>CARXXK010000004.1:20512937-21112937 GCA_949089665.1 Macrosiphum euphorbiae | reverse complement strand
AATGTTTGACACTACTTAATATAACGACTCAAGAAGATGATGACACTGATAAAGTTCATAGTACGGACAACTTGGTAATGGTTAGGTTCATCCACGGCTTACCTTTATTACGTGATCCAAGTCCCAAAAGTACAAAATTACATTAATTATATAGTTTTATTATTACTTAATATAATATATACATTATACAAACTTATGAAAATAATTCCTTACTTTTTGCTTTTTTTTCATGCATTTCACATGCTCGGAAAAATGAACTATTAAATGATAAAAGTTAAAAAAATATTAATTAATTAACTAGTTATTAGCATCTATGTAGTAACAAAGCAACGTATTTTGTAGTGTATGCGTTGTGCTCAACATGGTATTTAAACTTTTTATAGAATTAGACAGCTCGTTGTGTTGTTGCGTCGTGGCAAAGCAGTATAAACATTGTCATGTGTTTTAATATTGGAATATTGGTACAGGTATTGTAAAATGTTTGCATTGTTCAGCTAGAACTTTAAATGTTAAAAATGTTATGCAAAGACATTTTATAATAGCATTACTAATTAAAAATAGTAAATATTTATTTTATTTTCTTAACATTTTTGTACAGACATTTTGCATGTATTAATGTTTCAGTATGTACCTGAATATTTTATTGAATCTATGTACAATTAAGCATTATTAATGTTTCAGTATGTATCTGAATATTTGATTTATTAATTAAAATAATGATTTATTTATTTTTACTTTTACAATCTCGGATATGAAATATTTTTATTTTATTTAATTTAATCAAATCACTTAAATTACTAGATAATTGTATTATATTTATAACCCAGTCATCATGTTGATTTGAAATATACCTATTTAGAAATGTATAATCATGTACTCAGTTATTTATTCTATCAAATATAATAATTGTGAATATGTTAATTGGCTATTATTATGATACTCAATCAATGCTATAAGTAGAGTACAGATTTGTATGCATTAAAGTAGCAAAATACAAATAATATACAGTCAAAATCGTGAAAATATACAACGAATATCCAAGAAAAAACATTTTTTTTAGTATAGTAAAAAAGTGCACAATTTTAATTATTATTATTAGTTCATAAATTGAGGTGAATTTCAAATAATTTAAAACAAATTAAACAACTTATAATTAGGTATCTACCTAATAAACTTATCTTTATTTCAATTACTATTTAGTATTTAGTGCCTACAAAATATAATTTTTAAATTTTCTACTTGACTAAAGATTATAATCTTTTTTAAATTTTCGCTTTAATGTAAAGTAACTATTAAATATGCTGCAATATGAAAAAAAAATCTTCCATAAGTATCAAACTATTATGATTCATAAAGATAACTGAGAAAAATGTGAAAATTAAAAAATATACAATTGCATAAAAGTCCATGCTCTAACTATAAGTTGTACAATTAATATTTAATATTAATATTTTCTATATAATATATTGTGTTGTAGATATCTGGTCGTTGGGTGTAATTTTGTACATGTTGGTATGTGGTGAAGCACCATTTCATTCAGCTAATGACAGTGAAACTTTAACAATGATTATGGACTGTAAGTATAAAGTGTCCAGTCACGTGTCTGAAGAATGTAAAACACTCATTAGTCGCATGCTTGTGCGAAATCCTGAGAAACGAGCTAATCTTGATGAGATCGCTGCAGATGTTTGGTTGAAAGATGTCAAAGTGATAAATGATGACGAGAGTCCGTTGGTGTCTAAACAATTAATTAACGAAGACGACCATGCATTAATTGTTCAAAAAATGATTAGTGGAAAAATTGCAACTAAAGAGCAGATTGTAGAGTAAGCTGGCAACCTATAATTTTTCTTTAATCTTTATATTCAAATATATTTAATGTAGAATTAATATTTCAGGGCTTTAGATAAAAACGAGTATAATCATATTACGGCTACTTATTATTTACTTGCAGAAAGAAAATTAAAGTCTGCAACACCAAAAAAATCTCAAACTAGTAAAAAGTAAATGTTTTATATTTTCTTAATATTTTTCTCATGTTTTAAAATTTTTTTTTTTCAGTGATAATAATGTTTCTCAGTTAAAAGTAGTAGAAGATAATTCACATCAAAAGAATGATTCGGTGGTTGTCAATGTTGCACCTAAATCTGCTACATTAGGATCTTTGCATTCTGATCGTCCTAAAGTAATAAGACTAATTCATCTATTTATGAACTATTTTTAATTTATTGGCTGTTAATTTTACAGAGAACACGGAAGTGTAGTGTTGTTGTTGAAGAAGAAGATGAAAAGGAAGATGAGGAAGAGGATGACGATAATACTTCATTAAATCGAAGGGGCTCTCGGTCAGAAGGAAAGTTGAATACAATAGCTTCTGAACTACAAACAAAAAAACTTTCGATCACTGAAATACATGAAACAAATCCGACATCTGTTTCTGTTGCATCTAACAAAATCCCACCACCCTTTGTGTCTTCTCACAGTTCACCGCAGCTACTTCTTGATGATAAGCAAAATAGAATTGGCAACTATATAACATATGAACAAAGACGAAGCAAAATGCATAAAAATCGTACGGCATCCTGCAGCAGCTCTGAAACTAGTGACGATGATACTGATGGCCGTAAAAAGCGAGGAAGTAGTAGGTCACTAGCTTCATTTAAGGGTAATGATAAGGATCCTGACAACGATGGAATGGGAAATTCTGGTGGACAAGGGACAGAGCCGTCACAAGAACATGACACTGATACCCAAAAAAGAGATGAGAATAATGAAAATAAAACAGAAAGGCCGAGTGGAAGTGCTGCAGGCAGACGACGATGCATAAGCGCAAATGTCAGAAGCCGAAGGGGTAGATCAGCTGAAACTAGATTAAGAGAGAGTCAAAGTTTGAATCGTATCACTGAAGTCCAAGAATCTGAAGTAAACACCCCCAGTTCAACTGCTAACTGCGACAATTTTGAATTCATCAACAAAAGCTGTCAGGTGAGAAAATTAATTAATAAATATTTGCTCTGAGAAATTTTGAGTCAAATTGTTTACATGTATTGTATTTATTTTAGTTGTCTGTAGACAGTATCACTGCTGATAAAAACCCTGCACCCATATCAACTTTACCCCAGTATAAAAAACACCAGACGTCCAAACGCATCTCTTTGTTTAGTAAGTATTTGAATTTACAAAAAAAATTGTGTACACAAATTCTGTTTAGCAAGAAAAACACCGATAACCGTTTGTATAAGGCAAAATCATGTTCAGAAATGGCTAACTCCAAAATTGCTATAAGAGAAGTGAGCGCGGACAGGTGTTGATATCCCTTCTCAAGCACCACACAACCAATGTATTATTATTTAGTCTAGATGTATTATGTCACACAATATTTTAATTTATTATTTGTTATCATTGAATTTCCACAAGAATATTATTTCTAAATCAGTACGGCTCCTATTGCTGACATCACATCATATGATGACAGTGATTTTTATTTAATTTTGATTTGCAACACAATATTCCCTGAAAACTAATCTTTTACTGACAAAATATATTTTCTATTATAATTATTAACTTGTTTTAGTTTAGAAATGTTTTTTTTTTAAGAAAATTAAATTTGTTAATTTTTAACCAAAGTTAATTTTTAAATGCATATATTTTTATACATGAGATTTGCTTAAATGTGCAGTACAATTATTAAGACGCACATTGAACTATTTGTTTTTTGTTTTTAAGTTTTTAGTCAATACCAAATTGTTATTATTTTTGATTGTGTAATATATTGAATATATTGGTTAAAAGGAGAAACAATAAGATTTTACTAGATAATTAAAGAAATCAGACTAGTCAATTTTACCCTCAACAAAGGTCACAAAGAAATCAATTTGTTTTATATATTATTTTATGTAAATTATTGTTTAATTATTATTATTTCTTTTTGATTAATATTTAAAATTAAAATATTTAATAAATAATATCTCTATAGTTGAATTTTACATAAGTAGATAATATTTACTATATAATATCTAATGTATTTTATTGTTATCCACAGAACACTATTATTACTGTTTATTGGTTGTGAATTAAAACAATTAACGGTTAACATAAATATTTATCTATGTTAAAATATTATATCATGATAACCATTCTCTAAGCAGAATGCCATCAATACTAACAACAATAAAATACATTTTCTTTTTACCATGGGCATAAATGTTAGAAAAATAGTGCCATATTTATTAAATATACATTTATAATTATACATAATATATAGATAAGTTTATTATTGTTTAATATAATAATTTTGTATACCAAAAACTATAATATGTTTTTATCAACACTAAACAAAGTGTAAGTGTGCAATATATATTATATTTACTATTTATATTTTAGAAATTTGAAATACATGAAAGTTGACAATCGAAGGTTATAACTTTTTTTCTGTTACACCACACTGATTTGAAATTTTTTTTAATACAATGAATCAGTTTAAAATAACTGGGAAGTATTAAACTACTAGTACTGTAACGGTAATAATTTTCTGTTCCATATTCAAATGTTTTCTTTATATTTATTAGTCGCATTGTTTATGTTTAGTATTATTATTATAGAAATTACATTTGATTATAATATAATATTTTTTTTTTTCATTTATGTGAGCATTATAAACTCATAACATTATGTTTGATGCAAGTGACGAATATTGATTATGTTTATACGAAATTGAACTGGTTGTGATTATTATGGAATTAGAATATATTAATATAATATGAATATTAAAAACTTGTTTCCATTCATTCTTAATGTATATTTTTATTTTACCTAATAATCCCCTTAAAGTCCATCTCTCGTCCCTCGTACAGTAACTGATTAAAGTATAACTTATATGCATGCCTCATATACTCTGTTGGAGTATATAACTTTATTTCAATTTAATTGTGAAAAATAACCTTATTTACTGTGTCATTGATTTTTTTTAAAAATTTTTTGATAATAAAATCAATGATTGTATTAACTAACTTGGAATAAATTTAATGTATTCTATGGCATATTCTCCTTAGTTTGACTGCCTTTTTTTATAAACCATTTATCACTTAATTTTTTAACACTAACACTGCAATTATTTTTAGTTTTGTAACAACTTAACATTTTTCACTTAAAATAAGGAGTCTATTATTTCTTTTACCCGTTAAATAATTCAGTTTGAAATAAAATGAAAAACCCATTAGCAAATGTTGTTCTACTTAAAACATCGTTTAGATTTCTACAAACAGCACTGTTCAGTACCAAGGGTCATGTGCTAATCGGTAAAATATTCGTGAAAAAAATCTTTCTATTATAATAATGTTTTAAATTAATGTATAGGCGGAGGAACTGGATTTATTGGCAGAAACTTGAAAGAATTTCTGTTGAGAGAAAACTACAAAGTAACAACAATATCTAGAATTAAGACTGGAGAGAAACATATTATAAATTGGGTAATATTATATTATTTCCTAGTTTCAAACTATATTTTTCTATAAAGTATATGTATTGTGTAGGCCGATTTAATTATCTATGGTATTCCCGATGATGTAACAGCTGTGGTAAACTTGTCTGGTGAGCCCATAATGGTTCCTTTCAAAGGTTTTGGAAATAACTTTAAAAAAAAAATTTGGATTAGTAGAGTCGGTTCTACAGCGTTACTTACCGATATCATAAGTTCTGCCAAATGCAAACCTAATGTGTTTATTACAATCACTAGTACTGGTACTGTGGTCTGAGGATCTTTACTATTATTTACTAAAATTATTAAAATTAAAATTTGCAAACAATAGATATATATCCATCAGATGGAGAACTCCACACTGAACAATTTATTCCTACAGACCAGATGGTAGACTGTAATTTCTTCACTAGATTAGGAACAGATTGGGAGCAAGCTTCAAAGTATTTTCCCTATCGTAAGGTTTCAATTAGAACAGGTGTGTACTGCACTAATGTAATTGTGATATGATGCAGAGCAACTATTTAAGTATTATAATATATAATTCAATGCAAAATGCTTCGTACCATCGTTGATAATATATATACTACTTAGTATTAGTATCATGTTAGTTTAAACCTATTGAATTTATTCACTATAATTTTGTATTAATTAGGAACCGTGCTTGGTGACAATGGTGGATTTCTCAAACGTTTGAAATATCCCGCTGCTATAGGTTTAGGGGCTAAGATAGGAGACGGATGTCAGCAACAGCCTTGGATACACATCTGTGACTTATTGAATCTTATACTATTTTCAATAGAGAATGAAGAAATAAGTGGAATATTGAACGGTGTATCACCACAGGTAATTAATACTACTTATTAAGATGATACACATAAAATATACTAATCTTTCAATTATAGAATTCAATTTTTGTACCAATTATAATTTAAATTGTCAATGAAAAAAAACAGAGATAAATATCCAAATGGACAAAAGTAGCAGTTTCCCCATCTTTTCTTAATATAATAAGGCAATGAAAACAAATTAGTAAAACCCATCTGTTCAATCTTGGCTTGCAGTAATTTCAAATAAATAGTGATTCAAAAACTTGGGTACTAAGGCCAAGTTGTAAAATCTCCAATTTAAGTTAAATTGGCAGAATTTGCCCGGTTATAAAATCTGTTGAGCTGATTTATCGTAATAGAAGTGTAACTATAGACAGTGCAACTACCGGCCCTTAGAGGTACACTTTATCTGAAAACACTTCTAAAAGAGATTTATGGTAAAAAATTGCAGTACCAAGATGAACTAGGTGGGTTGTAATTGGTTTAACTTTATTATTAATCTACCTATTCTAGGAGATAACTAACGGAGAAATAACTACTATTTACACACACATGCTAAAAAAATCACCAGTGATGTTAAGTATACCAAGAATGTTATTAAAGACAGCATTTGGAGAAGAAAGAACAAAATTAATTTTGGAAGGAAGAAAAGTATCACCAACAAGAACTTTGAACTGCGGATTTAAATTTCAATATTGTGAAATCACAGATGCTTTAAAAAATTTATTAGGTCAATGAAAAAAAAAAAATATATAGGTATTATTTAAAAAGTACTTACCATGTGCTTAACAGATCATAATCTAATATAAAAACTCTTCAAGTGTACATTAATCGAAATTCTGTAGTCCATTAATAAAATAAATCAATAAAAAGATTTGTCTTCACTACGCTTGCCTTGTAACCACTATTTTATTAGAATTTTATGGTGTAGTACCTTTGTATATAAATTGTAGTCATTGCACAACACAAATCATTGGAGTTGTTTGATATGCAATAAAAGTATACAACAAATTTAATATTTTGTCATTGGATAATTTCACGAGATGAATAAAAGAGAGCATGATTCTACAGTTAGATTGAGCCTTTCATGCTACTTTTCTTCAAATATACCATAAGCCACTTTTTATTTTAAGTAAAATATACACAGGCGAATAGAAATGTGACAACCAAATTTACATCTCAAATAAATCCAGCCCTAGAACATCAAATTTACCATTTGAAATAAATGAATAATGTGGTCTATTCAACACAACTTAAAGAATAATTTTAAAAGCATGGTTTATTCAAAATGTCCATGTGTTGATTAAATCATCACATACAAACTAGAATACATAGGTAGTGTGAAAAACACATTGGACAGTCTTATACATTTTTAACTACGATTTATAATTTTGTTGTTTTAGTCCTATAATAGTATATATTACTTAATGTTATATAAAATATATTTGGATCAAAATTTGGTGTTGTCATATCCACATTAATAAAGAATTTCATGAAAAATCGGCTAATATCTTAAGTAGGTACGTAACATTTAACTGCAGTGAAAAGTATATGTATTGTTAACAAATTATTGTAACTTGAATTAAAAACATGCTTTATTTTTAACATTACTAAAAACCCTGAACAAAGCCGATTTTTAATGATAATTACAATTTATTCGATTATTATAAAAATGTCACCAGGTGACCTAACCTAGAAATTTCCTAAACATTTTTTTTTTTGAAGTTGTTAATAATTAGAAAAAAAAACAATTGGTTTATTCGGTGAATTGTGTTTATTACTGTTCAGATGATTCAATATAAAAGTTACAATATCGTTTTATGTTTACCAAAACAAGACAATATGTCGGGGAGCAGGCCACGAGGTTTACTTGGACCTTGCACGCATCTTCCTCCTCTTACGCTTCAACCTACGCATACGCTTCTTACGCCACTTAGCCCTCATAGTCGGGCTAACGACAAATCTATAAACAAAACAAAGCGAGACATTAAGAAACAATCGAAGTACACTACCACGTGTGAAGGCCTACATGCAGTAAGTAATAACCTACATAAAAATCGATTATCGAGAAAAATTAAGTTGCTTAAGAGAAATGGGTAAAATGAATTATAATAAATATATTAAACGAGCAATGGTTAACGTTAATAGAAAATAAAGTCGGGAAATATTATAAAATAAAATATTTAAACATCTAGATACTTACCAAAGACGAGAAAATTCGGAGCGGAACGGCGAGTTCTGCTTGATTCAGGAACAAATTTGTTTGTGAACGATATGAATATATGATGATGACGCCGTGGCCCGTGGAACGAGCCCGAAAAATTTCTCGCGGACGCAGTGCCGCCAACATGATATACTATGATTTAAGGTTATAACATAATGAAACGTGGACCTGGAAGGAAGACCTGGAAGGAAAAAAGGAAAGAATCTTTCGAACATTTTATCCAAACATCACGGTGTTCAGGGTAAGTTGGCAGCTCTGTAATACCACGGACTAAGATATAATGGACTGGAAAGAGATGGGGGTCGTTCTCCGACAAACATAAATTTGATAACATAATGTAACCTCAAATATTGTCCAATACCAACATAATTTGAATTAAATTGATATTAGGGAAATGTTGTACCAAACATACTACCGTACTTGTCGAAGTATCGGACTATTATTGAACAAAATATATTACAACATGAACATACCAAATTATTATTAAGCTCTGGTATTTTTATAAAAATGGAAATTTAATCGTTATCAAATTACATTAAAAGTAAAGTAACTTGGCAATATAAAAATGTATAATGCATAATGAAAACGAAATACATTTTTATGACGATGACGACGAGATCCATGAATATTTAAATTAATTTAGTTTAGTCCATATACTGTATATACGAGTGTTGTCCAGTTAAAATACTTGGTAATACTTGGGACTTTAAAAGTATTAAGTAGTAGCTTAATGTTGCAGATTTTGGTCATGCTAACACTAAGCATATTGTCACACCGCTCATTAACATTCAAACAGGGCTAGAAAAACATATTAAATTATTTATCATGTTGCAATTAAAAAAAATGAATGCTTAGGAATTATGGCCCAAAGGTGGCCAAGTTAATGAAATACAAGATTGATAAATTAATATACAATGTATTATTTACCTAGGAAAGTTAAGTTGATTAGAAAATGAACTAACTAGTTTCCAGTGTTGTAAGAAATACTTATAAAAATAAAATATTTAAAATACCACCCAAATTAATTCTAGGTATTAAGGTATATTAATTATAAATTTTATATTTTCGTTTAGCAAAGCTAGTAATCAGTAATCACACAGTATATTTTACAGCCAATAAAAATGTGAATAATGAGTATAGCTTTTGCTGAACGGCTATAATATATTTTAAATTGGTACCGTTTCATCGATGGTAAACTGTATTCTGGAGAAAAAAAATTTAATTAAGCTATAAATAGACAAAAAACAAGACCGATATTGAATTGTCCATAAATTAATAATGATTTATATAATATTATAATAAAATTAAAATTAAAGGAATAAAAAAAAAGTATTTAAAACACCATTTAAACACTTCAAAGTAAAAAGTATTTAAAAAAGTATAATACATTTTGAAGTTTAAATGAATAAACATACTTCTATTTCAATGTTTTTTCTGATACATATTAATTCAAATTCAAATTTTCAACATTTAAAGATATAAAAGACTTGTGAATTTAAATCATAAATTTAAGAATGTTGTTATCTTGCCCAAGTTTATTTGTATAATAAAAAAACACATTAAAATATCTCTCACATAGCCGTGTACATAATATGGACAATTACAGTAAAGATATCAATGATCTTTTAATCAAAATTTTATCTTATTAAATATTAAGGGGATTCCATACCGTGATTTTCTGTACTATGTCACGCGTGTGTTAGACAAAAATAGAAAATCACCGGGTGGAATCCCCTTAAAGCATGAGGTAATATGGCAAGAATACCCAATACAATTATATAATCTTTAACAGATATTAGGATCTACCTGAATATCCTATAAAATAGCTTTATAGATATTATACAATATATTACTTCTCAATGACCTTTACAATAAAGGGTATAAGCTTTAGTAAAATATTATCTATCTTATCTTTTTCTACATTTAATACATTAATAGACTACAAAATTGTACATCAATTTTGAAATCAAATCAGATTTTTCTCTTTGGTTATGTTCAAGATTTTTGGCTAATACAAATTGGCGCTGCATCTATAAGTGTCTACGGGTATGAGAATTTTATATAAAACAAAAAAAAAAAAAAAATAGAAATAAACTACTAAAGAGTTTTTAAATACATACACTTTTTAGTTCTGATGTCCGCACCAACAATTATTTGGAGTCATTTCATGCAACACTGCTAAACCAAATGGGAAAACATCCAAATATTTGGGATTTTTTGCGTAAAATCAATTTTGTAAAATAATATTTGTTCGGAAATTGGAAGTCTAATCTAACTATCTACCTAACCTATGGATTTGTATTTATTTGTTTAGTGCTGTGAATTAAATGTTATGATTCAAGGTGGTTGGTTAAAATATGTTAAATAATAATAAGTAGGCAATCAAATATTTTATTTTTATTCTAGAAAAACTGTTGCTGATTGAAAATCAGTTTTATATTGAAATGGACCAAGTTCGAAGAAACCTTACAGTAAATGAATGATTTCATTTTATTTATTTATACCTACCTGTATATTTATGGTTTTTTTGTTATTTTTAAATGTTAAGGTTAGAAACCATAAGTCTAGAGTAGACAGAGCAGACGCAACGCGTAGAATAAGGGATTATATTAATATATTAAATGAGGATGGGAACCTCTTAATGTTCCTTCAAAGAGCAGGCCATATGATGGACGGTTATCTTCATGGGCAAGTTGGCCCACAGCCATAATTCACCTAATAAATTATTATAATTATTATTTTTAACATTAAGCATATTTACATTTTATGACAATTTTATTTTATTATTAATGCTTACATTTTTTAACAATTTAATCAACTATTTATAATATTTACATTTTTGGACAATTTAATTTTTTATTTTATATTATTACATTTTTCAATATTTATTGAATAACACGTTTTATAAGTTGTATTTTAGATTCATCGAGTAGCGATGAATTTATTGGTTTTACAATGATTATGTGTGTTTTATTGTCAATAAGCATAATTTAAAACATTTGTATTACCTATTATTATAATTATTATTATTAACATTAAGCATAATATTAACATTTTATGAAAATTTTATTTTATTATTAATGCTTTACACTTTTTAACAATTGAATCAACTATTTATAATATTTACATTTTTGGACAATTGAATTATTTATTTTATAATATTACATTTTTCAATATTTATTGAATAACACGTTTTATAAGTTGTGTTTTACGATGATTATGTGTTGTAAAACAATTTACAAACCGTAGAAAAAAACTTCAGAAGTTAACATTATAAATTATAATACCTTACCAGTTACCGTAGAAAAAAACTTCAGAAGTTAACACTAGTAACTTGTAACTTGTTAGTACTTTCAGCTTTGTTATTTGTACATATGGTTTTTTTAGAACACTATAAGCAGTTTTCCGGCCGTATTATACAATGTAGTATAAATTAAGGTTAAACCGCCGATTTAAAGTTTTACGAAAATGAGTTTTGATATTTTGTTTTTACAGTTGGTCACTCTGACTGTCGGAGTAAAAATTGGTTGTTATCATTTGTCGGAGAACGGCCCTCGTCCGGACTGGAAACGACAAGGTGGGCGGGTGACGGGGGACGGCCCGCAAAAGGTGTCTCTGTTATCATCAACACTCATAATCGAATGTTTTCAGCGCTACCAGTGGTTTTATTTTGCGTCACATTTTGTATCTCAGTCCATGTTTTATACAGAGGGCGCTGTAAACTCTCGATTATGGTTGCGACCCCCCGCATTTGCTTCTTGTACATACTTTCGAGGCCACTGATAAGCTGCTCGTTTCCAGTCCATTATATCTTAGTCCGTGGTAATACATGCCGGTCGTTTGTTATGTTCACGATTTAAGATATTATATCAGCTGTTTATGTCTCTATGGAGGATATTCTGATTTCTGATATCCATTATCCATTGATTATTGATAATATATAAAAGTATTTTAATATTTTACTGATGTTTGAATTTTGAGTTCAAAAATTTAATTATTTTGTAATTTAATTATGTATTATGTACCAACGATCGTAATAAAGAGTAATGAGTATAGGCATATTATATTTATATAAAAAGTAGTAATTACAATTATTATACAATTGTACGAATTACGAGACGATTTGCAATTTTGTTTTTGCCACTGACTTTTAAAATTGTTTAATACTACTCCTAAGTATAAAATAACGATTATTATTCACTCGTAAACAAGACTTGCTGATCATGATTTCTATGAGCCGAAATTATTCGATGACAAGTAAAGGGAGAGTGTTAATCGGTATGTAATTAATGTTGTTTCATTTATTTATATTTTTTGTCTTGTTTATACCAAGGTCAAAAAAGTAAATTATTATATTGTGCGAGTGTGCGACCTAAAATTTAAGTTATCCATTTGTTGTTATTAAGAGGTTGATGTTGACAATCGTTGCAAATGTTCATGATTGTTTTGAATACAATATTGAAATAGTTTTAAAATAACTATATAATAACTAATAACACAAAACAAATTCTGCTGAACGCATATTTGCTGTGTTGTACCTTTGTAACTTGTAAGACAAAGATACATATGAACACAACATTCTCTTAATGGTGGTTGGTTTACTTCTCATTGCTTTTATTTATTTATTTTTCAGGAGGTGGAACAGGATTTGTTGGAAAATGTTTGAAACAATATCTCAAGGACCAAAATTATGATGTTACTATCATATCTAGAAAAACCAATGGGTTTACTAAATTTGATTCTGTTATAAGCTGGGTAAGTACCAAATCAATTTAAAAACAATAACCTGGAGATTTTAAATAATTATGATTTTAATTTTTTTTACTATAGGATCAAGTAAAAAAAAATGAAATTCCACTTGATACAGTAGCTGTTATTAATGCAGCTGGTGAACCAATTCTTGAACCTACACGATTTTGGACCAGCAAGTTTAAAAAATCTGTATGGGATAGTAGAGTATTGACTAATCAATGCCTTGTGGATGCAATCAATAACATGAATACACAAAAGCCAAAATTATTTGTATCGTTTTCTGGAGTGGGTGTGTTACAATTAATTTGATAATTTTACTTACAAATACATTTAAAATTTTAATTAACATGTTTGCTAAGGTTGATGATAATCAGTGCACCAACTAGCATTAAGTTTTTGGGGGTGCTAGAATTATAAATCTTTCACTCCTCTATATTAAATATTGCCAATATTTAGATTATATTATAATTATTATATTCACAATACCAATATTAGGAAAAAATATTTAATTTTTTTAGTAAAGTACTTTATCATATTAAAATTTAATTCTGAAAATACCTTATCTCTCTCATATTTTGAAATGACTTAATGAAACTATTAACAATAATTTCGGCCTCCCCTAGTGTAGCCATTTTGGATGAGTGTTGTACTAAGTATGTTTATAACTTCTAACACATCACTAAAAATAAATACCAAAATAAATTATAAATGTACATCTTGTAATTTAATATTATAGTATAATCAGAATGTAAAATAAGGAAAAAAATAATAATGAAGTCTTAAAACTAAAATTATAAATAACTAGATATTTGAAATCACAACAACCTAGGGTTGTCACTGACGCAAATTTATGTTTTATAACCCTTTTACTGCCACACTATTTTTCCACTACAACTGGTGTATGCTAAATAAAATAAAATTAGGGATAAAATTACTATTGTTTTTTTAAAAATTATTTTAAAGATTTTAATTTTGAGATCTATATGATCTAATTATTTAAGTTTCAAATATAGCGTACCATGGTTTCCAAAACTTAAACTGTTACCGGAAAACGAGAATATTATAAAATACAGGGACGTAATAGTACGTCTGGAGCCTAACCTGGAGCAGTGAAAGTGTTAATTAGTTAGCATATTATACAAGTTGACCTATAAAAGAATCATGTATGTTATTGAATACACTATAACATAGTCAATATTAAAATTAAACTGTTAGTATTTGTAAGCATTACAAAGCTTTAGTATAGGCAATAATTATTAATTATGTATCTCATGTGTACACAGTTTGAGTACTCAGTTTGACATCAATATAGTTGTTTTCAAATTTTTAAAAATTCTTTTTTATACTCCACAAGATTAATTTATTATAATATACAAATATGATCATAGCAGACATGTTAATATTATATACATATATGAAATATTTATATTATTTTTCAAAGTGTTATAATGATCATTTTTATACAGATCAAAGGATATATAGTTATTTTATTTAATTAAAATTGTTTGTTGGTAGTTACACAATCAATTGTTATAAATGCATACCTTTTGATTTAATTATTAGGAATATATCCACCCAATACAGATAAGTGTAAACCATATACAGAGAGCTACGACGTTAAAGAATTTGATTACTTATCGAAATTAGCAATTGGTATTGAAAAAAGTGCCATACCAAAATCAGACGACGTACGCTCAGTAATAATAAGATTAGGTAAAAAAAATTATATTTTATTAATTTTTTATTCTACCAATACATGTTTGAATTTTATGTATGATTTATAGGGGTTGTATTTGGCCGACAAGGTGGATTTATAAGTCAACTTTATCCATTCTTTCGTTTTGGTTTTGGAATATGTATGGGTAATGGTTCTCAATTCTTACCTTGGATACACATAGATGATGTCTGTCGTTTAGTGTTGTTTGCTATTGAAAACAAAAGTGTAGAGGGTATTGTCAATGGAGTTGCACCTGAAGTAATGTTTAATTTTTTTCTAAATTTGAAATGTTATAGTAAATTTTATTATTTTTCAGATAGTTACCCATCATTATTTTGCTAAAAGTTTTGTTGAAGTCTTTGGTCATAGTTTTGTATTAAAAGTTCCTGGATTTATTTTCAAGTTAATATTTGGAACTGAGCGAGCAAAAATGGTTTTAGAAGGACAAGCGGTCGAACCAACCAAATTAAACAACTTAAATTTTTCGTACAAATTGCCTGATATTAAAACAGCATTGTGTCGTGTATCTCAAGAATAATTTGATGTATTGGCAACAGTTTCTAATCAATTTGATAGTTTTAAATATGAGGTATAATCAACTGGCTTTTGTAATTATTACTGTCCGTAACAATAACTCAAACCTAAAAATCTAATTTGAATTATATAATTTTGAATTTTCTAATAAGAAAATATGATAACATCTTTGTACAGTCAACTTTTGTCTACTGTGATGGCTCCCTAACAATGATAAAATTGCATTCAACTCCTTTAGTTGAAAAATTAATATTTATATGAAAAAAAAAAAAAGAAAACATTTATTATTTACATTTTATAATTTATTTTTCAATTAAAAATAAACCAAAAATTATCAGTCATTATTAAAATAAGTAAATTGAATATTGATATTTGTTTTAATTTCACAAGCATAAATTATTGATATCTTATTAAGTCATATTTAAAAACTTTAATTTTACAACTGAATGTTAATTTTGTAAAGAATAAAAATGCAACTCAATTTACAATTTTTTTTTTTTTAGACTAGAGCGTTATAATTTTAAAACAATATATTTAATTTTTTTATAAAAATAATTACTATCAAGGTTTAAGTACAGTTAATTAATTAATACATTCATATAATAATTTAATTTACAACAAGACTAACATTTACATTATTATTTCAAAATGTAAGAAAATAAAACAATTGTATATATACTATTTACAAAAAACATAATATATAATAGTTATTTTTAAATATTTACAAAATAAATTATAACAAATTAATATCAGTTAGGTGGTTTAATGTGGCAATTTATTTAAGTTCCAATCATATTTATTAAAAAAAAATTGTTTTAGCAGAACAAAGTTGAATATTCCTACAAAGCTTCGTCTCCTGTTTGATAAAGCTCGGCCTGTCCATTTCTGTGTGTCAATGGTTGTTTTTCTGGTGCATTAGATGGCCGATTGCGTTTGAAGAATCCACACTACCAAAAACGAAAAAAATCAGTTATTAAAATGTATGCATTTTTTACATGTTTTACTTGTAAACTTTTTTATAAAAATATTACAAACAAATCAAAAATCATAATCTATGACATTTTACTTGTAATGAATTTAATAAAGTCTTACTAATATCAGTATATATTTTTATTAAAATAAAGTCACAAAAAATTTATCATAAATTATTGAGTATTCTGATTATATTATGGCAATACATATATATTAGTATAATAATTATTTTTTACGGTATTGAATTGGTTTAATATTTATGAAATAATTCTTGTAAATTAAAATTATTGGCTAGTACTACTACAGATATTAAATCATGTTTGTATGTGATAAACATAATATGATTTGTTCATTGTAATAAAAAAAATGAGTATTGTCATTCTGGTAAGAAAATATTTAATTTCTTGGTTAATATTATAAAAGATGTTTTTGCTTGCAAAACAGTTTTGTGGTTGAAATTTTTTAACCACAAAATAATCAATAACGGTACTGGTACTTAATTTCATCTTTATGTTCTTTTAAAATTCTGTAAGAATTGCCTTTATGGCTCCATACAACCCTTTAATGGTGGTCCACCCGGTGAAAATTATTTTAATGGTGTCCCAAATTTATACCTAATGAGACATCAATACTGTTGAGCTTGAAGGAAAGCTTTTTATTTTATAAAATAAATTATGAACTCTACGTGTGGCCTTGAAAGGCTCAATACATGGGCTATATTTGATTTGAAGCTTATATGAACTATCCAATGATGGTATTTACCTTGTAAAGCAGATACACGAGCAGCAACAGGATAGCCGTCCCAGCTACGGCAGCCAAGACGACGATCCACAGCGGAATGATGTCCGGTTTGACGGCCAGGTCCCTGGGGATGACCTCCGTGAATACCTCGTAACTCCTAACCTGGGCGAGTTTACTTTCAGGCTTGCCAATGTATTGGAGCTTGGTGACTTTTGCTGATAACGTGGAGCTTAGTGTCACTGGTCTGTTGAGCGCCACCTGAAAACGAAAACCAGATATATTTTATTACTCGTGACTCGTGAGATGGGTACCTAGCTAGTTTGAAGTATAGAACTTTTGGTCTTTTGCATTGTAACTTTTAGGACTTTAGGTAGCATAGTTTTGATTTTAGAAAAGGACTTTCTTAATGTTTATAAATAAATACCTTTTTCAAAGTGCTGACCCAAGCTCTGGACCTGAATGACAGCCACACCTCTTGGTCTTTTGATAGCGGCCCGATCTTACACTTGACGGTCACACACCTCGTAGGCCCGCACCGTTTGGTCTGAGTGTCTCTCCGGAAACGGGTGTACAGCTTAAACTTGCCATCGACGTCGGCCGGCTTGACGTAGTTCTGCGGAATTAGGTCCTGTGCCTCATACACGTCCGTCGAACCGCTACCGTCGGAAGTCATATGCAACGTATCCCAGTTACCCTCCGCGTTAGCGCGGTACAGCTTTCCGTCGACCGTCCGCCACCTGTGCACCGTTTCCGATTCGTCCACTTTGGACTGCCTGAATCCCTGGTTATGCCTTTCCGTGACCGCTGCGGCGCCAGTCAAGCTGACCGATAGGTCGCTGTCATCTCCTGTGGTGCCACCTATGACGTTGGTCACGCCGCCCGTTCCTGCAGCCACGTTCATCCTGCGCACCGCTGCGTCCCGGTAGTCCAACGCATCACCATCTAATACATGCGACGTGCTGCCGTTACGTACCACTCCGTCGTTATTGGTTCGCCATCGGTCCGTCACGTACGTCTTCGGCACGCCACCACCTGCAGCGTCGTCCCACGTCGTGTTGGCCACGTGGCTCTTTTCCGATTCCTGGAAACTCGTGAAGTTCTTGACACCATGGTTCCAACCACCAGCACCCTGATTCCATTGTGTGCCGATCCCGTTGTCACGCGACCATTTTTCCCCTCGCGATTCGGCCGCCGTCCTGGACGTTTCCCAACTGTTAACTCCTCCGAATCCTACGCCTTGCGAAGTCATCGATGATTGACCGCCGGACGACCATCCACCGCGTACTTCTGATCCACCGCGCACTTCCGATCCACCACGTACTTCCGATTCCCCTCTTACTTCCGACCCACCTCGTACTTCCGACCCACCTCGTACTTCCGATCCACCTCTTACTTCGGAACCACCGCGTACTTCTGATCCACTCTGTACGACGGTCACGGGCGACTGACCATAGAATTCCGATCCAGCTTTGTTTTCGGACAATCCTGCCTCACGAGAACCTGTGATCGCGGTCTCGAATCGCGTGGTACCCCCGGACGACGACGCACCCATCCGGAAAGTCGAACTACCCGACGAAGATTCGGACTCGTCAAAGTGTGCGGCGCCATACACACCGCGGGACGATGCACCAACACCGTGCGAGTTGCTCTCCACTCCGCCAGCCTCGGACCAACGGTTGCCCTGAGCGCTAGACGCACCGCTGGCGGAAACCGAAGTGGAACCCGACGACGATCTTGACTCGTACTCGTTGCGCACTACACCGCCACCGCTTTCAGATGACTCTACGGTGAACGTCGGCCCTCGGTTCGTGTTGGTTACCGCCGAGGTGCCCGACGCTTCGTTGACGCGTTGGCCGCCCGTCACCACGCTCGTCGACTTTGAACCCGAATTTTCGCTGTGGACAACACCTCCGCCGCTCTCCGACGATCCGACCGTGAATTTTGGCCCTCGGTTGACGTCAGTAACGACCGTGGCACCGGAACCCTCGTTGCGACCATGACTCGCTCCGCCGGTCACCACCGTTCCGGTCGATTGCGTTTTGGAGTTTTGGTATCGAATTTTTTGTTCGTATGAACCGTCGCCCCATAGAGATTTTGGTTCTTCTTCGTCTTTCTTTTGGATTTCCATGAAACGTTTTTTTTCCTCTTCCGTCAGTTCCGCAAAAGTCTTGACGACCGCACTCGAAGAACTTGAACTAGTGCCTTCTGTACCCTTAACAGTAACGGATTGACCTGAACTGCTTGAAAACAAACCACTTGATTCAAAATACGACTTCCTCTTACGATCGATCTACAAACATATTAGGTATACAAAAGTATTAATATTGACAAATTAATACTTGTTTACACCCTCATCCAACCAATACTTACATTTAACCTTAGTGGATTAATTTCTTCAATAGCTTCACATTTTACCTGTCCATTTGTTTCGGGCATTTCAAGTAAGTATAACAGTGGTTCTCCTATGGTAAAACATTTCAATTAAACTAAATTATTTTGTTTTGTTTTACCAATTAAACACTAAAAATTAACTCAAACATTATTTAAAAACATTGTTAACAAATGTATGTTTAAGTTCATATTTTGTATATATATTTATACTCGATCAATCTAGAGTTGAATTAAAATGTATTTACCTGCCAATGTGAACATAGGCCAGTCAATGTAAGCTTCGGCTTCTAATATATCTGAAGGACCCTTATTTCGAATCCCGTATATGTGAATAACCTGCGGGCCGATCTGCTTTTCATCGGTAATGTTGAGTGATTCTTCCATCGTAATGTTATAATGTACGTCCACGGGTTTTGACGATCCTACAATGATCAAATCGGTTTCGGCCCAAAGAGGTACTCCTAAGTATTTCGTGTTATCTGACACGGAATCAAAACGTTCAGGATTTGTACTGTTCACCACCATGTTGAATTCGTATTTGGCCTTAGTTTCAGTAGTTTGATATGGTTCCAAAACAACTTTAAATTGTACCTATAAAATATATAATTAATAAATAGCGAATCATTTAACTAAATAGTTAAATTTATATTATACTTCTATTCAAAACTTAGAAAGTATAAAATATAGCTAATAGTTATGAATGTAACTAACATATTTATCTCGGGGCAATGGATTCCCAATGTCACAATGTAAAGTGTTGTTTGTCATTTCTGACGGTGCTGAACATTGTACAGGTATATCGTTTTCATTATCATCTACTCTTTCTATTTTTACATAATTAATGCCAGGAGGTACAGTCATGTCAAAAGTGGTCTCAAAAGAATCTTCACCTTCGTTTTGTACTATAACGTCAACTTTTAATTTTTTATTAGATCCTAGTAGGAAGGACTCGGAATCCCTAAAAATAAAAAATAAAAAAATTTATAAAAATCATTCAAAAGAATTATACCAATGTGCTCTTACGGTGTAGCAATAAGCCGAAGATTTGGTATGCAAATATTATCTCCTCCACAATTCTTTTGTATACTTATAGAGTCTCTAGAGACGGCAAATAGTTCGTTATCAAGATCTATTACAGGTGTTAGAGTTCTAGTGAATTTTCTATTCTCTTCAATAATTCTGTATCTTAACTCTGCTTCTAACGGCGTCAACTTGTCTCTAACATTGTTCTAAAATTAAAAAAAAAGTGTAGTCTGATTTGAAAATAATATTTAAAAAAATTGATTCAAGCTTAATACCTTCAAGTAAACGTTGAATGTCTTACACGATTGGTCATTCTTATCCAACGTTAAACTATGGTTCAATACATTTCTGTTTTCTTCCAATAAGAAGAACATTCTTGGAGATTTTGGTTTTTTAGCATCCAGTACCAGTTGCATTTCAATATCTTAAAAAATAAATCATCATTAATGTATACCCTTATTTTATGTTTATATTATTAATATCTTCCGTTTACTTACTCAGTTGATCATCGACACCAATTCCCGTATATTGTAAACAAGTGGACAGAAATAAACACGGGACCAGAGTACCGTCTTTGGTCGTACACTCTCTACGTTCCAGCGCTATTTGCTTATTTTCAGACTTGAAATATACGGAAGTGGTCATTTGAGCTACGGGTCTAGATTTCATGAAATAAGCTATGTCCGATTCGTAAGCACCGACGACCAGATCTGGATACTGATTGTTGTCTAAGTCTGTTCCGCCCGACAACGAGAAACCAAACGTCGATATAGGTCTTACTCCCACGGATACGTCTTCCGATTTGATCACTTGAGAGTATTTTTCCCGAACGCCAGTTTTAGTCCCATGGTATATGTATACTGCGCCCAATTCGTTGGGTCCGTCGTACGGAGCACCCACAGCAAAATCTGAATTTATAAATTACTTTATGATAATATTTTATTCGATAACGACAGTTGGAAATCAATGCACAACTCACCTCCATATCCGTCTCTGTTTATATCACCTAAGCTGGTCAAAGCAAGTCCAAAACGAGATTTTGAGTTGAATCCCATTCTTGTGTTCCGTTCGTTAAATTTATATCCCTATGTATAAAACGTCAGTTATTACATTAATAAGACATTGTTTCAAACAATTAACTAAATAAACTTAAACAAAACTGCTTCATATGTATGAAATTTCAAAATTCAGAATTTATAGTTTTACTTAGGACAAATAATAAATAAAATATATACATGGAATAAGAAATATTCTTAATTGTTAACGAATTATAGAATAATATCAAAAAATATGAGAAAAATTAAATGCATTATAAGTGCATCGTTATTACTTATATTATCATTTATCGTGTACTTACCTCTTTTTTCAAGTACACGTAAACTTTTCCAGTCTCGTAGGATCCGTCGTTTTTTGAAAACTCGCTGTACAGAGGTGCACCGATTATTATATCGTCGCCACCATCACCGTCTACGTCTGAAACGCAAATCGAATAACCGAAATATGCACCGAGTTGATCGCCAGTGATGTTGTACAAATTTATCAGGTTGGTGGAATATAAAAGGACCTGTACGTATTTAATAAACATAAATTATCTCAGATCAAAAATCGTTATTGATGTACGAATCTTACTTTTCCGAAAAGTCCTCCACCCCTTGGCATTCCAACTGCAGCGCCGGATTCCGAACCAAATCCAAAAGCACCGACGGCCACCGAATAACCGAGATACGAATCGTCGTCAGCTGGCGGTCCCTCGTTGGTCGAAAATACATCCGGTCGACTGTGCAAGTTTTGCGAGTAAAATTGGCCTATAAAATATAAATGCGCATTATGGTTTTTCGTACTGGATATTATGATATTCTGCCTTTCTCCAAGCTTAGTGAGTTAAAAAAAAGTTAATTTTTTTCTTAAAACGATTTAATCCACCTTCATTTTTTTTTTATGTTATCCTATTTAGTAGTATATATATTTAGTGTTTTTATTTTTAAACGAATAAATATATTTGTTTTTTGGTACAGGATGTTTCGACTTTCGAGTGTCTATCGGATGTTGTCATCTGCTGCCGTTGCACGTGTTACTCTAATGAGCATCTGTCATCAGCAGTAGGTACACCTGTTTCCAAGACGACTATATAGACCATTTATAGAACGTTCGCTTAAACTCTTCTCCAGACATTTATGTCTTTTTTTATTATCTTACTTCCAAACACATTTTTGGACTCGAAAAATAATACTTGTGGGTCCACAAATGTTTGAATGGTCTTTTGAAACACCCTGTACCCATTAAGTGCGTGTTTTTAAGTGTGTCATTAGGGATTATTCGGATTAAAATAATATTATTTCATTTTTATTCTCTGGAATATCATAAATGATTAAACATTACAACAAAAACTAAATAAAAGTAGTAAAGATTAGTATAATGAACACAGGCAATAAGCAGCAAACGTTAGTATAGTGACCAAAGCAAAGCGAAACAGGAAAGCGTCAAGTAATTTCCACAAAAATGCAATTCCCGACACATCCTAGTCATGCCAATTAAACCGGGCTTGAAATTTACATTACAATTTAATGATTATGCGATCAATGATTTTTATAAAATAAAATAAAAGAATTTTATGATCCGTTAATAATCCTATTATACCTACATAGGTATATAATATAGGTAATAGGATTATATAATTTAACTATTTAGATATTTTGAACAATGGTAGAATTTTATGATTCAGATCACCGACTTAATTAAACATTTAAATATGGCTGGAATCAACTTATTACAAAAAATATGGCGTCATAATAACCGTACCTACAGATACTAAATGGACCTATAGATGACCATAATATATTTAAAAACAATATATGGCGTTATTTGTATTTTTATTACCATGTTATTTATCTATTTATATTTTAAAATAAATGGACAGTTTAATAGACGTTTTAGGTTCTGGCCATGATTAAAAAATAAATAGACTCAATTAAAAGGTTTAACCGTTTTAGTTTAAATACATTATATTATGTTTATGGGTTATAATTTCAAGCCCCGCGATTAAATTGTAATGGGTTAATATATGTCATCAATGACTTCCGGAGGGAGTATATACGTATGTACTATGTAGGTATATATTTGTAGTTCCGTTTTCATTTTCAACACGTGTTTACCTTCGTCGATGTCGTCGATGATATATTGTATTGCCGGTAAAAACGGCAATCGAGCTGACGAATTGACTGAGTATAATTGGCCTGCCAAATAACATTAAAAACAGTGTGTTTTACATCCAAAAAAAGTAAAAAAAAAAAATAAGCGCCCCGACAAATCAAACATGCCCAAATCATTCGGTAGATGAAAAAAATGCACATTGTTGTCTTTCCCGCAAACAGTAATAATTTAGGAATGATATAGTGTTTTTCGCCAGGATCGTAAACTATTATAGTTACGAATCCCAAAAATACAGACATAAAGCAATAACATAAACTACATGCCGAATTGTGAAATTAACAGTGCATGCATAGGAGGCACATCTTTTCTAATAACCTGCAGGCATAGGAAAAAAATAAAAATACAATTTTACATTAAGTACATAGTATTATACATATAGCTGCTAATGTGATATACAAAAATTATAACAATAAAATGAATAGTTATATGGCGTTTTTAACGACTAATTTTATATTAATATATATTTAGGACGTATGTATATAGGTATTTTATTTTAATATGAAGTAGGTATATATTTATAATAATTCGTATGAAATCGTCTCACCTTGCCAATACCAACTTCCGACGGCACCAATGAATAATCGTTTTCCATCCTGTAGGAACAACAAACAAATAGAGTGAATATGACGCATTTAAATGCGTTTCGAAAACCAAAGCAAAAACGTGTTTTCAAAAGCTCGGGTTTTTAAATATATACGTAAATTACCTTCGAAACAGATGCCCCGAGTCCAGCTTGGCAAGTACCCTGTTTATGGTGACCCCAATTCCCTAAAACAGGCCGACACATACATAATATTTACTATATATATTACACTAGATTTTACTCTAAATCACTATATTATGTGTGTGGTTTGCCTGCGATCGAATGCGAGACGGTTATATTTTGTTATTATTATAGATGACCCATTTTATATTGTATGCGTTTGCAATATATTATTTTAATTTTTAACTGTACCTATATGTACTGTTTTATATGTTGGAAACGATATGGTTATTGCATCTGAATTTAAAAGCCGAAAGTACTTATATTAGAACTCAGTGCACTATAAATTCATAATAATAGAATTTATCGGTGCATCACACATATTAATATAATATATTATTTCTATTGGCTAATAACATATTGTTTAGGACCAGAAATTGTTTTATTGGGTCACGGAATATGATAATAAATAATAATATATCTTGTGTATATAAAAATTACATGCAATTTACAAGTATTCATACATAGGTCAAAAAATATTCGTAACGTAAATTCGAAATAAATGATAATACTATTTATAAAAAATATTAATTCAGCAATTTATTACGATTTATTGTATCTTGTTTTCGTGTGTAAATTAACGATTTTAGTCTAACTATTATTATGATGTGTATGATGAGGATACAAAACGCATTCATATCAATGATATCGTTTAAGTAATTTATATATTAGATATATATTAGATAATATTATTTATATATTAGATATTATGTAGTAGGCATTATTGAACAGTATTGGCTATTGGGGGTGATAAAATCTCCCAGTTGTATGATAAACCATCCCAACTTTTAAAACTAGTAAACTCTCCCGGGTCAACATTATGTTTAGCTGAAGGAAATAGTATGTAAACTCTTCCGAGCTGTTTTGAAATGATATCGCAATTCAAATGTCAATTCATCAAATTATTATTATTTTTATTATTTATTAAAGTTTAATGAATTTACTTTTTTAAATTTAAATTAAATTTTAAAAATGTTTATGTTCATATTATTATAAACATTAAATTATAATGTACAAACGAAGTTATTATACAGACTCGGGAGTGTTTACAATATTTATCCGTCAAGTAGTCCTGAAGTGTCAAGGGTTTACCCTGCAGAGTGCAGATTATTGCATATTTGTTTTGTACGTTTGTATTTGTTTTGCACAAATATTATGGTAGGTACATCGGTACTTATATCTTATAAATTATAATGTTAATATCTAGTCATTTTGACATATATTGTACTCATTTTTTTTATCGCTAGAAAATAAGAATTGAAATTGATTTTCATTAGGTATACTGTTACAATGGTTTTTTGTTTTTATTTAAATCAATTACAATTACCTATATCATGTACATTAAATATAAATGTATACTGTATAGCATTATTAGAATAATTCTCAATTATATCATTGATATAATGATATATTATCATTATTGATTCACTTACGCGTTCGGCATGGCGAGTACTCAGAGAAATCATTGAAGTCTGAGGTGGCGTAACACGTACCCACGGGTTCTCTTTTGTTGCCATTGCTAGTGAAATAAACGTACCTCGGAGCGCAGGCCTGAAATATAAAAATTAAAATAATATAGTCAGTAGGTATTCTAAATGCAATAGTAGAGGTATGCAAAAATAATTGGGTGTCCAGTGTATGCCTAGTGTAACCTATAGTGTGCCCTATATACTGATAAATCATTTCATACGAAAAAAGATTCTAACACATTATTTAGATTATTTAATTTCAGTATGAACTATTCAAGCTGAATCTCGGATTAAATTTTTAAGTCTTAGATATACAAATAAAATGTTTTATTGGTTCTTAATTATAAAATTATTTGCACATTTTCGTGGTTTTGACGAACTTTGTCAAAATACGAAATTCAGATGCTTATAAAAAAAATCATGTCTATATGTATTTTTAATATTTTTAAATAGCAATAATAACATCTTATGAGTTATGAAGAACCTTGTATTACATTTTCAAGCTTTTTGACTGAGTGAATATTTTCATAGACGATTATTGAAAAAAAAAAAAGAAAAAATGTCACTTGTCTATAAATAGCTCAAAAAGAGTCGAAATAATTTTGATTTCATACCATGTATAGAAAATTCTAGTACTTATATTAATATTAGCCATTTGGTGACATTTTCACAAAAAAAAAAAACACACATTGTTACAATCAATACATTCATTGCTCCGCTCCGAATCTAAAATATGAATTTAAAAAACAGGTGCATCTACTAAAACGCATTTCTTTTTTTCATCGCCCTGTTCCCATTTACGACTATAATCCTAACTATACCACGCGCGCAGTTTCTGGCCGATGACTATGGAAATAATTGCGGTCTTTTGATTCCATTCAGTCGTGCCTTAACTGACAGACAAATTAGTATTATACATATCTAGAGACGACGAACGTGTGATGTACGAGTGTAACAATGATGGTCTCGTTATATGTATTTTTTTTTCATTCCAAGTAGCTCTTAGATTTGAAGACATTGATTAATCGACCGTTACAAATACGGAACAAGACCATTTATTACGAAAATTATTTTATCTCAATTATGCCGCCCGATGTAACTATTTCTAGATTATTATATTTCGTTAAAAAGAAAATACAGCTAATGCAGTGTATATACGTATAATAGGTATGTATATATTGTATAATATAATAGATTAAGTATAATTTAACACGCATTTCTTATTTTTAGTATACTTAGCCATTAATAATATTGAGTCATAGAGATAATAAAGATATTATTATTATGGTTGTTATTCATGAACCATTACAATGGAATGCCCAAATGCTATTGCCTATTTAGTAGGTACATTTACGTATACGTCACATAAAGACTACCTCGGACACATAAATTGCTTCATTTACCTATACGTTATACGTTCGAATACGAAGTCATACTATTCAAAATATATTTCTCCTTCAGAGTTTGTGAATTTCAATCAAAATGATGTTTCTTCGTTGTTATTATTGCGATTTAATAGTTTTTATTTGGTTTGTGACTTAGTATACGGCCGTTGATTATACCATTTAAATATTTACAGCAAGTCAGTAGGTACCTACCAAACAACATTTTACAGTAAGATCAAGATAAATTTACCTACAAGCGGCTTATAAAAAATGCTCAAATTGAATGGTATCCATACAATTATTGTTATTACTTATTATAATAATTATAATTGGTGAGAGTTTCGAACATCTAGCGTTGATAATTTTTAAATTACGATGAAATAGCTAATATTGATTTGATTGAAAATTATATTGAATTGGAGTGTTTTTTCCAGGTATTTTTTTAGAACGGTGTACAAAAAAGAGAGAAAATTTAAAAATTATATCTGTTAATTACAATATTACATATGCATAGTGTATAACCAGTTTGACTTTTGAGGTACTCGAGATACAGATATCGGTTCACTCTACACGAAATAATGATCACAGACATAAAAAACACAATTTACCTTAGTACTATTGATTAAATATACATATAATATTATGTACCTTACTTTGAACACTGAACAATTTTGTATACAACGCGTTATACCTATCTTATAGTTTTATAGTGACGTACATCATATAATATTGTAATTTATATTAACTCGCGAGACATGCCGACATCGTCAAATTAGCAATGCCAACGGCTATTTAAAAAAACATCAAGTCGAACGAGATAAAATAAAACATATTATTGTCATAACTCATAATTTAGCCAATTTAGGTAATATATACTTCCCTAATAGCCAATACTATTTTATGGACACAATATACAATATTATGCCATTATGGTAATTATAATGCACACATAATATTATATTGTTTAATATAGGTACACCGTATAATATATATTATAATACTTCGGAAAACAGTGCTACTTCTTCGTGACCGAGACAATTGTGTGCGTTTAAATAGCTGCTTTCGATAACGCAATATTATATATATTATATTATAATATGAGTATTATAGCCTATAGGTACCTACTACCTATGTCGTATTCGCTATCCCTCGCACAAAACAGGTACATCTAGGTTTCTTTTTTAAATTTTTCTTCGTCAAATATACGCATACACAATAACGATGATAGTAATAATAATAATAAAAAAATGTCACATTAATTGTTACCTCCTATATTATATATACATAGATAAATAATTTTACACTACAAAATTGCCCAAAATAGCTGTAGTATAATAATTTATAACAATATACTCACTTGACACTTTTCGTCTCGGTTCCAAATTATTATGTATTATTAAAATGACCCATGCGTAGGTCAGTTCGACAGAGCGACACGAGTGAAATCAACATATATACTTATATACAATTATTAAAAACCATCTTCCGGTATATATACCTAGCTACAGTAGAAGTAATATTTAAAATATACTAATAATTAATCCAGATTTGTAATTTGTAAATCAAATATGTCTTTTTATTGATGAAAACCTCTTGCAAAAATGCTCAAACCCCCATCTGCAGAAAGCTTATCATCCATATGCGAAATAGAAATCCTTCCCGGGATATAACTATACAATATAATAACGTTCCTCCGACCACGTTAAAAAACAACTGTATAATAATAAGTTGTTATGCTATATATCGACTTCCACGCACTCGTTTCGACCACTGCTTTAATTTTTTTATTTAATTTTACGCCATTTTTTTTTTTATATATTCTCTAATGTAATACAAATACTATTCTCGCGTAGGCGAACCGCTGTCCGTCGTCGGCGCAGAGGTGCGTCATTCATCACGAGAGGCATCTGTGCCTATATAGGTATATTAAATTAGTACGAGACGACTTATATCGGCACAGGTATAGTCAGCCGCCCTGAAGGTAGATTAGGTTTTTAGTGATGACCGGTGATTTATTTTTCTCTATATATATATTTTAGTCGGTACCTATAAGATTGTTTTTCTTCGTCCTTACTTCAACCGCGACATTATCGGAACCCACTATTATACATCATTATACATTGATACCATAATATAACCGAAAAATAATAATTTTGTCGAGCATAATTCCATTCTAGTTTGCATTTTTTGTAGTCTACGCGCGTAGGGTAATTGATGGCATAAACCGGTCGCACGTGATCAACAACATATTATTATAATATTGTAACATATTATTTGTACGTAACTAAATCGTTTATGAGGCAGACATTTCTAAATTTGGATCTCTGCCTTTTTTCATCGACAAAATCACACACGTAATATACATACAATACACCCGAGTGGGTGTTTTTGAAGTTCCGTATATCCTGTCCTTATTATAAGTATTAATCATACGTATTTAATAAAAAAAACTGCGGGCCAGTGTTGAATTTGCTATACCAGCAATTATTTTTTAATCGATATAAAATCAGGAAATCAATGGAAAATTATCGAGAGTTGCAGATTATGATTTTATTTTTTATGATTGTAGATAATAAAATATATTATTTTAAAATTGTTATCAATATAGTTCGTAAAAAATTAGTTCTTGAATCTTAATGAATATTATTATTTATTAGTTGTTAGTTATTATAGCCTATTAATATGTATACATATTTAGTTCATATTGAATGATCCTATCTCAAGCTTAAGCTCGCTCTAATGATTCACTGCAGTCTATAACTCATAAGAACTTTAAAATAAAATATTGAAATGTAAATAAAAAGCTTTGAAACATTTATTGTAAGTAAAAGTCATAAACGTATAACTTATACGTAGGTAAACATTAGAAAAGTGGTCGACTTTTAGATTTTGATAAAGTGCCAAAATAAAAACCAAACTGTTTAAGTGCTTAAAATAATGTTTATGGATAGATTTAGAATTTTTTGGATTTTAGTTTCTAAGTGGAACGATGAATGTATTGATTTTACAATGATGTGTGTTTTTTTTTATTTTTGTGCCTGTGTACACGATAAGTAGTCGAAATAATGCTTCGATTTTCAACTTCAGTATTTTGTTCAATTGGAAAATGAATATCGTTGGTGCATTGGGGAGGTCAAAATTTAATATTCAAAGTAATTTTCAAAAGCACCAAGAAATACAAAGGAAAAACGGTAATTTTTAAGCAAAATCGATTTTTTACAAAATTGAATTTGGTTTTTAGTGTAACTTAAAAACAAATGACTGTAGATACATGTAATTTTCACTGGTTGTTTATACTTGCATTTTCTATACACAGGGTTGGGCAGTATCTTCGATACAAGTATCTAAGATACGTATCTTAGATACATTTGTATCTTGTATCTTGTATCTCGATACAATTATGTGAAGTATCGAGTATCTTGTATCTCGATACATTTTTAGTCAATGTATCGAGTATTTCATGAATTAATTTAATCGAAAGATACTCGATACATTAATGCGATACTTTGAAAAATTAATTGTTTACGAATATTTTTACTCGTTAGAAACCACTTTTGAAAAGTTAGTGGTGTAATGGCTGTTTATAAAATATAATATTATGTTACACACGTACTTTGAATTGAACTTTACTTCTGTAAGCCTGTACCTTATTTTTCTACTATGTAATAGTACCTACACCTTTCGCATTGTAATCGTATTGTGGTTATCGTAGACGATAACAAGATTACGTAATGTCGTAATTGATTTATTTTATTTTGTTTTATTACGAATGTATTATTATTACTGAAAGTGTCAATGATTTTTATTTTATTTTTCATTCTAATTACTTAATGAAGTGGCCATACCCACAATAATAAACATAATTTTTAAAAATCCAGTGACTAATTTTATTAAAATGTATTGAGTATCGAGTATCGAGTATCTTGTATCGCGATAGTTCAAAGCCAAGTATCGAGTATCCATAGTATCGCGATACTCTAGAGCCAAGTATCGAGTATCTAGTATCTCGATACTCCAAATCCAGGTATCTAGTATCTACTATCTCGATACAGATTTTTGAGTATCTTGCCCATCCCTGTCTATACACGATAACACTTTCAAAATATTTTGAACTGTTTAGGGACATTATTTTTTTTTCTAAAAATATCAATACAATTTTATTTGTTGGTTAAAAAAGCTTGAAAATTTAATATAGAAGGCTCCTAGTATATTGTAATCCTAAGTCACGGTTTTTTTTTATAAGCATTTAAAGTTCAAAAATTGACAAAATATGGAAAAATCATGAAAATTAGCAAATTATTTTGAGTTAAGAATTCGTAAAAAATTTTCTTTTTAAATTTAAGATTTTAAAATTTAATAAAAGATTCCTTATAAGATTATCTACCTTTATCAAAAAAAAATGTCTATAAGAAAGTCAAATTAAATTTTTACAACATTGGATATTCACTCGATTTCCTTATTTTGTTGTAATTCAAAACCGAATAATTGTAGATACATGAAAATTTTACTGAATGTTTATATTAGCATTTCCTATACACAATACAATTTTGAAAATATTTTGACTCTTTTTGAGCTGTTTACGGACACTTACAGTTTACAATTTTTTTGGTTTTTTCCCATTAATTTGGGATTTGTTGCTAGATCAAAATAATTTGTAAATTGTATACTTAGGTACTCATGAAACATAAGATCAAGATGTACATAATTTAAGCTACTTTCTAAACTTCCCTGATATTTCCAAAAACAATCTCTTAAAATGCCATCAAAATTGGTCGAGCAGTTTTTGAGTCTATAATCTACAAACATAAGGTTATCGCCTTTTGTTGTAAATTTGAATCGGTAACAATAATGATTAATTAAATATTATTTTCTTATAGGTATTCAAAAAGAATATAATTGCGCTATTGCAACGTATGGTGGGTCGGATTGTACCAATTTTTTATTTAAATTGTATATCTATAACTAATGGTAACCATATATAATAAATAAAACTTATAGGGGTTTAATAACAAATCGAAGTATACTCTCCGAAAAAAAATTTGTGTGAAAAATTTGGTGCCAAATGACTCCAATCTAGTCTACGAGCTCCATACAAACGTAAATAAATTTTTATATTACATAGAAGATAAAATATAATATATAATATTTAATGTAGTACTTATCATACCTACTCAGAGCATTTTTGCAGTATAAAATGTCAATAGATTATTATCAAATACTATAATTTTCAAATCTTCATAACCCCCGCCATATCTTACAAGCCTATTATCCTGAATTATTATGGTAGACCCTACTTAGTATGCAAAGTTAATAACTAAAAAATGACTTAATTGAGTTTCGATTTAGATGATATATAAAAATTTTCAAATCAGTCATTATAACAACTAATAGAAAAAATAAAACAGGTTGCTTCTTCTGTGCCCTCCCACGGCAAAGGAATAAACTACAAAATCGCGAAAGGGGCATTTTTATAGGTCGTATAGGTACCATATATTGTGGTTGATTGTTGTGCCTGCTACAGCCTGACCGTAAATCTATATATGGATATAGCTGGTATACCTATATTATATGATATATCCCAGGCATGTACAGTATACGCAAGTGATTTTTATATACACCGGACAGTTGATTCTCATTGGCGTGGGATCAAATCGACCGCGACAATTTGTCGCCCCGACCGATTTCTACGACAAGACGTCTTCGGCAAAGGAAAATGTGCATAATACATAATATATATATATATATATATATAAACTGCTGCAGGCTGCAGCACGCGGTGTTCCGCAGCTATATACACAATACGACACGTCTCCGCGGATGGAGGGTCATAATATTATTATATTATATACCTAGCGATATTGTTTGCACGACAACCACGACTTATCAACTCAAGCCGCACTGGGAGTCGTATATATAGGCAATTTTTTTTCCAAACCGCACACGACCGCGAGGCGTATTCCACTACGTTTACATATTATATATTATGTTATGCAGGTATCTGTATATATACGTGCGAGCCATAAGGTATTCTGAGCGCAGCAGTATTATAGTATACACATCGGTTGTAATATTTATTGGTTTTTATTTATTTATTATTATTTTTTTTTTTTTTGCGTCTTATATTATTTAAATACGGATTTTTCTGTACACCGCGGGTGAGTAAACGTATCGAATACAATGGGCAGCGGTGTACGGGAAAAAAATCGCCTTTTACGTCGTCTTAACGTCATACACGCGCGTGGAGGAGCTTTAGGCGTGCGACATGCTCGTTTTACAATCCACTCTGACCTCGTGCAAACCGGATCGGATGCGTGGCGACCGGCGTTCTGTTTCATTCAGCGTAATATATCGTGTGTATACATTATTATGTACTGTATGTGCATCTGTGTCAGTGTGTGTGTGCTGTGTGGCAATACCATTTTTGCAAGTACCTACGCAATGAATTTGATTTTGATACGACACATTGGCGCATATCCGCCTTATAACTATCGCACGTGGCACGTTATCAGCTATATATAAATAGGTATATAATATTATAGTTCACAATTCATCCATAATGTATGACCAAACCAATATCCTACACTACACTTCAAAATTCGAAAGCATTAATTGTACTAGTTTTTAGATTCTAGAAGTGAGAAATTAAAACTTTTCAAATTTCAAAGACCTCTATAAGTAGGTATTAAATACATTTTTTGTTTATATAGACACTTATAAATGGCAACCATTGGGATAATTTATTTATATCAAGTACTACCTTACGATATTATTATTATATTAATTGTATAGATCTGGCAAGTACCTACTTATATATTATACTACATGCATTATTACAAGTACTTTATTTCGTTAAAAAATATAGATTTTCAAATTTTATCGTATTTACAATATTTATTAACTCGCTCCGCCAATATGAAACTAAATTAATGGCGAATCATAATATAATCTATGCTTTAAATAAAAATGTAGGTACTCATTTGATATTTACATACATTATTACATACTGTAAAAGTACTTGTTAAAAGCGTTCTAAACAAGACCGTCCACAGACCACAGGCTCTCGTATTTGTGGGGTGAACGAAACTTTATTATACATATATAAGCATAATATTATTATGTATACGTCGTTTATTATAGTACAACAACGGCAGAATATAAACTGTGATAAGAAGACCTAGGGTATAAATTACAATTACCCGTATATAGTGACTATACATAATATTTATTATGTTATACCTCCTATATTACATCGAATTTTCAATCACACATCGTCCATCGTTAAAAATATTGTACATTATTATAATATTATGTAGGTAGCTCTTGTACTCGGAGACATTATGTACCTACATTAATATAATATAATGTTATATTATGGTCATCGGTGCAAGAGTGTCGGGTTTCATAATCGTTTATTCGCCACGAACGGATGACGCAGTACTATATCGTGTGTGTCTGTGTGAGCTATATGCACAAGTCAAATACACTGAATCAGCGGTTCGAAAATGCATACATCCTAGATAGCTTCGAAACCAAAGAAATATTGAAATTAAAATAACTGTTAACGATTTTATTAAAATATAATAAATAATAATATACAATATAAACAACCGTTAACAATTATTTAGATGTATGCTCTCCCATTCGTATTCGTTGTTCACCCCTTTATATTTCCGCTGCAGTATATTGCGTAAACAAACGCGGCGAAATGTAAATAAACGTTTAACTCGTAGTTCACGGCTTTGTTGGTTGGTACAATAATTTGAAATTTTCATCCGGAATTTATATACATATTATATTTATCGGTGATCCAGAGAGGAGACTTACAGGAGCTCGGAATCTTTTGTGTGTCTTGAATTCGGGACAATCGAGATCATTCCAAACCATCACGTGCTTAAACTGTACTCCTCGGTTTTGACAATAACCACCTGTGGATTTAGAGACCCCGACGGATTTATCCTAGACAACGCACGGTGATGTGTATAATGCATATAATATTGTATTATAATATACCATTTATACATAATACTATCTAACGATATTATACATTATAGGGCGGTACGGATATCGGATTTATCTACAGCTAAAATATTTAAAAATGGAAAACCTCATAGTCATTAATCCTCCTTATATAGAGGTATACGTTTTAATCATGTAGTGTTTCTATCCGTCTTATCTATTTTTTCCTTCTACAGATCGATGAGTGTCGCAGTAGGAAATTTATACTAGCTGCTGCATTCTTGTGCACACCGTCTAATTCTTTGAAAAATAAAAGACTGGTTTAGACTTGGACATGACCATAACATTTTATTCGACTTGACTGTTGACAGTGCAGTTTTCCAGGCAGATGGATTATACTATATTGGATTCATTGGAAATTATTTGTCTAAACGCATTGCAAAAAATACATCGTCGATGCGGTATATTATAAGAAAAATAGTGCTTTCGAGGTCTGCATCGTACAACATTACAACAATTTAATGCTGAATATTTTAACAATAGCAAGCCAACAGGAAAACAACCTGTGTATATTTAAAAACATCAGTCGTTTACGTAATATTATGAAATTAAATAAAATTATCACTGAAAAACATTTCCCGATTAGGAGTAGGTACTAGGCAGGTACCTACCTATATACCAACATGGCAACATGGAACGGCAATGAAATCGGATTTCATAGGTAGGTACAAAAGACAATTCTAAGTAATAATCATAATATTATCCCGTGAAAACAATCGACGAATAAACATTAGGTAGGTACATTCAAATCATTAAACAAAACTCTATAAAAATAACAGAATGTGTACCTACCTTTACGTTTGTTTTATGAAACTGTATAGTTTGCGTATATACAAGTACATCCCGTAATTGATTTATGCACAAAGTCTATGTCGTAAATGCTAAATAGCCTCGAGATTTTTATATTGTACCTATTATAATATTAGTTATATCCTTACAAATACGAAATGGCATTAAAATAAAATTCAAGACAAATATATACGTGTGAATTTCCATGCCACCTGGTGTTAGGTATTAATTACTTCACACGTTTGAAAGAAAGCTATATACACCTTTACCTAACCTACAGAACATACGTAGCACATGATATATTATATTATACGCCTACGGTGGGAAATTATCGATCCTGTTACACGCGCACAGGACACATAGTATAAATTGTTTTAAACGATTGTAAATTCCTCGGTGCAAAGAACACACACATTATAATGTACGGTAGGTATTTATTTTGTAATATATTATGTTTTGCACTTTGGCTTATTAATGAATAATTAGCCGGTACAATAAGACCGCTAAAATACCTGATTCGCTGTAAACTATATAAACGGTTCGCGTACCTACACGCTTACATGTAATTACATTTTTTATATGCCATAATGTTATATATCACAAGTTTCAACAAATCGCTTGCGAAATAAGTGCATATGAATTTTGATATGACGTATATACGTACGTATATGGGTATATTATATAGATTATGTAAACGCTAAACGCTTTTTAACGAAATGTCAAAATAATCATTATCTTATTAGTTCAAGAATCATAGTTGAATATCGAAGCAAACCGATTTTATTTTACACGTGTTTAGTTGTATAATATATTATTCATCTCAATAGAAAAAAATCTTGTAATTACAATAATATAGATAATTTTATTATGTGCTTATCATAGGTATATCAGTAGGTACCGCAATCACAATTTTGAGGTCAATACGTATAGTATATTTTGTAACATAGTTGTTATACCTAACAACTGAAATTTTCTAATTTGTTTTCAACTTTTAAAGCCATATTTTCTATGTTTGTAACTCAACACTAATTTAACATAAGAGCGCGGATTTAAATGCAAATTTATTTTTTTCTGAAAGTCTTAAAACATTTCTTTTCAAGCATACAATTTGTTCGTATACTAATCTATCTATGTTCATTTCTTTTATTTGTGTAAGTGACAAATAGATTATCGAATGCACTTTATATGGTTTTAAAAAGTCATATGATTTTTAAAAACATTCAAAATTACTAATCAATTTAGTTTGATAGTTTCAATAATAATAACAAAACAATCACGAAGGTCTTAAATAAAACAATATAATAATCATGAACTTATATAGCGTAGCGGTTAGGTAAAATATTATCTCGTATATGTCATAGAAATATTATACATGTATTTATTTAATTAATTAATATTTTATTATTTTATCAAGCTAATCAATAAATAATTATATTTTTAATCATAAAATAATAGGAATACGATTAAATGGATTCTTTAACGGGTAAACGGAAGCGATCGGTACAAAAAGACATTATAATTATATTATGTGTTAAAATCACCCTATTACTAAAGGTATTCCGTGTAAATTTTTTTAAAATCCTTTTATGGGGCGATTAATAGAATGGTGAAATATTTGCTTCTCGTGTAAAATAGACGTATATATAATATTATATAGATTCAAGATTGTAATAATATGATTTAAGTTAGTTGTATATTTCTATAGAAAATGCACATTTAATGCAAGGCAGAAGGAAAACCAGTTCAAAATTTGTCAATAAATAACAGAAAACGAGTCAAATTATGAATTCATAAATATATTATAATTATAATTATTTGAAAATATTATGTACCTAATAATGAAGTGATTACATTTTAAAACATAAGGAAACATCGAAGGCTTATCATAAATTGAACACACTATGATACCTAAGAGTTTCTAAATAATGAAGTTTATCTTTTGATAATTTTTGTAATTTTGTTGAGTTCAGATATATTGAATTCAAAATATATATAGGTATAGGCAATTGGCACAATTAAAAATGTATAACTTCGGTGGGTGTTTTGTGTAACTAAAATCACTATATACAATATACATATATATGATATATCTCATATATGCGTTTAATGTATGTAATATTATATACATAAAACACAATATAGGGTACTTATAGGCTATATTGCCAATAAAATGTAATTTATATAGTTTGTAAATTGGTAATGAAAGCATGTAACGCGTGGGTTAGAATGCTGACTTAACTGCAGCTACAACTCAATTAGCGAAGAAAATTAGTATTATAGACCTCCTGGGATTCTCCGTCCACGCCGATAAGTAGACAAATTGAATTCGTGCAGCCTATACTTAATTAAAAACGAAAATCGAAACGACGTTTTATTTAGATGCGTGTATAATAATAATAATAATAATATAAGGTGGAGTTTATAATTATAATTTCCTTATGCCGAGGAGAGTAGAACATTAATAATTATTCGGATGGCAAATCGATGTTGATTGATCGCAGTAGCCAACGGGTAGTAAACATAATATACATCGACCTATGAACGTACGACTGTCGACTGCTGCAAGAAAGAAACCTCCCGAACTCATGACAAATTTCGTAATAAATCACTTATACCTACAGCGTGGTATTATATAAATATTAATGAGTCATTAGCATTCCGTAGCCTTTAAAAAATCAACCGATGACAAATAATGATGAGTGGCGGCGGTGCATTTGTACAAAGCGATCTTCTCTCGTTCGAATACGCCAAAATAATAATATGCTGTTGAAATGCGTGTTCGCCAATCTCCGCGGGTGGGTATTTATGTAAAATGTTTTCTCGTAAAAGAGTAGTTATCGATCGCTTTTGTTCGGTACACGATTAGTGGTTATTTCAGTAGTTACAGCAGGGTTATACCTATACGCCTGTATACTTTATAGGCATAGAGTTTTTATTTTATTAAAATTGGAGCAGACATTTTAGGGAGTGATTATTATTATTATTATTATTATTATTATTACTGAAATCGAAAGGAAATACTGCTTCCACATGCGTTCACAATTCGACGGTGTGGGGGTTCGTAAAATATGTATACGAGTTCAACAAAGACTGATATATCATGTTTACGCGTGACGGAATTTGATTGTATATATATAATAATATATATATATATAATACGTACCTACCTACATCCTTTGTGCGGTACGAAAAGCAACCTAATGTTTTATAGAGCTATATATAATAATAGCCACAAGTTAGTAAACGTTCAATGGGAAAAAAAGTGGTCAATGGTTATTTATCGGATTTTATGTAAGCGCTGCTTATAGTAAATGGGTTCACTCAAAAAAAAATATATATATTAATATGTACCTAATAATGTACGTATCAAGTAAATCATAATATTATTGTAAATACGCTGAAAGTACAAATAATACATGTATATATGCAGTATGCACTTACAGTATAAAGACGCCAGATTTTAGATAATTATAACGATAAATTATAACAAAATAACCAAAGATAATTGGAGTTGAGGACATTTTCCGGTTGTTATTTGAATGTGAATGTGATGGCATTAAGTGAAAGCATTAAACTGATCTAAATACCGGTAATTGGTATGAAAAGTAAATTTAACCTAAACGAATAATACAGAGTAAACAATTGAATTAACTAATGAGAAACAATCGACCAATAAAACGCTGTACGGACCCTTGGAGTATATTAAGTAGGCAGTTAAACTGTTAATAGTCACGAATGTTTAATATTTACCAAAATTACTCCATTGTCTCCGGAGCTCCTCACGGTGGCGCCGAACCATTGACGTGACTTACTGTCTATTTGAATCCATTTGGAGGAATTGTTGTTTCCTGTTTTTTAAAAAAAAAAGAGTGTTTTAATTATGATTGTTTAAAAGTTTGATAACAAATATAATACTAAACATTTTCGACGAATCGTTTAATTACAAATTACTCGCACTTCAGACTTTTATAATGTGTTTAGCAGAGTGTAAACTACATAAATGAACTGCATTCAACTACATAAAAAAAAAACTGTTTCGTACAAATATAATATGTTTTATATTATAATTTATAATTTAAAATTATTGTTTTCCATCCAATGTTTGACTTTTATATTATGATTTTTTCTGTTCTTCATTTCATATTATAGTAATATTATATTTGTTTGTAAATATAAATTAATTGTAAAATATTGATTGGGTTTATTTATTATTATAACATTTTTAAATATGATTAAAAATTAAAATCCAGTAGGTATATCGAAATATTAATTATAATATTTTATCTCGGATTATGATTAATGGGTTTTTTTTAAAATTGTTTTCCGGTATTGATATTATATTTTAATAAATTAATAATAAACTTTTTGGTGCCGTACAAATAATGATAGACGCCTACGTATTCCTATAATATTTGTACGGGGTGATCCATTTAACGGATGACTTTCATTATTTCAAAAAATATGTCCGTTTTTGAAAATATTTTTTTTTGCATATAATTTTTAGTAATTACAAAAAAAAACATATTTTAGTATCTTTTATTGTTATAATTTTTTTACTAGATTTCATCTGTATATTTCGAGGCAGAATATTATTCTCAGTGTTTTCATCAATATTTATCAAATTTAGAACAACTATAGTTTATTATAATCACTAACCTAGTTTTAAGTGTTAAGTTAATAATATTCTGTTTGAGAATAAGAAATTAAAAATGTATGTTGTCATTAAATATGAGGTGAAAATACATTGTTTAGAAAAATGTTGTTTTTAACAACTTAAAATTATGTAAAAAAATATATTTTCAAAAATCTTACTATTTTTTTTTTTTTTTTTAATGAGAGGGCCTTGCGATATTATAATCACCCGGTAGAGCTAATGTAAACACTCAGAAAATATTCAATAACTGCGACCGTGTAAGCTATAGTTACTATAGATATAGTGAATCTTATATAGTTATTGAAAAAACTAACTACTCTATCGACCACGATCATCTGCAATCTGCATCACCCCTCTAGGTCTATCTAGGTACACTGGTGCAGTAGATATCAACCACCATCCCAAACGCAACGATACCGGATCCCCCCTAAATAGGGCTAGATCACGTATAATATAGTGGGTCATAAGTGTTGATCTCAAAAGCCGAAGCTCTGCATACACTGAGATCTACGACAATAACAATTTACTGAACAATAGGCCCCGACCATATGGCCATACACTCTGCAGTATAGGAGGTATAGGTAATATAGGCTTACTACTGTATATTATAATACCAGCTACCATCACGCAACAATTATTATTATACCTATATTATGCACCATCGGCTAGTACATATCCGTCTGAGCGCTGCAACGGCCTGCAGCGTATTGTATAGTTGTAATATATTATACCGGTGGCGACAAAATTAATAATAATCGAATGCCGCCGCGCAGTAGTAGCTGCGGCTATAATAGTGGGTCAGATATGGACTTGCGGTGCGGACGGTTTGTGTGTATATTGAAAAAACAATACCTAAATATAGTCAAGCCACTATATAAACTATATACAAGCTCGCGTAGAAGAGACGAATATTATATATATATATATATATATATCAAGTACGCGGTGGTGTGTGTTTTTTAACACCGAAGGACTCGGACGACCTTCTCTCTCTAAATACATAACATATATATATATATTGCAGAGTCCCGAGCACTACTGCATATATAGCTGCAGCATCATCATCGTCCGGGACCACTTATGCACGGTCGACGGCGGTGTATGACATTTTATTTTTTATTTTATTTTTTCATCTTCTCGGAACGCGCTTTTCCTTAACCGGACGACTAGTTGTATTACGTACGCAGAATAAATAAAAAGAGTTTTGTTTGCGTACAGACGTCAAACGACCATCCGGATGATAATGTTATACGACCGCTGCTGCTGCTGCAGATCCGTTACCGGCGAGTGTCTATATATAATATGTTTTTTCTTCTTCTTCTTCTTATTATTATTATTATTATCAATCACCCTACGGCCTACATATATACTGTTGTTGTTCTATCCTCCTATAGAGTACCCTTTTCTCGTCGAGGTTAACGAACCTCGCGCGCTTCCGAGTTCACTATATAAAATGTACCAATCGTCACTTTAAATAATCCTACCCGACCTATATAATGTGGCATAATATTAGAATGCACATATTATGTTAGCGATAACTGCAGATACGCCACTATTAGCATAACAATAATAATTGGTTGGTATATAATATTCTTTAATCTCTATACGTTGGTATTATAATTTCACTTAATGCTGTAAAAGTGTGTATTATATACATAATATTATATTATATAAGTCGTGGCGATTTATTTAGTTTATTGCGCTTCCAGAATAATTTCAAAAGCATGAAATAAGAGATATTTCCATGACGGTTATAGCGAAATAAACACCCCGGCCTGTATGTGGAAATTAATAAATAAGCCATTATGATGTTTCTTGTTATTTGTAATGTGTTTGCAGTAGGTACGTGCAGTTTAGTATAGGTATAATTGTATAAATGGGGTATACTTCGCCAAAAAAGTATTAAGTTAATGTTTATTGAACCAACGTTTCGTGCGTGTGTTCGTTAAAGGTCTTGAAATGTAGCTATATGCGCCTACAGAATGACTATTGTATTATTACCGTTTGATTGAATTCACGCGAGATACAATTCAATACAATGTGTTCAATCATTGGAGCATAAAAAAAAACCCTTCATTCATTTTCAGCTGTCAACAAGAAGGATATCATATTAAAAAGCGTAGTAGGTATAGGGAATAGTTGCACTAAAATTAATTTAAAGTCTAGGGGGGTTTTTTTTTTAAATGGGGATAACTTTTCTCACGGAGTGTGATTAAATGTTTTCGTAAATAAAGTGTGTATTATTCAACAAAAACCAAACCTAGAAAATATAAGGAAAGGTATGAAAAATAAAATGGCCAAATTTCTATAGTATGATTAAATACACAAAACTAATACTTAGTTTTTGTATTCGTATATAAGGCTATGTTTTATTGTATTAAAATAAATGCTTATTTATGTAGGTACTTTTAGCACCCTAAAATCTGGACTTTATTGTAAAGCATTTTAAATTGGTACACATTTATAATATATTATATATTAAGTGAAAAATAACAATTTAACAATAATTTTAATATTTTAAAATTGAAAAGTGAACTGAACGAGTGATATAAATTACTTCAAACCGATTTAGAACTTAAAAACAACTAACAAGTGTTAGACATTAATTATCGAAAACTTTACAAATGTTTGTTATATAGGATAAAATATGCTGCTTTTTTATATATTTTAATCGATAAGTTAGGTAACATTAATTAATTATTATATTTTATTTTATTTATTTCAATTTCAATGTAATTGTTTTGTTCCATTTGTATAGAACATTTAATTTTTAATAATGCGTGTGAATAATAAACGTTATATATTTTTTCCATTCCTAAAAGAATCTTGTTATAGTTTGTTTTTTTATATTTTAAAAATACACAATAATTATTACAGTCTACAATTATATAGTGATATATACTGTATACACCAGAGTTGAATATATAACTATAATAATAGACATTATATAAAAAAAAGATTACAATGATTTCTCATTTATGAATTTACAACAATACAACTTATTTACTACTTAATAGTACTTACAATTGAATATTAACTCACCATTCACGATGTACTTGTTGATGATTTATTTACTTTAAATTCAATGTAACGCAATGCGTGATATGTAAGTATAATAGAGGATTGTAATGTAAATTAAATAATTCTAAGTCATCGTCTTGTTATGCATTATTTTTTATACGTTTAATCTTAAAATATAATATTATTGAGGAAGTTATAACCAGTGTTGAGACTTATATAGATAAATTTATCTAGATAAAAAATTACTCATCTATTATCTTATCTAGATAACTATTGTGCCATTTATCTATTGGTTATCTTAGGTGACATTTGACAAATTAATAGTTGGTGCAAATCAAGTAATACTGATTGCAAAAAAAATATAAACAATAATGATATTATGTAGTTAGGTCGTAGGTATAGTTCGCAGTTTGAATGTCGTACGGTATAATGTATATAATATTACAATGTATTTAACGTTCTATTAAATCTAAACGTATTTTTTTTCGAGACCCGTTCAAAAGTATTCCACGTCTCCACGTGACAGCGTGCAAAAACTGTGGGACCTTGAAAATAATATACAGACCGCGAAAACGGTGATCTCGTACCTTCCTATGTATTTGAAAGAGAAAAAAAAATAAGAAAAGAAAAACACACGATCACACATTTTTATTGCTGCAGTCGTCCCCTGTGCGCATATTATACACATATAATACACTATACACATATAATATATATATATCTATACCTACTATATTCTGTATAGAAACCAATTTGTAATTTGTCTCGTGCTTGATCTATCGGCCAACGGAATCAATTCCGTGTTTGCGTCTGGGACGTGATTTTTTTTTTACGTGTAGCCATTTCGAGAAAAAACGGACATGCTCCACCACCGTACGATGTATTGTATCGTCACGTGACAGCAACGGCAACAGCAGCAGCAGCGGCAGCGGCGACAGAGACAAAAACGAGTTTCCATATATGTATAGGGTGCTTCACAAAACAGTACTCACCCCCTTTTTTCTTCAATTATGTGCTAGTTCGAAATTTTAAAATATATCTATAAACCTGCACAATATTTTCAAAATTCTTGAGATTTTGCATTGTACTATTTAAGGTTTTAAGGAGTGTCCGGTCGAAATACAAACTTATGCTTTTTTTCAAATGAGAACCTCTCTCCTACTATTAGAGAACGTTTTTTTTGAAAATATCGAAGTATCAGAATCAAAATTCAAACCAGTAGTTTTTGAGTTATTTAACTTTTGTACTTAACTACTAAGAATAATTATATAGGACCACGATATTATAATAATGCAGTTTGAAATATATGGGGTCTATGGAGATTTGAAAATGTTAGTACTTATTATTAATCTATCAACATTTATAATTTGTAAAAATGGTCTAATCAATTATAAGCAGGATTTTTCAATGGGTGGGGGGGGGGGCTTGAAAATTAGTTACAACTTTATTTTCATTTTGTTCAGTCTAATAATTTCAGACGCTTATTTGAGGTATTTTAAAATGTTTGTAACTTTTCAACTTTTCTGGTAGAAAAAATGCTCTGATCATAAACTTCGATACCTGATGTATGTTTTTGGAAGAAAATTTGATCTAGTTGGTACTTTTAGGAAGTCGAAATTGAAAATGCACATTGCTTTTTAAAATAATTGGAGAAAAAAAAATGAAAATGTATTTAAATTGTTTGGTAACCAGCTTGGTTATACCATCCTCACTTGGATGGTATTTGATTAATTAAAATTTTTTTTTCTATAAATGTCAATAAAAAATTATTTATCCGAAGCTTAAAAATGTAATACTTAAGTTTTCATTATATCTAAAATATTAACGATACATAGGCATCGTGGTATTTTTTATAAGCATTTTAAGTTCAAATTTTGTCGAAACCCTCGTTAAAACCACAGTTAATTTGTAGTTCAAAACTTTTAAATTTTAAATTTGTATAAGCTGAGACTAGAAAATGTAATATAAGGCCTTTCATACAAGCATAGTTCATACTTTTACCGAAAAATTACAGATCATTTTGGGAAAATTAGTATGCAAATACAATGTTTTTTCAAAAATGAATTCATTCTGGTAAGACGTATATGAAATTTACGTCTAGCTTATTATAGTTGACAGTAGAAATTTGATAAATATTTTTTTTTTAAAGTAATAATAATACGGGCAATGGGGGAAAGGCTTCAGCCCGTTAGCCCCCCCCCCTGCGGACGCCACTGATTATAAGCATAATAAATACCTACTATAGGTTTAATATAAGTAATCTAAATATCATATTGAATAATTTATATTTTTGTAAAACCATTTTTAAGGACTACTATAATTTTTATATAGATTTTAGTGACAAAAATAACTCGTTCGAATTTTGAGTTGGGTATACCAACATTTTCAAAAAGAAAATAATAAGAAAACGAGGGTTCTCAATACAAAAAAAAAAATTCGCATAACCACAGGACAATCCTTATGTAGTACAAAAAATTTTAGAATTAATAAATATGGTCTTTATGTATTTTCAAAGTTAAAATTATGAACAACTACATTATTGAAGAAGAAAGAGGGTAAGCATACTTGGTGGATCACCCTGTATATATATATAAAATTATGTATAGGTATATCGACGATCCGGACTTTTTTCCTTGTTTTTTTTCTTATTTATCCCCTCGGCAAGCCGCGTCACCGTTCGCGTCTCCTTTGCCCCACATATTCTGTTTATCGGCAAAATTTACATTGAAAAAGAATTACAAACAAAAAGAAAATCTCGGGAGGATTGATAAAAAAAATAAATAAAAAAATAAAAAAAAAATATAAATATCGCATTCCGTTTGATATACGTTCGGCGCGGTGGCCCGACGACAGTTGAATGCCGATCCGTTTTTGCCTCGAAGCAAGTGCCGTTTCGCGTTTTGCTAAATTTTTTTTATTGTTATTATAGGCGATTACCCTCTGTTGTACGCCGAAAGATATTTTTTCCCAGACCAGATTATTATTATATCCCGGCCATCTACCATAGTATGCGACATACGATTATCGATGTATATACCCACTGACATTGAAGGCTTTTTAGACGTTCATATAATATATAAATATAATCAACTGCCACGATAGTCGACATATACATAATATAGGCACATTGCAGACAAATACTTACCTATAAATGGATGCATTTTTTTCCACTTTGAATTTAATACTATTATTGCTGTGGAAATTACTCCATTACGTCAAGATGTCAGGATCTGAATGTGTCAAATCGAATTTATTAAATATTAAATCTATCATTATTTATTAATTCTTATTATTATTTAGTTATGTGATTAAAATATAAGGATATATTAATGCAATTGTCTTAAATTTGTTTAATCTCAGTTCTAACCTTATAAATAATAGGAACGGTTGTCTCTTCCTCAAGCTTTGGCTTTTGGAGACAATCATTTGTATAATTATTTTTAAGTTTATTTGTGCAATGTGTTTTTTTTAAATGCAATAAATAATATTATTATCTACAGGTAGTTAAACTCAATTGTTTAATTTGTTCTAATTTTAATCAACCAAGTTTTTCAATCAAGAATCAATTTAAAATGTTCGTAATAATAATTAGTAGAAAAAATATATAATTCCAAATCATATATTGCTTACAAAATTAGCCTAAATTTTTCCCATACATTATATACATATTAACTATATAGATAATGCCTAATAAGCAATTAAATAGTTGAATAGATACTATTCAAATAGTTGTATATCAATAGTTTAAGTAATAATTAGTAATTTTAATTATGATTGCTATTTAAGTTGATTTTAATATGAGAATATAAAAATAAAATATTCCTATGTTCCCTCAGTATTTTAATTTTTAACAATAAAATAAAAACGATTTAAAACGATATTAAAAGAGAATTAATGAAGAATAGTTGCTGGATCACTGTATATAGTCCACATACAAATATTTAACATTTATGTTGTGTTTATATTTTTTTCCTGATGTTCCCTATAGTTTACCCTATTGCAACTTGCCGGCTATTAATTAGAATTCATTTTCTAAACATGCATTGAGGTACATAATAAATTATATTTAATATTATTATTAGATTTAGATTGAAATAATGATAAATAATAAAATATTGTATTTACCTAAGTTAACTGCAATTATATATAGGTACCTACATAGAAAAGTTATATTTGTATGGTTGAGTGTTGACCTTACATCCGATTTTCCTATCCAATAATATTGACCTCATAATCAGGATTTGTAGTGGTACAGAAATACAGAATATAAATGTATTTTATTTACATTAATACATTATATATAAATAAATACCTATATGTTTAATTTATAAATATGTGTCTTTCAATTTTCAAATCGTATACCTACCTAGGTATTATATTATATTTTATTATATTATATAGAGGTACCCGCTTTAGTTGAACGATTTATACGAGCGGACAATTACGGCTGACATAAATTAAGATCAACGGACTGTGGTTTTGTCGTAACCATGTCACCGAGTATTGCGGTATACCGATACTTAACTGATCTGTAAATGATTAATTAAAATGTACCTATATACTCATACCGATAAAGCATCGTTGCCGTAGGATAGCGTTGCAAATCGACAAGGGTTTCCCGGCATCTCGTTATTACATACGAAATACGAATATACAATATTATTTATATAGTAGGCATAAAGTTACTATTGCATTATACAAATAAATATAATATTACATTATAGCTGTACCTATTACCCCACGTCGTCCGGATTAAAATTAATCTATATTTCTATCGTTTTACGTTTTGTTTAGGTTGAAATATATAATACAAACGTCAAACACAATTAATACAATGATACTATTTATGATTTTCGTACATCCAAATTGTCAAAATAATATGATAATATTATGTGCGCGAGCGACAGTTTAATTAATAAATAATTGTGTAATGCAACGCGGAGACTTCAACGACCATTATTATATGCGGCATATATACATGTGTTATAACGACGATTATTGAGCGGAAAAAATAGCATAAAAATATATTGTACAGGATGAGCCTTTTGAAACCAACTGAACTTAGATAGGTACTTGTTAGTTGTTATAATATAATTGTAGATTTTTGTGCGTTTGGAAAAATAATTATATACCTAATACTAATTATATGCCGTGCACAATCACTTTACGCCTCTCATTTGTACACTTTAAACGCTAATAAATAAATAAAAATATTAGTTCAATTTATTCTGAAATGCTCACATTTTGTTCATTATTAAGTGAAATACGAGAATCGTAATAAAAAAAAACAGAGATGAAAACCAAAAGGAATCACCGTGTTAAAAAAGATAATTTTTTGCAGAAATATATATATAGTATACACCACCTATTTGTTATCCGTCGCGGGTATATTTAAAATTATAGAAAAATTTAAAATACATTTAATTGTTTTTCAGAGACGTACAATTTCACCGGGATAAAAAAAAAAAGATTCACCCTTTACTGTTTACATAAACGGGGTGCGTTATGACGGGGTGTCGAGAGATATTCCGCAGATACCTCGTAATATATATACGGCCGACACCATAAATTTATGTGTGTACGCTGCTACGGGGGATAAACGGTGTGCATATCAATGTGTGTGCCGGCTGATGCGTATATTTTATTATTATAAATTATAATATATTTATGTATATAATATAAAAAACGGACCGGGAAACGTCCGCGGGTTCACGACGACGACGGACGTTTATACCGCGCGCGCTCACGGAATACAGATGACTAGTATTATATTATATTATTATATGCGTATGCGTTATTTGTCTTTAGGACTCTCGATGTGTGTATATAATGTTTGTAATATAACATATTATAATAGGTATACTACAGCAGCTACCATACGCACCGTATAGGTACATCGGAGTACATTTTTATATATTATTATATACGTCTAGGCACCTATATATATGCATAATATAATATATGTTATCAAGATCGGAGCGGCAAACGCATTTCATATAATATATTATGTATATTATTTATGGTCGGGCCCTGGTGACGATGTTTTTGCAGCCGCCAGCAGCAGAGTCCCGTTTGACAAATGCCCGAGAAAGATGGGAAGTGCTGGTCGATTATAACATGCACAGTATACTTATACATAAATCGGGTATGATACATTAAAAATAAATATATGTGCCTATATGATGCTTGTCATTGTTTTATTTTAAAATAAAGCAATCTGTGTAATAATAAATATATGAAATTATGTTATACCTACTAAAACGTATCCTCAAACTACCTATACATTTATTAAAACAATACCATATTTATGAAAACAAATCTGAATTTTTACAAAATTTAAAATTGAGATACATTTTTCCACTAATTTTTATTTCAAAATTACCCCCATTAAATTTGATTGTGAGATCTTAAAATATAAGAGATGTATAAGATGTAAATTATATATTTATAAACCTATCTTTTATAATACAATGTACTCTCGGTAACTCAAACCTTGATAACTCGAAATTCTCGACATCTCAAACAAATAAATCCTAACATCTGACAAAGGCAAAATTGCCCATCTCGGTTCAATTAGTTCACAAAGCGAAGTACCTAACCAATTTTATATTTGTTCATTTTTCTCGTGTGAAATAAAATAAATGAATGAAAAAAGTTCTAGAGTAACATTAATAATTAAATCAAATATATTTTTAGAAGTATGATATGATGACCATCAATGTGATGATACATACTTATAATAGTGACAAAACCGTCATATTGCGTGCGACATAGTGACACGTGTGTATATGTGTTTATACGGAAGTTACATCTTATGGTACCTACGCACACTAATGATTAGTGCTTGGATGTTCTAGAATTTAGAAGTAAAGACCAATGAAGTTAAGATACGGGCATATACTCGTAAATATGCACATAAAAATCTAAAATATTTAATTATATGCAAAAAAAAAACTCAAAATTTGAAATTAAAATTACATATCAGACCAATTTATTTTTAACAGTTAATATTATCATTATATTGACAGGCTAAAATATGTATCATAAGTCCGTTTTATGAAGCTATTTATAGTGTATACGTTATTATATACTACCCTAACCTAACCATGAAGTACATTATATAATAATATAGGTATATATATTTAAGAATACGTACCAAATAGAAAACTATAAGCATATAGCCTTTTGGCAACGTAGAATACAGAAGTGGGTTTCAACTCTGCAGAACTCTTCAAGTCTATAATATACGACTGATGTATATATAGGTATAGGTATGCAACAATAACAATAAAGACTTGTACAGTTGTACAAATAGTAAATACACTGCTGTCTGCTACGATATGTGTAAACTGTAAAGTATTAAGTTAAGTCCCCGTCATCCATTTGACTATTTTAAATCTAATATAATATACGCCTAATTACGTTCGAGTAGATTATAAATTATAATGGGTTCAAGAAGTGGCTTTTTTTAGACGCAAGTTGCAGCAAATAGAAGAAACTCACTCCTTTAAATTTCTATGAATTTATTCGGGGTGTGATCGTCTTAGGATATTTTTATAACATAAAACTTATAATAATATAGTATTATATTAATTCCATAAAATTATATTGTGTATTATGTGTGAACACACCGTTCGCTGTTATCCACCTAGCACCTATAAAAAGTAAATGCAAATGTGTGCGCTTCTGAATTTTCTATTACCTTTAGATTATAAGTTGGGCTATTAGGCTTTCCTTAGACAGAACAATGTGATAATAAAAAAAAACTATTTCTAATAAACGTACATAATATTTCATTGAAATTCTATATTATGTTTGTAAGCCATTAAAAAATATTATTATTTGGAATAATCAATTTGAACACGATACTAATAATATTATTTTGATACATTCTTTGCATGAATTAGGAAATACACAATTAGAATACCAAATGTTATCACTTTTTACATTTGGAATATTTTTATTCGATTTTTCTAACGATTATATGTGTAAAGAGTTATATTGCCTGCCTATATAAATACGGTCCTACAAAGTTTGAATGGAAATAATAATGCATAACATTATAGTTATTAGTTAGAGAAGCTCTTTCATTCGCATTAGTGAAACTCATATTATCTATAGTGCCACTACGACCATTAGGAACATAGGTAATAATGGTCAGTTTGGAAATATAGCATTTATCATTAAAGAGGTTAGCACTCCACCAGCTCAATCAGACACCTATGCATATATATATATTATAGACGGCGTACAGTAGTAATCTAAAGAATCCTTATAAAACGTCATTAATTACGAAATTATATATAAAAGACTGTAATAATATTATTATATTATATACGTAATACGTATAGGCATTGCCTCCAACGACTCTATTTAATTTAGTAACACAGAGATACGAATATTATCATAGTACATTAGTACCTATAGGCATTCGAACTGAGATTATTTTTTTTTCCTCTCCTTCAGCGTCGCTTTCACGCTCGTTCTCCGCCGGGTCCATTAACTCGTGATCCACATATATAGCAGCAATCATAAAAACCAGACTATCGGTGCACTTTTTTCTCTCTTTATTTTGTCTTTCTATTTAATCTGTCTCAGTTTTCTTGACCGCAACCTTTTATTCGTTACCGCTTACAAGCTTCCACGTAATATAATAATAGTACTATAATAGTAATAATGGTAATAATAATAATAATAAATTTCACTTCGTTTTGGCCTCCGGCCTCGCGGTGTATATACCGTGGCGCATTCCGCGGCCATCTGTTCAATCGTATATTATAAATGTACAATATTTTATATTAAATGCACATACACGCGGATCATATACACACGCACACACATTTGTATAATATAGAATAATAAATAATAAATGTATAATATAGCACCATAAGTCGTGTCATTTCTTCTGTTCGCGAGCGACGATTCTGCGCGAATTATTTACCGCACCTCCTGACGCCCAACCCAACAGCGCGGCGTCCAAAGAGGCGTTCAATTTCATAACACGCCCGGCGAGCACCTCAAAAACAGCACATATTATATTATGACAATATGTATAACCGATAGACGACCGAAAATCTATCTATATTTGAATGTGGTTATACGATTTCGAATTGGTACATGCCACATGGCAATCAAGCGCGTGATTATTTCAGCACAGAATATACGCATTATATCAATCCGTTAGCTAATTTATTGTATTATCTCGAAAATTAACCTTTCACGAACGTCATCCCAGGGAACGCTAATTAGAAAACTATATCGAACTTTTTACTATTTTTAAAAAATTATAATCGACATTTTTATGTTTATTAGTACATTTATAATATATGTTTATATTACATATTTTGTACGTATATTACATCTTCACACTTATCATATAATCATCTGCTATTTAAACTATTATAAATACGGCTATGGTATATAAACACAATTTGTTGTTGTGTATGTAAGGCATAGGTTTTTGTTTTAACACGAAGTGCTCCAATCATTTATCATACGGATAAAATATAATTGTTAACTTTCAATTTTAAGTTATTTTTCTTTTTATATAGCATTGTCTCTGACAATTTTGTTCGTACATTGCCGTATTTTAAGAATATGCTTTATACATTTTATAAATAAAAAATGTTACGATTAGATTATCATAGATAGGTACCGAGTTGGCTTTTTTAAATATTGTATGCAACACAGAGGCATTGATCGAATATGAAACATTTAATATGAAATCAATTGATTAAAATAATTATTATTTTGAGGTTTTAATTTATTATTTGAGAGTACCTAGGTATAAAGTATAAACGCATTTTTTTAAGTCTCATAGATTCATAATTATAATATATCCATGATAACCTATACATATTATAAATAATTTATTAAAAAGAAAACCGTATTGGTTCAATAATATAAAATATTTACTTTGTATTTACGTCAACTATTTCACGAAAATATTTTGCTTAAAAATACAGTGCAATATGAGAAATAAAAAAAAAATAGAAAAAATATATTTTTTCGCAAATTCATTGTGTTGGTTATATCTACTTAGAATTATATTAAAAGGTTAGGTTCAAAGATTCAAAAATTCAAAAATCGACTGTGGCAGTGAGGAATTGCGTTTGGCTGCTGTAGCAGTGTTTAAAAATTTGCCCGGGATATTTTATGGTTATGCCGGTTATGGTACATATATACATATTTATACATATTAAATATTATAACAAATATATATACAGGGTGATTCACCATCCATATTAACCCCCCTTTTCCCTTTATTAATGCATTATTCAAATTATGATTTTTTTGAATTTTAAAGTATATCTATACTTAGGTATTTATAGTATATTATTAATTATTATTCGGTAATTTAGTAATTACTAAAATTGTCATATCATTAAATCCCATGTACCTTTAAACTCATTATCACGGACTTTCATCCTCAGTACCTACCTATATAGGCTATATACTTATAATGTTTAGCAACTCGGGAACTACTCGTTAAATTTTAATTTAAATATATCAAAATCTCCAAAAAAACTCATTTGCAAAATAGTTTAAAGTATAAAATGGTCTGTTCTCATTAGTAAACAAAAGTTTAGAAGTTGAAAATATGGTATTTTACTATAACTATAATAAGAAATTCCAAAAATTTGAATTTGAATAAATGCATTGTTAAAGTAAAAAAGGGGGATGAGTACACACATAATGAACACACTGTATATAATATATGCCGTCAAGTCGGGTAACACGGCGCGCGGTATCTATGTTCATATTATTATATAACTGCAATAGCAATACGCGACTGCATACATATATATTATGTAGTAAGTATATTATATTATAATTTATACATTTTGTTTAATGTCTTCATATACGATCGTATATATTATGAACAACACGAGTCGTAAATTATACGGCGGCCGCGTCCAATAATAACGGCCGCGGCGCTTTTCACAACAGATCAGTCGGCCGGTCATCGCGGTCTGTCCGTCCGTCCGCAGGTTAGCTGTGGTACGTAATATTATTATAACGCTGCTGGCCGGCGTGAGAAAACTCACCTCTCGTGTCGAACGGTATCTCCTCGCAATCGTCCTCCCTGGCCGTGCCGCATCTGAACACGGCGCCGCCCTTTTCGACGCCCGGCTGGGCCGTCTGCGCCTCCGGTGCTCCGATCAGCAACCTGGAAAACCGTACACGAATGTCATCCGTTAATACTTATTACGTGAGCACGCAGAACACATAAAATATAATATGATATTATGATGATATAATAGGACGATGTAGGTAGGTATAGTTGAATTGTACGCTATATAATCACTGCAGAATTGTCTGTGTCATTATCGTATGCAGTTTTTTTTTGGGGGGGGGAGGGAGTACTTTATGGTAAAAATATGGAAGAAAATTGCTCAATCCCAAAAGAACTATCGCTTTTTGAGTGCAACGCGCGCGCACATCAGCAGCATCCTAATACGTTTAGACGCATATAAATATATATAATATAGTGTTTTAATATATGATTACACGTTTCATTTATTGTATAGCATTTCGTCAGTTCTATTATATATTATATATATATGTGTGTACGCTTCGGGCTAAAATTCGGGTGCAGGCAGGAAGCATTGTAAATTGCCAGCAAGCACGGGTCACGTGTATATACATACTGACGTTAGACTTCTATATTGGAGATATATAAGATGAGCATCGGACCGTAACTCGAAACGTCACTGTATACACACATTACACTTACAACGAGACGCATATAATATTATAATATTATATATCTACCTATAATAATATAATAGTATATTAGTATAACAAGCCAAGGATCAAACGTTTGTCGTTACAGCCGGCGTTATTGAAATTGAAACGTTACCGTACGGAAATAGCTACCGGTTGATTCATTAAAATGGCTACACTCATTTTCCAAATCTATTTTTGTGATTTGGAAAAACATTTTTGTATAGTCCATTAGATTTTATAAACTAATCCAATTTTTATTTTTTTTTTAATGTACCTAGGTACTAGTGGTTTGATAAAAAATATCATCTTATTATCTATATCTTATTAATATACCACTGTCAGAAGAAGAATATATTTTTACAATTTTATTGTATGAAAATCGTAATATCAAATATTGTTTAAAAATAATAAATATATTATATTTTTTTTGTTGAGTTTAAGCTGTGGTCCACTCATACTCATCTAAACTCATCTCCATATATTAATAATAAAAAAACCTATTATGGTATTCAATATTAATGTTTAATACATCAATATATTTTGAATTAAAGTAGCTTAATAAATAAAATCCTTTTTTTTCTTTTAAAAGTACCAAATTTAAGGGGATTGGATTCTGCGATTTTCTGTCTTTGTCTAACACACGTGTGACATAGGATTTCCTACTAATTTTACTTCAATCAGCCCAATCGTTTTATTGATGCAATAAAAATTCTGAAAAATTATTTAAATTCAGCGTAAAGACTACTTGAGATCGGTCAGATTACATTTTTTATTGTTTCCCCCAAAATTCCACAAATTTCATTTAAATTTTTTGAAAAATATAAAATCTTGTAGTAGTGTTTAAAAAATACTATTAAATAAAACTGAAAAAGTGGCCAGGCCGATCTCAAGTAGTCTTCACGCTGAATTCAAATTAATTTTCAGAATTTATATTGCATCAATGCAATGACTGGACTGATTGAAGTAAAATTAGTAGAAAATCTTATGTCGCGTGTGTGTTAGACAAAGACGGACAATTACGGTATCCAATACCCTTAACTTATAGAATTAGCGTAGCCAGTTATACATCAACTTGTATATAATATAGCAAAAAAAATTAACGCTTCAAAACAATTTTATTTTTATTGTAAACAAACACGAGTCCTTATACTGGTGCTTAAAATATGTCCTGTATACTCGCGATTGTAAGAGTAAACAATTAATCGAGTATGTAAACATTATATGTTTTTTATATATGTTTTTATACTTGCATATACGTAGGTATTTATTATGACGCCTGGATAACAGGTAGGTACAAATTATTATTATTTTTTTACAGCATATAGGACTAAGTGTTATATGGCTGCGGATTCCACGTAGTATTATAATTATTATAATACGTACAATATCGTATTAAGTATAAACAACAAGTGAAACAACGCATACATATAACGGGGGTCTCGGCCAACATCAAAATAGTGCTCGTCGATCACTACTGAAACAAAAATTATTTTTTTTAATCGTGTGTATATTATAATATTGGCGTTAGGCCGGTAAACAGCGTAAATTATAATTGTGTGCGAGATGGCGTTTATAATACGAGTGCATCACCAATGTAGAAAAAAGAAAAAGAAGAGTAAAATCACGATAACACTGTATTTAGTCGGCGTCTTCGTATAGGCACATACATTATTAGATGATAATTATTATACATTTAAACTCGCACGACAGTCGTTAATTAATGCGCCGCCGGGACACGCGTAATGTGTTCCTATATACTACTTATTATATGCGTGTGTGTGTGTGTGTGTGTGTGTGTGTGTGTGTGTGTGTGTGTGTGTGTGTGTGTGTGTGTATGTGCAAAATCGCGTGCTCGCCGAGGAGAAGATACCTGGGTGCTAATAGTTTCGATGGCGGTAAGTGTCGGCCTATTAAAGCTGCTAAACGATTATCGAATAAATTTATAAAACGCGTACACATTAAACGCGACAATATGATATTACTCACGCATAAATAAATATATATATATATTATCGGATCTCGTTGTCAACGCCTCGTTTAAACACTGAGCGCCGACCTGTAGATGTAGGAATATTATGTAATAGAAAATTTCTATATAGTTGCGGGATTCTAATGGAAAATCGTGATCGAATTACCAACATATTATTATACTGCGACTTGGGTATATACCTGGTACAACCTATTATGCGTCTAGTGTGTATATGGGTAACCTACCTATATACTTATTTCTAATATGCTGCAATAGTTTTACTTTACGAATTTTAACGTGTGTTGTTCGATAAAGCTTCTAAAATAATAATGTATTATAGGATATATAGATACGTTGCACATTTCCATTTACGGGCACATACATTAAATTATATACTTACACGTGTATGAATTAGAACCTAGAGAGTAGAGGTTATCAGGACTTTGGTACATGTAACATTTTTAGCAACTATAGTGTATAATGTATATAATATGTAGGTATTTAGTATATTATAAAACATTTATCGCATAAAATTCGTTTAGGTATAATATATATATAAAATATACATACCTAGTTCATCATGTCATTTCCATTTAAGTAACAACAATAAATGTATAAAATTAAATGAAATCTGCAAATACGTACTATATCTATAAACCTACATGCGAATTTAGATCAGAAAATCAAACATTTCTTCACGCATAGAGATACATAGATACATATTATATTAGTTATATGTTATAACAATGATGTTTACTGCAAAATTAAATAAAATTAACTCGCGTTATGTTTCGTATAGTTGAGTTTCATCGAGGTAAGTTCATTTTTATAAAAATCCAACCATGAAACATATCTATATAATAATATTTTATTTATTTAAAAATGATCTGAGAATATGTATGTATTTACTACTTAATACAGCCATCCATGGAATGTCCATTATTAAACACAATTTGTACTGTTGTTTTTTATTATTCCACTCAACAATAAGTTTAATCTACAGAACTGTTGATTTATTTCCCAAAATTATATCGTCAAATCGTACACCGTTAAACACTTAACGCGATATGGTTTTACTAAAAATATATGATAAATATTGCTTATATACCTATGACTTATGAGTACTTAATCGGTGTGACACTGCCGGCGCCTAAGTCACAATAACTGCCCATTAATAAAATGTAGGTAGGTAAAAAGATTAATTAATTATCATTATTAGTTATTACTATATAAATATGATAGTCATTCTTTGAACAAATGAAACTTGTGCTAGTGGGCTGTATTTTAAATTATTGAATAAGAAAAAGTAAGAATAAAGTAATTATTGAAAAAACATTATATTTATATTATATAAATAATATCACGTTGTGATTGTTCAACTTATTTTGGGTGTAACTTGCTGTAGAAGCAATGTCTTTTTAAGTGTAAATTAAATTATATTATTTTAATTTATAGCCATTAAACGTTGCCCGCGAGATTTGCTTGTGATTATGGGAGCAGTATATTATCAGGTGCGTACGTTAGTGTATAATTTAACTAGAAAGTATCAAAGTTATACCAATAGTTTGTCGTTTTTACTTAATCCTGCAACCGACAGCGGATTGGATACAATCTGGTGCTTTTTCATTGTCTGAGAAAAAATTAATACAAACATTTTTTTTCTTACTCTATTTATACACTTAGTATTTTTTAACGATGGTACTGTAGTAGAATTTTGTCAAAATTAGAATAATTAAAATAATCTACTAAAAAATTTAACTTATCTTGATTTTATTATACATTTCTTAGCAGATTAATTTAACATAAACGATATCTATATTTCAAAGGTTACCTATAAAATGATATCACAACTTTTAGAGCCGTTTTTTTTTACACGGTGTATGGCGGAGTGTTTTTGTTGGGATACAAATTGCATTCATTACTAAGTACTAACCACTTATATACAAAAAACAAAAATGATAATAATAATTTCTAATGCCTATTGGCTATTAGTATTTATTACTATTATGTCTAAAATTACTATTATAATCTGTATAAGATGTAACCAATTTCAATTATTTATCAACAAAAAAAAACGACACCTTAATGACACGGCTTCGCGACATCTGACCTAATCAAAGTAATTGAACTATCGATAATTGAATACCATTAACATTTTATATTTCGTATAAAAATTCGTGTAAAAACCACTTATTGTCACACAAAGCTTCAATAAAAACATTTTTTTTTAAAATTTAAACGACATAATATATTATATTATATTATAAATTATAACAACAATACAGCTGCAGATAGTGTAGCTACTATTTGAAAGAAATCTACCTTATATGTACTATGTACACAAAATGCGTAAATATAAAAAGGTAATTATTATTATAAAGTTATGTGTATTGTTTTACACATTGTTGTCCGATTTTGTGTTAAATTATATTTATTTTCAAATTACACGCAATTTACAACTAGTATATTTTCAGACCACCCCGGAATTTCAATAATTTAGCAAACACCGGTAACCAAAGACAAAGGACCCTTCCGGCCGTATTTAATGACTCGTGACCCGGTTTCCTGTGGTTAAAATAAAAAAAAAAAAATCGAACAAAAAATGGATCACTGGGTCTATATAGAGGTAATAAATTAATAGAGTGGGAAACAGAAACAAAGTAATACCGATCGAATGTTCTTAGAGTGATAAAATCCCGTGCTTAGAATATTCACCGCGGAGAGGTCAAAGAAGCCACACCCTGATGTTTGTGTATATAATTCAGGGCGTTGCGTTTCAAAAGGAACCCTTTATTGTTATATGCGTATATATAAAGAGCGCTTACGATGTTTTCGATACTTAATAAAATGTTTTCCGAATCGATTATGATGACGATGATGTGGAGCGGGGGTTTAATACATAATAATATTATGTTATTATAGGTATTAACTTTTCGTTATTCCCCGACCATAACGCGCACGGTGGAACCCTAATACCCTCATCGTTTCAACAAGTTTATGGTTAACACAATAAACATAATATTACACAAATTGTACAATCACGGAATCACCAAATTTTTGTATACAAGTGAATAATTATCTATAATTTAATATCGGATGTATATCATATTTTAGATCAAGCTCCGTGGGTGTATTATAATAATATTATCGATGAAATGTATTTTTGTTACTTCCGTACGATATGCCGATATGCGTGTTTAATACGATATATTATGTGACCTATCCTATGACCTACATAATATATATTACCTTTACCCACCTTTTTTAAAGGTGGTCAAATTAATGAAATAAACCGTCTCGACCCTCGAACAAGACAAAAACTATAAAATAAATATTAATTTGGCTCAAAAAGTTATAGTATTTTTTTTAATTAAAAAACCTATCAAAAAATGAATAAGCGAAAAACAAATATTGTGTTACTTTATAATTTGTTTCATACATTATTAATTAATAATAAATAATAATTTTAGAATCGTTAATTATTATTTATTACTTATGTACATTTTAAGTTAAGAATTTTGACACCACTATCAAATTAAAGTTATTGCCCTTGGCACAATAGTTACAATTTAAACATCAACTCCTTCGTGTATGATTATGAAAATTAATTTTGGTTAATCCTACAATCTCATTGATACAAATATGTGTATTCATATATGCGTTTGAGATATATTAACGTTTATTGTTTTACTTAACCGTTAATACTAATTATTAATCGTAATTTATTAGAATTTTTTGGACCCTATTGTGATAGTATTGTTATTTGTCTTATGATTTTTTCGTATTTTTATAAACAATAGTTTCTATAGCTTTATTGTTTTTACTGTTTTCGATAAGCCTATTATATGCAATCCACGACGCATTGGTGCACACCTAAATTGATGTTTAAGTATCTTTTATAAACATTGAATTGTCTATATACATTATATATGTGTTATATACAAACTATAAAGGTCATTGATAAAATATAGTCATTGCTGCTCCAGCATGTTAAATTTGTGTTTAACAGCGCATCGTTATTTTTTGCACGTATGCAAAACCATGGTAGTCGCCGAGGTACCATCTGTTTTTAATTGTGTAATCACGAGTGTTTTCAAATGATATATACGATAAAATGTATAATATGCTCCATCGATGTTAAATCTTCGCATCAGGTCGTACAATTAAATAATAATTTTAATTTCAAGTTGCTTATAGGTCCCTATTACACCTACTATTTAATTTCAAGTCGCGTCGATATATTGTAACTACATAATTTATCATTAATACTCTATAAGCGTGGTGCAGAATGTTAGTATTGTGATTTGTGATGGATAGTTTATAAAGCTAATATAATCGCGTGTAAGTGTCTTTAAAACGCTTACAGATGTTATTCGAATTTCGATTGTTATATTAACGGCTAATATGTTTATATAGGCATAAAAGATTAAATATAAAATATCTTTGAAAAAAAACTATACATATTTGGCCTTGTTTGAACAATACTCTATTATATTCATATAAAATAAATACACGTAAACCTTGACCCTATAACACATATATTTTATAACAACGTTTTTATTGAAAATATTGAATCTGTCGTTTATCTTTTGTGTACAATATTATATTATTATAGCCGCCTGTTGACATTTTATATATGTGGCACTTATATTGAAATCGTTAATATATAGGCGATAGCAGAGTCTGAGATAGAATCTAATCGATTTTAATCGGTATTGACATTTTTCTCATTCTAAAATGTAGATGTTTTTGAATACAATCAGTCAGTACCTATAAAGGTAGGTACTTAATACATCAACATCAATAAAGTGTATACCTATTGTGCTAGGTTTTTGACATTTTTATTTCAAAAATAAGATTCTCATATTTTTAGAATTTTTAAATTTTAACGGATATTTACAGCTTACCAATTTTGCAGTTTTAAAATTGTTGAATACAATTAATAAATTAATTATTATAGTAATTATAATATTGAGTCAACGTGTATTAAGTGAAAATAATAAGAGAACAAAATATGTTGTAACAACTAAAATCAGTAATATCATACATTCCATACGTGACATGGTAAATGTTTATCCACTAACGATTACCCCATTAAATAATTTATACTATAATGAATTACAAGGCAAATCATGTGAATATTATGGGGTTATGCTCTGGGTAGTGGAATTGTGGACATAACAATAAATAGGTAGGTATTCTTATTTGTATATAATTTTGTGTAATTGTGTATCTTAAATGCATGCATAAGAGAAAATTAAAGATATATCATATATCGTTGAGTTCGTATTAATTAATATAATTGAGAAATTACACAATAATGCATGTATTTATCTAAAAAACCCACGTGAATGATTGTGACAATTATTTAGATCTTGGAAAGATTGCGTGTTTGAAAACTCTAATAGGTTTTTTTAGTAACGGAATATAATAAGATACATCGTCTAGTGACTACGCCATGCTCTACATTTTTCTTCTGGGTATTTTTATTGCTCCTTTGTCTAAAGACATAAAACGCATTTAATAGGAAATAAACAACTTTTCCACGGGTAAGCAACAGACACTCGACGTAAATGGTAACAATTAATAGCTTGTATTTTTTTCTATCGATTGTACTTGTAATTATATAATGTAGCCTATATAGGCATATAGCCGTGGGTACATGGGAATTCCAAAATTTCATAAAAACTCCCTTTTTCTTACTTTTATTTCAATATATTATATGTTATAGTAAATATGGAAATTAATCTCGTAGGTATATATCAACGTTTATGTGCTTAAAAATATGAAAACATTATGTATCGGAGACGTTTTAATGAGTGAGAACCGAGGACAGTTTTTACCCTATAGTTCTTCCAGTGGACTGTTAATAATGATACTTATTAATTATTTGTTTATCAAATATATAGTCTGTTTTGATTAAAATTATTAAATCCATCTCCAGGGCCAGATTAAGGGTTTTGGTGCCCCTACATTGTCATTTTCCTATATAAATCTTAATTTGACTTGGAATTAATATTTTTGAATAATTTAAATCGTTGTTTAATATCTGTTAGTGCAATTTTATACTAGGAATATTTTTTTTGATATAACTGAAAACACTAGCGCTCACATTTTTCAGCCTCTTTTAGCCTTTAATGTTAGTCCGGGCCTACCCTCCCCTGTCAGCCTGTAATGTGAATTAAATATATAATAACATGGTCAATATTAGACAAGTATACTCGAATATAGTTACTGATGACATAATTGACTCAATAAAAACACCCTTTGCTTGTTCCTAAGTGCAAACATAGAACAGAGTAATCATCCAAATGTGTTTTCATTATTTTGAACTGATATATATTTGCATTGGTTTTTAAATCGACGAGACAAAAATAATTATATTTTATGTACACGAATTTCATACAAAATTTGTTGTTATTGATTAATGATATTATTATACGTCTATAGATAGTGAGCTCTTGTACAGTGTCATAGATATTTGACAGCAGTCTCATAATTTTGGTGTCCTATTTCGCCGCCAAACCACCCAGTGGGTCTTAAATATCAGGTTTCTGACCGGGTTTTTAATTTCAAGTATACCGTATAGTCTCCTGCAACCCACGCTTATATAAATGTGAAAAAGTAGCCATAATGTTGTTCTTTGAATGGTGCTACTGAAAATACACAACATATTATTTCAGTATTACAAAACAAACGACTAATGAGTATGATTTGGATTTGGTGATTTAAAGTAGGAAGTAAAGACAACTGTTAGATACGATATATACTGTAGTGTACCCAGTAGGTAGGTATAATATAGGTATATTAAAAATAAATCGAATAGTAAAAGAGTTCGTCGTAGCACTGCGGCTACGTCTTGAACAGATTAATTGAGGACAACGTTATTACGTATTAGTACAACACAACTTCGTGTCAGTTAGTTTCTAACACGGTTCAAAATGTTCGGTACATAGGGGTGAGAAATGGTCCAAGAGATATACACTAATTACACCATGTGTTTAAAGTTGGCTCGACAGCGGTGGCACAGCGTCCCATACAACCGTATATGAGTATATTATTAGAGGCGGAACCACGGCAGTTGAAGTCGAGGTGAGTATTAGTTGAAACGCTTTGGGGCAACAAATTATTAATATTGCATGCGCCTATATATAAATACTCGTATAAAAATTAAGTTTTATTTTTACATTATTAAATTAAATTGTACGTTCAGTTTGACGGGCGGTAGAACGCACACACATATTTTACAAATGTCAGCGTAAAAAATGAAGAAGCATTGAAGTTAAAGTTTTATATACGATATACATAAATTCTCAACTAACCCAAATGATTACATCCCCATTCCAGATTTAATCTTAGATGCCGTGAGTCTTTCCGATGTAAAAACAGAATAATCAACCCAGTTGAAAATACAATGCAATATTACACATATAATATTACCTATTAGTTATTATATATTATATATACGCATACTGCATTCGACGAGCAATAATGTAATAAATAATAATAATACATAATATAAGTATATAACAATATACTATTGAAAAAATTGGACTCGCTCGTATACCTACTGTTTAAAATAATATATTATACACTAGTTTTGACAATCACGCATGCGCTCTTAGAGGTTTAAAAGTATTAAAAGGTTTTAAAAAAGTAGGTAGATACAATCTATTACAACAACTACTATAGTTTTGATTTTTCTCTTAAAAGTTTAAACCGTTTGATGGCGAGACGATCATCGGGAGAACGGACGATTCATTTTTTTAATCAAAATCGTTCCGTAGATCATTTCTTAATTTGTTTGCCCCGTACTCTCATAACGTCGACCTCCGAATCAATTAATTTTTTCTGGGCGAGTCGCGTATACATATCGCGATATTTACAGCCCACCTCGGATATGGGCGCCTATGACTCCGCACGTTGCCACTTTTGCAGCCATACCCAATTATATACTATAACAGGTATACATATATATAATTATATTATACTATATTATGTTAATAATACCGTCCGCCCCCGATTCGTCGGTTTACGTTATATGTTATATCATTCACGAAACGGACTCTGTGTTTTTTTCGTACGATTTATACATGAATATAATATCATGATCTAGCGCGTAGGTATGATTTTGTCGGTTGTGTTGTTTTAAAAAAAAAAAATGTAGACGTGACGAAAATCGTTTCGAGCAACACGACTGTTGCGGCGACGCAGCCGTTGCGTACAAAAATATAATACAGTCGAAGCGCTAAATCATTCCGAGAGCGGCAAACGCGGTGACTGCAGCGTCGTCGGTAATCGTGCGGGCGGCTATTTCCGTCGCAGACGTACACACGCGGTCGCCAAGTCCAAACTTAGCGCCATGCACGCACGCGCCGCCAATGCCACTGTTACCGGTGAAACCTGCTTGTGTATACCTTACTATAATAATAATAATAATTAAAGGTTCCGTCGTCGCCGTGACTCGTGAGACTGCATACAAAATAAATACTGAATTCAATATCAATATTGTCTTTAAGATATTGTCTACACGGATATTTGTTGTCTCCGTCTTTGTAAGATAGAAAATGTATCGACCTATTATATTATGAAACTTGATGGTAAGAACATTATCTGTGTTTGTATGTGGGTTTTTTACGATAATGCAGTTTATAAGTTATGACTGTTATGAGCATTTTCAATTTGCGTTACATACACAAAACTTACTGAAATATTGAACTATCGTTAAACCCACATACACAAACACGCATAAAGTACTTACAATGAAATTAATAGGTCGATTCACTCTAGTTTTTAAACTAACTGAGTTAAACGTTATCGGCTAAGCTTAAATTAGCCATGTTAAGCTGCACTTGTAAGACTGAGACAACAAATATCTGTGTAGCACCCTCTTAAATTTAAATTATTTCAGTGGAATGTAGGCGATATGCAATTTAGCAACTATTACGAATCGCCGAAATGATTAACGTTTCGAATAGCAGGGGTCAATACAATAATAATATAATTATGTTAATTATCATTTATTGCTGATAATAACAAAATATTATTTGTATACATATATATTTATTAATTATTACTGGAATAATTTTGATTGTTATTGATGTTACATATTCGTACATATTCAAAATACATATTCATTTATTTTTATTATTCCGTTTTAATCGATTGAAACTTTTAGTAAAAATTCCATTCTGATTATTTTATCGGTTAATTTATTCTCAAGTCATGGACCGAGGATAATTATTTTATACATAATATATGTATTTTTAAAAATTACACAGACACCTTAAAAATCTTTAATACTCTTGGTTGGCACTTGGCCGAGAAAGGTTCCTTGCGTATAGAAATGTAAAATCGTTACTTGTCGTTCAATCCTCATTTTGAGGTAAATTATCAAAGCATGAAATTTCAATTAATGGGAACATATTATTAATATATTGGTAACTTCCGGCAGCTGAACTCCGCACTGTCTAATTCTTAAAAATTATCAAACAAACTTCGAGTTGCCGTTCGCAAATATTGCGAGTAAGTGAAGTGTTGTATCTTGTATTCTTGTGTAAATTTAAGAGCATCCGGACCACTCCCTGTTTAATGAAACGCGTCACCCTTTTCCAGAGAACTACGAGTTGAGGGCGATGCATAAAATTAAAATGCACAGATGTACGATACCACTTAGGTATATGTATGTTTGTTTATATTCACCGGTTCTTCGTATAGACTATAGGTATAGGACGAATATGCGGCTATACGATCGTTAATTAAGTATGTAGTTGATCATAATGTAATGTGTGAAATCCGAATAAAAATTAGAAAAAAAGTCCGCTTAGTATATTTTAAAATACGTAAAAAACAATATGTTTGACGAAAAACTTTTTTTTATTCATCTCTTTTTATTGCTCCCTTTTTTATAATGTACCCTGAAACCTTGATCACGCTCCTTGTTACACATTTTTCTATATATTTTTCATATTTAATTTATAAAATACAGTGTAAGTACAACAAAATTAGCAGCCGGGTATGAAATAATGGGTTAAATGGGTTAAAGAAAGATACGTCCCATCCATGTACAATAATTAAAAAAAGAAACATCATATCACTTGGTAGTTTTAGATACCTACCTTTACCACTTTATATAGATCGAAATCGATTAAAAATTTCTATAATTTCTTATGCACTTTGCACTGTAACTATATAAATATATAGTATATGTCCATATAGTATGTACTTAACATATCAATACGTGCTATGCGAAGAAACATTTGGAAACGAATGCATCTTCTACGATTCTTGCTTTACGTTTATAGATCACATTCAAGTATCTCAGTAAAGTTCAAACCACTTGTTGTAAGCATCAATTATTTTTATCCTGCGAGCTGCTGCAACACTCAGTTTACAACGTCGCTTACTTTACCCCTGCAGCTTCGTTCTAAATTTTCTTAAAATCACATCTTACAATTTATACAGCTTTACCCATACGACATACGTATAGTTCTAGTATATCTATATGCTATAGGTACACTCACCACTGAGACTACACAAACAAATTCAACGTGTTGATTGTATATGCAATGCAACTTCCATACTACGAAGTCTCATGGCAACAAAAAAAATTGTATCATAGAGATACTCGTTAAATATAGGTTATAGCAGTTATAGGTAATTATATACTAATTTGGTTTGGTTTGGTTTAAATTGGTTTAAATTATTTAGCATGATTTTTTCTGATTGTTCCGGACGTGCTTTGTTTCTAATATTGTATACATACGTAAGCATACGACGTGATTGTTTACTATAGCACTTTGATAAACGTTTAAACTTTTAATTACAACACCCATTGGGTGCTATACTTTTATATTATTTGGGTTGTCAACAATGATGAATTAATTTCTAATTTCAAATAGGTATAGGTACCATTAAAATTTTACTTTGTCTAAACAAAATTATATTTTGGACCGCACTGAGCGCATTCGCTTAATTAAGTGGTCGTACGAAATCAAATTAAATACATGCAGGACGGTACCTACCTACGTACCACGCTTGTATGAAGGAACAAGCGTCGTGGCCACTGGCCAGTAAGCAGTATACCTAAGCTATACAGGTTTTTCGTGTTGTACGCCGATCCGCCTGAATTATCGTACACAACTGCAGAAAAATACACCTAATAATATAATATACTTTAAATCAAAGTCTTTGATAAAGTATAGCACCTATGGATATAGATGCATGGATTTTTCTTAAAAAAAAATATTAATTGGAATAAAATAATTCGAAATATTCAAAAAATGCCCAAATATTAACTAAATACTACAAATTGATAGTTCAAATAAAAAAACGATAAGTTTGCTATATAAAAATAATTTATTCAAACTGTTCCAATATTTCAATATGACTTTTTCCAACGAGCTTTGTCCCGCTTAATGGATCAGTTAAAAATTAATTAATCTGCTAATTATCGATTATACATGCGCTAAAATTAAATACTTAAACTATTGTCTATCGCTTATCCAAGCGGCTAAGAAAATCGCATTTATAGGGATCTATCTGTAAAGTGGATAAAAATTCAGGTAACGCCAGGTAACCCGTCCCAGACGATCGAAAAGTAACTAATATACATAATATTATATACTCTCTCCTCGAAACTTGTCTTACTCTGTGGTTACTGTTTTTTATCTCTCGTCTTTCCTTATTTGTCAATTTTTTTTCATTGATTACTTTTACTTATTGTATTACTCACTCTATAGTATGCGTATAGTATGTGCACTGCATATAGGTTGTAAATAAATAATGTTCAAACAAATATATTAATTCGTTTGTTAGAAAAAAAAAAACGTGTTTTGTATTGTATTTAAATTAATCGAAAAAATATATGTAGTAACATAAAGTGAACACCGGTGTGTATAAATATATTATAAAACTTAAGATTTAAATTTGTATAGCTAAAGTACCTATAGTATTTTAGTCTTTAAATGGATTTTGTGTGGTAGATCTGAATGAAGTTTGGAAAAATACCTACATAAGGTTAGGCCACATGAGCACTTAATTACCTAGTAATTGATGTTTAATGAACAAAAACACGATAACCTCAATCGATACAGTCATACACCGTACGCTGCATATTTGACAATTTACTGCAATAACCCGGCAGTGTCAGCAACAAAATTACAAAAATGAGCTAATAAGTAAAGTGAAGGGCGAGGCCTATTTTACCTACACCTTAACCTTATATGGAGTGCTCCATGTGGCCCCCGTCCGACCTTCGCCAGACACCCACTTACATAAGCCAAACATGAATGAACAACTAAAACTTTCTACAATATTTCGAAGAAATACTTGTTGTTGTTGCAAATTTAGAATAACGATCAAATTCTATGAATTACTTTATACATATTAAGTAAGGTTAATTCCCATAAATAGCAAAATGTTCGTCTCATAACTGTAGTCTGTACGACTGCACCTCGGGTACATCAGTTATACATCTGAATTTCAAATCAACAAACATTATGTTGTATACACTATAAACGTCAGAAATTTTGCAATATTTATATACCAATTTTACTAAAAATATATATATATTATATTTATATTGCCGTATAAATAATTTATATACATATAGATACCAAATATTAATTCCAACAAAAATATAATCAATTATGATATTATGTTTATGAAGAAAAAATCAAAACTGTTTTAATTGCATTTTAAGATAAGCAATTATTATATTACGCCGGATATGCAGTTAATTTTTTATTATCCTGCAGTCTTAAAAATGTTGAGAAAATAATTTTCAACGATTTGCTTAAATTCACTATCTTTATAAGAAAATATTTATATTACAATTTATAATTACATAATATATATTCTATACCTCGATATATTTTTCATTAAATGTCCTAGTTATTCATGTTATAGAGACTGCAAAATAAAATCACTGGTTGCGCAGACGTTGAATGTCTATTTATCACGATTTTATTCAATCTATCAATACAATAATTTAACTAATGATTTTCATTCTTGTCATTGAGTAAACGTCAACAATAACAGCTGTTCGGTTTTTATCGAGGTTAGTCTTTATGAAAACTTATGCAAACTTTATAGCAATTTATATGATGTACTATATGTACGTAATATAGGTATATACATAATATTATATATATATATATATACACCTAGTAATTGACCAAGTAACCTTTAATAATGTGTACCCATGTGTATAAGATGTCCATAAATAGAAAAACTGAATCTTTTCTTTTCTTCTTTGAAAAAATCAATCAACCGCATAGTTTTAGGTAAATATTCACTTGACGCGTCCCCGACCTAATAAACTATCATTTATTATATCATTTTAACACAACAGATTGTTTAAAAGCCAAAACAACACAACAAAAGATTCTAAAATATTAAGTCTACCTATAAAATATCTCAATAATTTTGGTTGCCGGAATATTTATTTTGAAAGCTCATCAATTTAGAAAATTAAAATTGTAAACAATTTTAACAATCAGCTCAATCCATTACATAAAAAAATATATTATGTATTCTATATCATGCTAAAAATTTAACCTCATTTAATCAAACCTAACCAACTTAACCATACCTATGCTGGGCTATGATTAGTCGTAACTCGTAAAGTATATAATTGTTAATTCTAGCTGAAATGTAAATATAAATTATCCATCTTTGAAGTTTAAATGTAAGACTTCTGGGTGGTCACAGACAACCGTAATAAATTAGGTGATTTCGAATATTATAAGGGTGTCTATATTTTAACGAACCTTGTAAGATTAATACGACTGACAGTTATACAACCAGTTACCTACAATTATTATTTTTCTAAAACAATTATTATGAAAAAAAATAAATTTTTCACTCTTAAGGTATAAAAAAAACTAAAAACATAATAATAAACCTAATTATTCTAATATTTATTTTATAGTTTATGTCAAAGAAAATCGTTCCATGCGTGTAGCTATGCCTATAATTTGTAACAATAAAATCACAATATTTTTCATTTTTATTGAAATAAATTGTTTTTAGCCGATATGTACCTATATAGTATACCTAAACACACAATTTAATACTAAAATAGAAATTAAAAAACATTTAGTAATAGTTATGTATGTATAAATAATTTATTGAACATTTGTAATACCTATCAATATTAATATATTAACATATAAATATATAATACTCAATTTTTAATGTATATTGACATTTTCTTATGTACTTACGATAAAATATTTAAAAGAAAATATACCCAAATATATTTCTTTTGTGTGTATTGCTAAACATATTTAATACGTTCAGTTTGTATAATTTTCATGGATATACCCTCACTATAAAAGTAAATTAAATGCTTCATTAGGTAAAACGATTGTCTTATATTGATTAACCCTAAACGTTTTAACAATGGGGTTTAAACGGGTTTAAAGACATATTATGTACAGAACAGTCTAGTTATTTAAATTTTAAACATGATTTATAAACCAATAATTTTGATGAGTTTCACTCAATGCCCATATCCATATGGATAAAAATATATAATTACACACACTGATATTTACACCTATTAATTGAATATCAAGAATGTATAAGTGATTTGAAAAAAAAAACCCAATACCCTGGGGTCAGGGTCATACCGTCTCGCCCACGTAATACATCCAGGCGTTAATTGTAGATGGAAAATAATTTCCGATCACAATCGTATCACAATGAAAAGATATAATGGATGAGGGTATAACTGTATTGGAACCAGTTTATTCTTTATAATATATTATATGAATTCGCGAATCAATAGTGAGAATACGATATGCATTTTACCCGTCCTAAATCCTATAATAATACAACAATAAAAAATACAACCCTTGAATAATTGCCATTTTCTTATCTTATGTAATATAATATATTATATTATGATATACCGTGTCCGTGAGTACTATGTATAGCCGCCGAGACATAATATTTTTATTATAATTTGATCTGTCATACCTATGTTATTGTTCTAGAACTATAATAATATGCAGTGCAGAGTGCAGACGTTTAGTCAAAATATAAATATAATTTGAATATATAATTTCATCACCCGTCGATTACAGAGTGGTTATAGTGTAACCATAATAAAAACCGCAGACTAACTTTGAACTCTTAAACCTAAATAATGTATTGTTGTTATAGTGTCGGAAGACCTCAATAATTCAACTAAATTTTACAAATCCGTACAGTAATAATATTATTTGTAACGAATAAAATACGTCACCGACGACAAACTTATATTATGTCGTTTGGCCATATTTTATCGTTTTTACGGACTATTAAAAAACGGTATAATTATTATTTATTATATTAACGTCTCGTATTCTTTTTTCTCCCAAAATATGTATGACCACTGCACTAAACATTTCCGCCGCCACCGCCTTAACGACTCCCAGCTGTGTGGTGCGACCTTTGTCCACGATATACAACGCGGTATACGATTTACCACGTATACCGCGTATATAGTATAAGTAAGAGAAAAATTAAATTGCTATAGTACATTTGTTCAACACTGGCAACGACGATATCCATCACCACAGGAGTTGGGAGGATTTTTGGATACTTAAAATTATGTAAACTCAACAATTATTTTAATGAAAATAATGTGTTCGAGTTTCGCACGAAATATACTTCGTATATGTATACATAATATCGCGTGTGCAAAACGTGTGGGTTTCGGACGGAAAGCGGCTTACGGCCGTCTGCGTGGGCCTCTGATTTTACGGCGCTCCCATCTTATTATATATATTTGCCCATATGGTTTGTGTGAGTATATATATATATACCGTCACCAACATATAACCATTATAATAATATAATATATATAAATGTGTGTGTGTGCTTCGTGTTTCCCTAGGTTCCGAGTAAACCCCGTTCGGTCGACCCTAAGGACGATTTTCTTATATATATATATGTATGTGTGTGTATGAATGTTCTTTGGATGTGTGTGTGTGTGAATGTTCTTTGTATGTGTGCATGTGTGAGTGAGTCTAGTATACATGTATTATAATTTATAATATACTGTCGAGTTCCGAGGCTCATCCCCTAACAGATTTTGTGAGACACACATGGGTATTTTAGAAACGATAAAATATATTTTACTGCGCACGAATACCAATACCTATACTGCAGTATGCCAGAAGGCCTAAAACTGCTCAAAGTACAGAATTTGACAACATCAGTGATGGTACAAAAAATAACGTAAAAGAGTAATGTTTTGTTTTGGCGAAACATATAATCGTACAATGTAAAAATTCGATTTAAGGCTGCATAATCGAGAACGACGTTATAATATTTCGTACGGTTTTTTTCATGGAATATATAAAACTTATTACTGTGCGTCTGTGCTGTGGAGTGAAATCCGATTAATTGCATAGTCATTGTTCTATCATTATAATATATAGTATATAATATATCGGTTTATTGTGCGTATACAATATAATATTATGTAAGATGTATGTAAAATACAAACGGTTAACTGTAATCTGTAAAGTACAGTAATTAAAATCGATTATTAAAAATTCAACAATCGTTAGTAAAATACAAAAATATATTGTATTATGAACATTGGATATATAGTATTATTATGTGTATTATTATAATTGCAGTTTTATTATGTGTACAATAAAATATATAGTCTGATAAGATCATAGACAAGTAGACAACGTAATAATAACTCTTGCATCTTTTATTCATACAATATACCATGTATTTCGAATATAGTTAATTGTTAAAAATAAATTGTTAGTTTATCAGCTCTATATTCAATTAACACAATATTATATTATAAATGCTTACAAGAGTCAATATTTGATGGTTTTTATTATAGTTTATTTTACTTAGGTACTCACGGTTACACCAATACTATTATGGTTGCACTTAATCGGTGTTCATTAATAATCATTATTATTACGTACCTACCGTACTTAACCGTTAGTTTTATATACAATAATTGCAAATTTAACTACAAACGTTCTAAACTTTATTAGTGTTGTATATTTAAGTATATCCAACTGTTAAATAAGTATAATATTAAAAAAAAAATGTTGTATTAATTTTTTTTTTAGATTGTCTTAAACCAATAAATGTTAGACTTTGTAATTTCAGAAACACGACACTATATAATATTGTCATTCAAACATAATAGAATATATAGCTCTCTCTCTCTCTCTCTCTCTCTCTCTCTCTCTCTCTCTGTATATAATATAATACATCTACAGATAACGTTAACATAATGGGTGTGCTAACTGCTAACTAAAATTTCCGAAATCATGTTCAATCCATTTAGTAATTAGCGAACAACTACTCCGGCCCTAATTGGTCTTTATTAAAGAAATTGATGACATTTCAAGCTGAGTTCGCTTAAAACGTATATTTAGGTCAACTCGAAATGTCAAGGCTGTAGGGGCATTTTTATGATGAAAATGCTCAATATGTACTGCGTATTTATAGTACCATATGTGCCAGATGGTAATATAATATTTTATATACATACACCAAGATGTCATTTTTTTTCCTTCGAAACTTCTGTTGAGAGAAGGTATAGCCATTTTTTCGTGTGTACGCGAACTCGTGTAGGTGTTTTCCCGTGGGTTGGTTGTGTGCGTTTAAATAATATATGCAAGCGCGGCCGGAAGGATCATCTGGTCCGATGGCAGTGGAGTATAATAATATTGGTAGGTGTATATAATATATTTAATATATATACAATACAATTTTTCATCGCTAACCGTTCTAATGAGATTTACGTGTACAGACATATAGTACATCTTATTATATTATTATTATTCGGTTGTGATAAAAACATTGAAGACGATTAATTATTGAAGTTTCGTTTGTACATTATGTACTGCAATGACTATTAATGTGTATTCATAAGTGAAGTCAATGCTAGTATAAATTATATTTTAGAAATCTTCAATAGAATAATATTATACCAATTACCAAGCGGCTTTTTCTAATGAAAATAAAATGTCGCAACATACTTACTTAATATTATATAATATACATAGTACGTTTTCAAAATATATATTATTTATCATCAATATTTTATTGTTTTACCTACTCGACTGAACAAGAAAAATATCCAAACATGTTTTCAATTATAACATACTATGTAGTATGTAATATATTATGGCTCATTTTTTTCTTGTTATTAACAAAGGGTCGGCCCTAAATTTTGCCTGAATAACTCAACGTGAACAACACGTGCATGGTAATAACAATATCCGTCCTTTTTCTCCTTAAGGTTTAAAATGGTAGAATGGAATTAGGTAAAAATTCTTGCATTAGATTACCATTTAAAGAAAGTATTGTCATAAAAAATAATCTTTACCTCATATACTAAAAATGAAAGAGTCATTTTGAAAACTTAAATATTTAAAATGTATTTAATTATAGGCATAATAAAATATGCATTTTGTTAAACATAAAAACATACGTGTTGTTGACTTAAATGCGTATTGAAATCAATAAAAAAAAATTGATGTTTAGTCATATATTTTTAATAACAACCAACAGAAATAGACAAATGTTAGTCAAACATTTTTTTTCACTCTAATAATAACAATAAATTGCAGAAATGTTTTTCTAGTCTACCCGTGCAGTTTGTTTTCATCGTTGCTGTATCCTTAAATAATCCTAACATAATACACAGAGCGTTACATATGGGTTTTTTTTTTGGTTTTTTTCTACAGCCATGCTCTAAAAACGATAATTTGGGTGGTGATCAAAAAGGTATACGAATTGACAAATTATCCAATAGGAATTATTTTTTAAGTCATATCTATATAGAACAATATTAACTCTAATACCTAGTCTAATTCCATGAAACCTTAATTTTGAAATTAATTAGAATTATATTTCTTTGTAGTTATCTCTCTAGATGTCTAAAATATTTAAATACTTAGTCTAAATATTTACTCTATGAAATGCAGTTTATAGCACCAATATAGTAGGTAATCAATAAAATAAATATTATACCACTACCAACAATACTAACTACATGTTGTATGAGTATATAAACAGTGTATACAATTATAAAATGTAATATGTATAATATACTCAATGTTTATTTTTTATATTTTAATTTATACACGTGCTTCAACTAAACTGGAAGTTCTCCGACAGATATCCATTTGCATGTGACAGTTTATTGTTTCAACTGCTTGCTGCAAAAAATGCGTATAGATTTATTCATAGTAAAACACTATTGATTTGCATTCGTTTACGAGTTAAATTCCGAGCACCATATGTTGTTAATATAGTTCCTATTGTGTAGCGTACGAGTGTGGTTGAAAATTGTTCAAGTTCTTTCCCCTAGTCCATTAATTTATTTAAATCAAACTTAATATTATAATAATATAGTCTGTTTCAGGTGCCTATCTGGTTACCTACGTCCCACAGAATAATATTCTGTGGTATTAAGGACAACAAAATAAGTGCGTAAGTCGTACCTACATAGTAGTACTCCATATATACACTAGCATCATAACAAATAATTGATCCACGGAGCAACTACCACTACCTCATCCTCATCAGTAACCTATTGAAACGGCATCGCTACTATTTTCTACCCCTCCCTACACGCTAATGGGATCTTTCAGTTTATATATTTCAATCAGAGACGGTGATGGATGAGAATAATATAATATGGACCAGCATCTGTCTGTGGAATTTTACTGGCTAATGATTCGAAGAGGCATATATAAACAAAGAAAAAGAATGGGTGGTTTCACGAGGTGGCTACAAACATCTGACTTCTATTAGTTTAGAAAATATGAAATAACTTTTAGTTAAATATATCATTAATTCCGGCGAGTCTATGTCAAGGATAAAAACATATTCAGTATAATGCTAAAATTAAACGTTTGACTCAGTACCCTGGCAACCTGCACCTTTAAAGAAGGTACCTGTTGGTCTATAGAAGATGTGGACTGTGGTTAGTGTTTACAACTTACTTGCATATTACGTTATAACTACTTATAACTTATAAGTATATGGCATTATAGCGCTACTATATATTAATGTGTTATGCATATAAAATTAAATGTTTATAAAATAAATATTGGTAAATATGGTTACAGCGCAGATAGGTAGTTATACATTTTTAAAATAATAAAATATTAAAATCATATTTTACATTTTTTTATATAATATATCATATATGTATATTGTATAATGTATGGTATTTAAATATATTTAATTATTGCATTAGTTTGATAAATATTGTCATTAAATAAAATTAATATTAATATTTTAAAAAATATCGTTTTATGATAAAAAAAAAACGAATTAATTCATAAAATTAGATTTTATTTAGTATAATACTAATTGACTACACTGGTATTTATACATTTATCAGGTAATACATTGAAGTAAATCAATATTTTTATTGATATATTTAATGATATCTGACATCTGTTACATATGCCAATCTATATTATATAAATAACGTTTTAAATATTGCTATATAATTTAGCACGACGTGTTATGTTTAGAAAACTTCATTGAAAATAAACACAAACTTAACCAATAATATTTTCTTTATAGGTCAGAACTCAGAAACAATATTGTGTTGCGCGTAAGAACCTAAGAGCGTAGTATAGTAGTATGTATTTTGTGTATCGAAGTCAACGTCCATCCTGACAAGACTGTTATTTACAGTTAAGAAAAAATATTTAAATTTTAAACAAATAAAAGTTGAAAAATATTATTATAAAGTGTTCCTCGTTGGTACATAATGTTTAGTTGACACTATACATACCATAGGGCTGTTTGTTAATACTTTAATAGTAAAAAGTAAAAACAATAATGATGAATAATAATAATAATAATAATGTTAAAACGGAAGTAATGCGCTTAAGGGTTTGGTTTATATGAATAAATAGTAATTTACATGCAGTTTACATATTCAAGTTATGCAACATCATGATAGTAGGTACTTATGGAGTTAAAAACTATAAATTATAATAGGTATAAAAACCCTTATTACGACCAAATAAAAACGTTCCAAGAACTACGAATTTAAATATATTTAACATTATCTGCCGCTATTACCATAGTCTATAGCTATAGGTTATAGTAGATATAATAAAAAATATTGATTGATTAGAAAACTAAATTACCTATAAAAGTATATAAAATTATAAAACTATTTTTGATTTCAGAAATAATTGAGCTATACTTATATCCTATCATTCATTATTTTAGTAGTAAAATCATTTTGATTATAAATTATCGTATACGATTTAAATGCTCTTAAAAAAAGACTTATCATTTCCGTCTACATTTATATTTGTCTTCAAGTACATTTTGACAATGGCTATCGTCCCAATAGTACATAATATTATAAGGGCTAACTTTATATGAGACTATATTATTTGGCTTAAGATTAGTATTTTAATGTATATATAATATATATTCTATAGTAATATACTAATAATAACTCGTGAATATTATAAATGGAAAAATGGAAAAGTACTAATTTTTTGTTTTATTTGAGAATCCAAGTATCATACTATCATTATTTATTACCTCTGAAAATATTTTGAACCAAACGATTGATGTCTTATCATCAAAAAATTTAGCATAATTTTAATAAATATCTATGAATAAGTATTTTAGGCATAGGTAAATCGTATTCATGTATTTATTTAATGAAATACAATATTCAATTGTAAATATGAATGTATAGGTATATGAAATCAACGCGTATATTATAATATACTCCCTCTTTACAATAATATGCATAAATGATAAAATACATTATAATATAGCCCATTGACATGAGTCCAGTGTGTTCAATTATAATAAATATTCATCTGGCGACGTTAGAACGGAAACAAAAGACGTCGGCGAGATGTTCCGAGTCGTATCCATAATATTATTTAAGTGGTACAGTTGAAAACGGCTTCTTTACAATTGAACAATGATATTATAAAAAAAAAATGAATAAAAACCGCCATTATATGTTACATAAACTCCATACGGACGAGTGTCGTGGGTATCATAATAATGAACAATATAATATAATAGTAAAATAAAAGCGTCTATATAATTGCAAGTCATTCGTAATGTGTCAATATATATATTATATATATATATAATACGATAGTGTCAAATGTCAATTGAAATGACAACGGTTTTCTGAACTAATGGAGCTTGCCACTTAGTTGGAATTACGGACGTATACGTATAGTTTGGACTTAATGATAGGCGATGGCGCATATATCTGAAGGATTTCAGGCGACAGTGATGACTTTTTTATTCTATTATTTCTATCTAACTAAAAACAACGGAACCATCACAGTTCAAAATTATTAATTAATAAGATCGAATTTGCAGGGTCGAATTTAAGGGGAGACCAAGCTGTGTTACTGCTATTATATGAGTCCTGTAGGCATATGTCAACCAATTAAATAACATTTTTGAATTTTTTTGTTAATTTAAAATAAAGAAATATGGATTGTTTTTTGTTTATATTTTTGACGACCTTCTGATGCCTGCACACATTTGTGGTATAAATGTGTATTGGCATCCCTATCGTCAGTGCACAACTTTATACTTACTGTTTAATAATATTAGAAGAGTGGAAAATTCATAAAAACGAATTATACATAAATGTTATGAATATAATACAAATTATTAATTTAAAATCTCGACGTATTCAATCAAATGCATTTTCCTCGGGTTATAATCAATAACGCAGTTTTTAATTTAATTTTGATAAGAATATATACAATATATAATTATAACAGATGGTACCTACGCACAATAAATAAATAATCAATAATTAATAACACCGTAAATGGCAAATTCATTTTTTCATTGGATTCTACATAGCTTACAACAACATAATTTATTAATATGTACATTAAATTTTTAGTTCACACTGCTTACAGTAATATTTATATCAAAATGACAACCATGGTACTTTTAAATGTTAATATAATATATGTATAATGTCATTGCATATATTGATATATATACTTATATACTCGACGGACCTCGGACCACGATAATAATATAATATATTTGTTTACTCGACCAGTGCATCGCAGGAACGCGCACATGTAGGTACGATGTACCTACTCTGAAGCCTTATATAAAAATAATAACGTGTGGTGTTATCGTTATGAGTCGCCTATATTATATTATTTTATAGATTTATATACTTAATCACGTACAATTTGTTGGTAAAATAACTTGTAATATATATATTATTTCATCCTGCACAATGTTAACAATTTGAATATTGTATTGAATTTATTATTTTTACATTGTCGAGACTATTAAAGGTCTCGGATAAGTAAACCGCGAGCAAAATGTCACTTTATGCCCTATAGAATGTGAAATACCTATATAATATACTAAAATATGTACTTCCTATTGTATGAGTGTAGTTGTTAATTTTAAATGTCAATACAATTATAGAATAAAAACAGTTGTATATTATTAAATTCGAGAAGGAAGATAATATGATTTAGTCACGTCGAATAATGTACCCCCCCCCCACCAATAGGTCATATTGATTTGATTAGGATATTGAAATGTCATAGTAATAATATCGTGTACCGTTGACTGTGTCATATCTACACATTTATTTAGAAGTGGAATTAAATTTGAAAATAATAACTTACCATGACCGACCGCGCTCTTTGTGTTGAGCTACACTGAACCCGAACATAGACCCTTCGGGCCCCCGATGTCTGATGCAATTTTTAACGTCCACATTGAAGCCAAACACTGTGCTGCAGCACAATGCAGTCAACAGTAGAGTGGATAAGGGACGTGATGACGGCGGAGTCATCTCGATTTGCTATGCCCTTCTCGTGGTCATAATATACACGCGTCTGTCATTTGAACCCTGAAAACAATTGTAAAAAAAAACGATAAATTAAGATTAAAAAATACACGTTTAATATATATACATATTTATTATTATAACGTAGTATTGTTGCAAGTCCATGCATAATAGTAAGATGTATATCTCTGTATAAGGTGTGAATGGTAGTTATTTAAAGATGAACAAACGACACGCATGCATACGATTTACACGATACTCACGATTTTAGTCCGGTTTGCAAAAGTTCGTATTTATCACCGAACACATCAAAATGCGCCGGTCACAAGCTTTTAAATATGTATAGAACAAATTTGAATCTATTATCGAATATATTTATGTATCTCCTAATCAGTAAATTATTTAAATTCCGCCTTCACTTGTAAGTTGCAGTAATATGATTTAGTTTTCAAAGTGTTCGAAGATAATCGTAACTCGTAAGTTACGTATTATTCATCGAAAACTCAGAAACTTTATGTTAACTATGTAAATTAAACCTCAAATATGGATAGTATTTTACACATTATAACTTTGTTATTGAAGATAATTTTAATTCACCGACACAAAGAAAAAATGTTGCTTTCTGATTAAAAATATAACGCTATAATTATTGATAATTTACACATTACGCCATTACCTATATAGGTATTATGCTATTATGTGATAGTGTAATGAAAACGACAGGAAACATATAATTTAGAATCGAGTAATAAATATGCATTCGATGCATTTGGGTGAGGATATTGCAATAGATACGATAACCTTGACTCTTGAAAATCGAGAATGTGTACAGATTAAAAACATAAACGGATAATTACATTTATAGCTTAAGTTTATTAAATAGGTGGAATAATAGATGTTTAGTGATGTTTAGTGAATACGATTGTTCGAGACAATTAATCATAAATCGTTTCTTGACTATCTATTTTAATTAAACATTGAAATCAAAATAATAAATATTTTCCCCCGTTTTACACAACTGAACGTTTGAACCTAACATAACCACGGTTTGACGGTGTGTCAAAACATACCTTAGTAAAACTTAATTATTAGGATTATGGTGGAGCGTTTAATCCTCAACACAACGATGTATAACGAACACGAATCGTCGTCGTCACTCGTCATACCTATAGGTATATACATATAATATGTCCTATACGTCGAATTTCTGTATACTTCAAATGTATACATCCATCAGTCAATAAAATATGTATAATAACAACATACATTATGCTGTAGATTAGTCTAGTGGTCGAAAACCACACAAACTCATACGTCATCGTAATAATAATAAAATATCTATCTGTATTATTCTATACCTATATAATTTATGCTGCAGGAAACGGCTTGTTATGACAGTTCAGATAAAAATTACATCTTTATAAATTATATTACAATAATATCCCATGTATGGATCAACATGCATTGATGCATTCATACAGTGACGGATCTAGGGGTAGATGGTATGTAGTATGGGGTTTATGGGGGTCATTTACCCCCGGCGTGGGGTAAAACAAAATAAAAACTACGATCGTCAAAGAAATTGAATTTCGTTTTATAAAAAAAAATCTATAACCTTCAATAATATATTGCATATACATTACATACATGTACGTAACAAACCCTACACCCCCCCCCCGTGAGAAACTCTTTAATCCACCACTGTGGTCATATTATCTCCACATATAGGTAGTTTTGTGTCTCAAGTATTTTAACACAAAACAATATGTCTGAGTCAGAACTTTTATTATATAATGATTTATAATTTATAATTAAATGAACTTTTTATTATAATGATGGCACGTTTTTAGTTATTACAGAACAATCAGTGTCGCCAACACAACATCTCTCCCTACTTAATTTTATAATATAATTTTTATAATAATAAATATGACAAACTCTTAAAAAAAAAATATTACAAATAATAATAATACAAATCATACTAGAAAAGAAAATTAATACATTTTTTTTTTTATATTATATAACATGTGGTATAATAATAATACATAAAAAAAACAAATACAAATATATAATTAATTTATCAATTTTAATTATTACAAAAACTTTTTTGGTTTATTAATATGTCTTTTAGATCGCCTTACTTCCCTACTATCATTTATATCAACTTTTTCCTCACTCACATCTCTCTCTTTTAATTTGTGTAGTAAAAGTTGATCAATGTGTCTCTTAATTTGCCCACATTCAGAGTCCACAATAAAAATTACTTTTCCTACTTTCTCTTTAATTTTTCCTGTAATCCATTTCTGTCCTTTGCTATAATTCCTTGCTAACACCGTATCACCTATCTTAAAATTTACATTCCTTTTACCGCCAAATATTTTTTTTGTTTTATTCTGACTTAGTTCAACCTTAGTTTTTACATCCAAATTATTATTTATGTATGGTTCCTTATTGAACTGTTTAATAATTAAATCAAATTTACTATTTAATTTTCTATTCATGTGCAATTCAGCTGGGCTTTTACCTGTGGTACAATGAATAGTGTTTCTATAATCTAATAAAAATTTACAATATGCTTGTGTTATATTAGGAGTATTATCTAATATTTTTTTCATTTTATCCTTAAAAATGCCTACCATATTCTCCGCTGCCCCATTGCTTTGTGGATGATAAGGTGGTGTTAAAATGTGTTTGATACAATTATTTTTAATAAATATTTGAAATTCTTTAGAAGTCCACTGTGGTCCATTATCAGTCACAAAAGTTTGACAAATACCATACCTAGAGAAAAATTCCCTCATAACATTTATAGTATTTAATGCAGTAGTTGAAGTCATTGGTATAACTTCTGGCCATTTAGAAAACTCATCTATTATCACAATAAACATTTTTTTATTAAGTTCTAAGAAATCAGCATGTATCCTTTCCCCCGGTTCATTAGGATATTCCCATACATGTAATGAAGACTTAGTAGGTTCTTTTCTGAATTTAATACAGGTACTACATGAAGCTACTAACTGATCAATATGTTTGTTTAGTTGTGGCCACCAAAAATAATTTCTAACCATCATTTTTAACTTAACAACACCAAAATGAGTACTGTGCAATTCATTTAAGAAAATCTCCTGTAAACATTTTGGTACAACTAATCTGTGACCTAGAAAAATACAATTTTGTTCAACAGTTAATTCATGTTTTTGTAAGTAGTATGATCTAATTGGTTCTTGAATGATTTTAACCTTAGCATTTGGCCATCCTGTTAAAATATATTTTTTAATTACTTTCAATACCTCATCTTGTTCAGTTTCTTTTTGTATCATATTTTTATTTATACCTTGAAAATAATCATTAACAAAATGAATTGTTGACACATCCATTTCCCTATCATTTGTATGTGTGATTGCTAACCTACTTAATGCATCAGCACTTTGGTTATTTTCAGATTTAACATACTGAATACTATAATCATAATTCGCTAAGAACAAGGCATATCTCTGTATCCTATTAGCTGCCACCTGAGGTAAACTTTTTTTTTCATGAAAAATATATGTAAGAGGTTTATGATCAGTAAGTAAAATGAAATGTCTCCCATATAAATATTGGTGGAATTTTTTAATACAAAAAACTATAGCTAATGCCTCCTTATCTATCTGAGAATATTTTTGTTCGGCCAGATTCAATGTTCTAGAAGTATATGCGATCGGCCTTTCTTCATTGTTTGGTAAGATATGTGAAATTACACCCCCAATACCATAGGAACTAGCATCGCATGACAATTTAATTTTGTAATTTTGATTGAAATGTGTTAATATTGGAGCTGAAGTTAGAATTTTTTTTATTTCATTAAAAGCATTGTCACATTTCTTATTCCAATTAAATTCATTATCTTTTTTAAGTAGATTGTATAATGGATATAATATTTCAGTGCTATTTTTAATAAATTTAAAATAATAATTTACCATCCCTAAAAAAGACTTAACTTGTGTTATATTAGTGGGAATTGGTGCATCTACAATTGCTTTAATTTTTGTTTCACTTGTATTTAATCCATGTTTATTTATTTTGTACCCTAAATACTGTATTTCATCTTGAAAAAATGCACATTTTTCTTCTCTAACTGTTAAACCACATTCTTTCAACTTGTTAAAAACTTCATTTAGTTTATTTATATGTGAAGCTACACTATCACTATGAATTAAAATATCATCTAAAAAACAAACCACATTGTCTATTTTCCTAAATAAATTTTCCATCTCTCTCTGAAAAATCCCTGGCGCTGAAGCAATTCCATACATTAATCTATTTGGTACATATAACCCTTGATGAGTTGATAAAGTCAGAATTTCTTTAGAATTTTCTTCAACTAATAACTGTGTATATGCTTGAGATAAATCAATTTTTGACCATATTACACTACCACTGATGTTAGAAAATAAATCTTCTATCCGTGGAAGTGGATACCTATCTACTTTTAAGTAAGGATTGATAGTAACTTTATAATCTCCACAAATACGAATAGATCCATTGGCTTTAATTACTGGTACTATAGGAGTTCCAAAATCACATGTTTCTACTGGTGTTAATATACCCTCTTTAACTAACCTATCAAGTTCAGCTCCTACTTGGTCTTTAATTTTATAAGGCAAGGATCTTGGTTTAAAGAAAATTGGTTTAAAATTTTCTTTCAAATACAATTTACATTTATTTTTATTGTAAGTACCTAGTTTATCAGTAAAAACTTCAGGAAATTTAGTTATTAATTCTTTAATTTGATTTGAGTGATTCTGACTTGTAATATTATTCATTTCAAAATCAATATTAACCTTAATACCTAAATACTTCAACCAATCATTACCTAACAAAGGTGGGCCACCATTTTCAACAATATATAATTTTAAGTCATAATCTTTTTCATTAAATTTAACTTTAACATTAATTAAGCCAATTGGTGTAATACTATCACCCGAGTAACTTCTTAAATTCAAATTTGTTTTAACAATAGTTAAATAATTAAAATTATTTTCATAATCTGATAAAGATATTGCTGAAATGGCTGAACCTGTATCTAATTGCATATCAATTATTTCATTTTCAATTTGAACTTTAATTGTTATGTTATTATTTTTTTTATTCACTACTTCTATTTGAAATAATGTGTCTATGTCTAAATTATCTGATTCCAAAAAATGATTTGATTTATTTATTTTGTTTTTAAAAACTTTTTTATTCCTTGTACCAAAGTTACTTTTATTATGATTTTTATTTTTTTCATCTGAAAACTTAGATTGAACCTTGTCAGTTTTATTTTTATTAAAATAACAAACCTTTTTTAAATGTCCCTTCTTATTACATATTTCACAATTTCGATTTTTAAAATAACAATTACCAAAAACATGATTCATATTACCACAACATGTACATGTGCCGTCAGCATTGTCACCATTCTTCCCATTTTTCCAATTTGGCTCCTTCCATTTGTTTGATGCCTTCTTTTTTATGAAGTTGAGATCTCCTTTGGTAGCCTGTTGAAAATTCTCCAGACTTTTCTCTGCGCCCTCGTGTGCTTGACATATTTCTTTAGTTCTTCCATAAGTCAAATTCGGTTCTTCACATAGTTTCTTTTTAAGCATACGGTCGCTTACACCATGAACTATTTGATCACGTAATGCTTCCTCCAAGTTATTTCCAAAACCACACAATATGGATAATTTTTGTAGTTTTGTCATAAATTCAGTGATCGTTTCATTGTTTTCTTGTAGACAATTACGGAATTTGGAACGTTCAGCAAGAATCGAAACTTTCGGTTGTAAGTAATCTTTCATATTACTTACTAGCTTTTCATACTCGACATCTTTAGGTAGTTCTGGAGTACAAAGAGATTTAAGTACTTTATAACCTTCACTTCCAATTAAGGTTAAAAATATAGCTGCTTTATTTTCTTTTATTTTATTCACCAGCATATAGAGTTCTAGTCGTTCTACCCAGGTTTCGAAATCTTCTTCTTGCTGTAATTTGAATTCTTCTATATTACCAATTTTAGCCATTTTTTTTTTCCGTTTTGATCCGTGTAAATTTGATATTAATTACACTTCTCAATATCCCATCTTCGTCGCCACTTTTGTGTCTCAAGTATTTTAACACAAAACAATATGTCTGAGTCAGAACTTTTATTATATAATGATTTATAATTTATAATTAAATGAACTTTTTATTATAATGATGGCACGTTTTTAGTTATTACAGAACAATCAGTGTCGCCAACACAACAGGTAGCTATATTTTTTAATACACCTAATAAAAAATATTATGATGCATATTTTAATGGATATCAAATAACGCATACCCCGACGATATTATAATGTGTAAGTACCATGTATAGTATAAACATACTTATCCTTATGATAATATAATATAATACTATTATTATACGAACAGAGCTCATTACAAAAACAAAACCACCGACCGACGCACGGGCGAGTGCTGCAGCGGGCGCGCGTGCGCGACAGCCGCGGCCGTGCAAAGGAAGATGAGGATATTATATTATATTAATATTATATATATATGGCTTGTAAAACACGTTTTACGTGACAGAGATCGCCGGCAGTCGATCGAGAAAAATGATATCCGTTAGGCATCTCGCGAAAACGTGTGTAAGGCAGCGGTGCACAATATTTCCATATTTACCGAAGAAGTGAGCGTTTCATTCCCACGGGCCATGTACAGCGATCGTTATCGAGCTATCTCTGTCTATCCGTGTGTTGGCTGCTGCTGCTGCGGCTACAGCCTTCGCCGACTTTACCCCCCCGCGCACCACGGATGCCCGCCGACGATTGCAGGGGCTGCTGCGAGAACGTCGACCGAGCCGTGCATAATAATAACAACAATAATGATAAATAATAAAAATAATAATAATAATGAAATATCGTGTTGGTATCTATAGCCGGTATAGGTACGGTTGTGATCTGCGACGTCGGGTACCTAGGTATAACGGGTAATACGACGACGACTACGACGAGGACGACGGTGCGTGACAAGCCGCAGCGCGAGTGGAGAGTGCCCTGAACTCCGACTATATAATATTATACAATATATATTATTGTATATTATTTATATTCTGAAAAAATAGACGGCCACTCCGGTTTCGCGTTTGCATATTATAAGTTCACGCGAATCGATAGACGACTATCCGGATTGAGATTTACAACGGATAACGCATTATTTTATTGCTTATTGCAATATCGCGCGAGTCGTTAGATTATCATACGTTTTATTTATACACCAGCTATGTATATATTATATACACAAACACATTGGTAGATATAACTATATAAGTACTATTGACTATTGTTATAAGGTAAATTATTTACAATCTCTGTATAGTCTCGCCACGAGCATATTATAATAAATCAAATGTACGCCTTACGCAGAATTCATTACGTACCCCATCACAATTTTGCTAAATCGATCACTTTCTTTATAGTTTCACATTTGTTGTTTAGCCTTGTTTTAAACTATAGTCTTATGTACGATGTACCATAACTACAATAGCTAACAAAACATCGATTGGCCACTATTTACTAACAACAACGATTTATTATAACGATTAAAATTTAAAATAATATTCCATACCTACCCAAGTACAATTTGGACAAATATATAGATTATAGACATTTAGTACGAGTGCCCACAAGGCCACAAACCACCTGTGATTCACTAATTTAAAATTACGGATATAGGTGCACATTTAACTTATTCTCTTATTCAACAATATATTAGACATAAATACATATTATATTAAAGAATATTATAATGTGCAATACACCTAAATCTTAACCATTTATGTTCTAAAGTGGGCTTTTTGTCTTTGGATCGGGCTATATCTTATCTTTGTTATAATAACTCTACATTGAACATACTCCACTGTAGGTGTACTTCCCACACATCCAATTACAAAAATATGTCTAACGCCATGTATGGGATATTATGTTCATTCGATATAAATTCTTAGTTCCAGTGCTCATTTTTTTTACAAATTACTAAGTTGAATTGAAATCAATAAGCATATTAAAATTCGTACTATAAAGGAGATATTAAAAAGTTTAAAATTTCATGTTATGTGTCTGCAGGTATATCAATTTATACCACATGTTCTTAAAATCTTTATTATAGGTATTTAATTTTTAATTTAATAATAGTATTATGTTGTTTATAATTTATTCGTTTATTACTTTATACTTTATATTCTGTATGTCGTATGAACACTTTTTCTCAAGCCCTCAAGGCCATTTGTTTTGCCGAGAACATGACACTTCCAGCACAACGACTCTTAAACATTTGTTATCAACTATACATGTCTACATAGGGCTTCTTGTTCAATTGACATTTCAAGATATAAACATGACTCCTACCGGATAGGCTTATATTTCATTCATGATTATTTGTGCGGTTCGGTAATTTTGGCCAAGCACTACTCCGTTTGGCATACGTCCATTTCGCAAAAATCTAAATTTAAAACGTGACTCAACCTGTCCACGGACGAAGTCTTGGAATACATCAACTAGAACCCTATGAAAAATACTAAATCTAGACGTTATGATCCATGTTAACGATTGAGAATTAATGCATAGCAATATGCATACAGTCCACTTGATTTTATGAAACCTTGAAAGTTGGAAATGTATCCCATGAAGAAAAATATCATATAAAGAAAATATCGTTATGAAATAAATAATAATATAGTAAATACGCCAGTCATATAATCATTATTATTATTGAATATTTGAACGAATAATCTATTATTAAAATTAAATTCAAAAACGAGACAGGTGTGATGCTACAGCTGTTGACATGTGTGCGCCCAGTTGGGTGTGCAATGCGTTCATTTTTTCGTAGACATCAAATTCTTTTAGACGCTAGAACTCAATCGTAGTTGAATTATTATTATTATATAAACTAATAACAATATAATGGTTCAGAAAATTACACAATCAAATAGTAGAACAGCGTTTCACTTTTGTTCGTAAAATATAAAGCAATTAGTGACAATTCTAGATATTATATACTATATAGTAATATAGTATATTATATATATATATATATACATATAAGAAATAGTAGTAATGTACCCATTATATGCATACCAGCTAAAATTCTAAGACTTGAAGTTTAAAGGCCACGATTAAAATAAAAACATTTCAGTCTACAAAAATCATAATGTAGGTAAGACTACATAACGTTTTTATTCGATTGAAATAATACATTATCTATCGGGTAACGTCATAAACCATCTAAGAAAACGTTAGACCAAAAACGTGGGAGTTTTAAACGCATCTTCACTTTATTTTTATCAGTCATCAACAATCATAAACGTAATGTTGTATAATAACAATTTAACGTTTATTTTTATATCTTAAGCTATAATAGCAATAATAAGAGTGTACATTTTAGTCATGTTAGGTATAATCTCGTGTTGACCGTGTACCTCGGTATATCAGTAAATCAGAGAGCATGAATGTTGTATATTATACTTCAGGAACGATTGACCAAACGATGGTATTTTGTATTTTCAGTGGCAATATTCTATTCGCTCATCACCATAACTATTTTCTCAACCATGGATTGAATTACTCGAGCTTACCGGCCGTTGGTGGTCATACTGCAAGTGACAATAAATCAATTTGAGATTTTTGAGGTACCTGCAGTATCTATCCGGCCGACCCTAAGCGGGTGATGTACTCGATAAGAAGCTCCATACTTAACATTTGACCTAATCGTGACCAACACAATATTACCCCGGTCTCCGATCGGTATAGACCTACGCGGTGCACATGGCGGCGGAGATGCGAAGCGCGAGGTCGGGTATTTCTCCACACTCGATATATATGTATGTTGTGTTCATATATATGTGACACTGCATTTATATTATACAATTTAGTACCTAGTACACCTACCTATACTAGAATACGGCTGTGTAATGTTTACAAGTTTCCTAAACGTAAATCATATTTTTGTTTGTTATTAGTTCAAGAATGTTTAGAACATTTTAACTAACTGAAGTAGATCAAAGATATTTTGAAATAAAAAAAATTAAGTAGCCAGTTAGGCAGATAATTATATTATGAACATAATATTACATACTATTATACTTTTATACGTTTGAATTCCTTATTATTTATAGGTAGTTGGTATACGTAACTACTAACTACGCTCAACAAGTATCTTGTTATGTATTTATTATAATAATAAATAATTACAAAATAATACTTTTTATAGGACGTATATACTACAATATACATGTTTAATAAAAATGCAATTTATAATAAGTAGGTAGATAGCTACTTGGCGTCTAATTTATTGTAATTAATATAAATAATAAGTTTATCCAGATAGTTACCTATTAAATGTTTAATTTTTAAAAATTGTTCATGTTTTTAAGAATTACATGTTGTTGTACGTTGTACCATTAGTAGATTTTTTATAAAACGAATTATGGGCTGATGTTCAGTGCATACAGCTATTTATCAATTAAAAGAGAACTTGAAATTTATCTATATGTTATATCAGATAATATATTTTATATATGATATAAAATATTTAAATATGTCCATATCTTATATCCATTTCAATTTTATCGACGATTAATAAATAATGTAATTGTAATGTGTATTGAAATCTTTTGTCATATATTCGCATTATTACCTAGCAAATACTAGAATTGTCATCATTAAATTATTATGTATGAAATGAAGATAAAATTACATAAACTTTAATGCCCTTCCATGAAGTAATAAATATTTTATTTTAACATAATTTGATTATTATTTTTACTTCTATAGTTCTATCATAGTTGGTATCCACATGTTTTCTTATTAAAATAACAGTATGTGTACCTAGTACCCAAGTACATAATAATTATACACTTTAATTAAAAAATACATTTTTTAAAGATTTTCTCATTTAAATAATTAATTTGACTTGATAATATAATTAAATTAAAAGTGTATGAATATTAATATTTATTGAAAATATACATAAATGTATAACATCAAATAAGTACCTACTCTACAGTTTAGAATTAGTCACAGTAACGTAGGAGTGCACACAAACCTAACCTATTTATACCAATGATCTATTCACGCATCAATTTTATGGCAAAGCTGACTAACCAACTGACAGAAAAACATTAAAACTGGTATTTAAATAGTACAGTCCTTCAGAAAATATGATTTGTAAATAATTTGTATAAAAAATGAATTAAAACTATTTAATATTTCTAAGTTATATGGATCATTGATGAAATACAGTATACAAAGCTTTAAAAGTCTAAAATACGTAGTTTTAAAAAAAATTATAATTCATATGGCATAGTTATAAATAAAACGTAATCTTAAATTTTTGACCAAGCCAAAACTGAATAATAGTACTTACATTACATACAATTACCTATTACATACAAAAAACGTAGTACTTAGGTATCAGTTTGTTGGAAATTTCAGATTAAAAAATACCAATTTAATAATAATTTGCAAAAGGTATTCACAAAAAAATGGAAATATTACCAAAAAGAGATTTTAATTAGATACTTACGCGATTTATGAAGTTTGAACTATTTAAGTTATGTTCTGGGGTGTCACCAATGGGTGACTTCACCCCTCCCGCTAATCATCCCCATCCCATTTACTTATTGTAATATATATTGTAAATAAAATGTTGTTCAATAAAAAAAAAAAAAGTTATGTTCAAGATACCAAATTGTAAAAAAAAAAGTTGAAACAATAGGAGGACCATGCAAAAAATAAAAAGGCTGTCGGCTGCACAAGAAAATATTAAATGCGTGTGCCGGGCGTTGGGTAACTTCCGGAAAAAAATCGGTCAGCGTAGTTATAATTGTACGTGTATATACGAGTATACGACTACACACTTCCGTTCACGTAGCCTTCCGTTTGACTTATGAGTAATGACTATTATACTATATTATAATAACGATTAACGGCGATAACGTACCTATTATCTATTTTATATTTTTATAATAGTATTTAATATTTATTATAATATTCAAATCAATTCCGATCGCCACTAGGGTCGATCATCATCTGCGATGTATACAAGTATATTATTTTAATATCAATAATAATATGCTTTAATGAGCACTATCGAGGCGTGTAATGGTCTTTTAATTCGTCATTTGCAAATTGTGCACACGGTTTGTATCCTATGTGATGTGATACAAATGGATTGCCTATTATAAGATTTAAATACGTATACCTTAATACCTAAATAATACTCATGTAGTTATGTATGTAAAATATGTATAAGTAGTTACCAGTTATCTAATATAATAAATAATATTAATACATTCGGTTGTCGGTCCCGAAGACGTAAGTACACCATTATAGTATACAATGTAATATACAACTCTAAATGTAATTTTTCGACCAATGATTAGAATATCAACCAAAAACGTCCTGTCGTAATATTGTTTGTGATTAAGGCGGCTGTCGCGGCGTACCTACACGGCTACACACAATAATCGACTCCGAGAAAATGACTTCATCCCGTGACGGAGCACGATGAAGTGCAAGGTTGTTACAGGTACATGGAATCCAAGATTTCGTTTGACGGATGACGAATAACCCATATAAATTAAAAGAAACTGCCCACGGGAATTTTTTATGCCGACAAACTTTTTCTTGAGTAAATTACGATATAATATATTTTTGTGTATATTTGGGTAATATCCACGCAACAAACTCCCAATTAATAAAAATACCTCGAAAAATACACAAACAATATAAAAACGAATGTGTCGATAACATTGTTACATAGTACATGCTTAATTCTAAACGTTTAACTCGAATTGTATACATAGGTGGACATTTTTTTTTGCACCTTCATAATTATATTTATTTTTATTATTCTTTATTCATGTTTTTTTGATGTATATAGCCATATCGGTGTACAACTACGAAGACTATCTGTGTAAACATTTAATTATAGCAACTACTTTAAATTTACAAATAGCCTCCTAAGAATTTGTATTGTAGACGAAACAAACAAGTATTGCAAATATTTTAAGAACACAAAATAATATTTGATTTATATTTTTATAATTTTATGTATCTATATGGAAGTTAATTATATACGAACTGTTTAGAAGTTCTATATATTATAATCTATGATAAAATGCTAATATATATATTTTAATTATGTCTTATCTAACTCTTTTTTGTTCATTTACGTATATTATACATATATTATGAGTTTTTTAAAAAATAATAAAAGTGGGTATATATTTAAAAAGAATTAGGTACCTACCATAATACAAGTTTTTAGCACCTATTAACTATTAAGCATACAATACGCACGTGTCGACCTTAATATATTTTTTTTCATAAATCCAGTCCATGAATATAGGTTTGACACCCTATATTGTATATTTGTATTGATCTAAGAAAAACCTATGAGCCCTTAGAGAGCTTGAACTACGTGTAGATTTAGGAATTTAGCCACATCGATATAAAAAAAGATGTCAGTCATTATAGTATATTATCAATGGTTTTGACGAAAATTAGCGTAAATCAAATCAAATCAAAGAATCCGTGAATCAATCATATCGGAATGTACCTATCTATATAATATTATTGTGTTGACTTACTCTGCAAATTGTGTCGGAGGAGAATGACCGTCGTGAACTAGACGAGACGTCGGGCTTGCACTTTTCACACGTTTATAAATATGGGCTAGCGTACTGCCGTCCGACGAGGGTGAAAAACGATTAAAAAAAATTTCACCGAGCTCGAAATTCGGTCGCGGACACCTCGAGAGAAAACGCGTTTTAACAATATTATTTATGATAATAATAAAAAAAAAAAATTATAATTACGACGGCGGCGATGATCACACGGCGTACGCGGTTACGGTTTATAATTAAACGCTCGATTATTATTATTTTAATAATATAATATTTAATTTTGGCGCGCGATGCAACACACGAGTAAAAACTGGCGGGCTGTTCGCCGCGGTACCGGGGACACGGGACGTGTGATACGCGCGTGTTCTCCTACTCTGCGGACGCCGGCACACCAAAGACTGAAGACGGCGGCGACGGACGGCGAGTACCGACAGAGCGCACATCCAAAATAATATCCTACGTCCCCACCCCCCTCCCCCACCCAACGACGGATCTCGTAATTCGTTCGATTTTGATTTTCCGTCGTTTCGAACATGATAATAATATTTTAATAATATTAATTCACCGACTATCGTACGACCGTATATACAACCATAAATAGTTGATTTACGACGAAAACCTGCAAGAATCCAAAGAGTACTCAAGTACCCAAGGGGAAAATATCAAAAATTTTAGAAATCGAAAATTGGCATTTCTGATTTAGCAATGTTTAGTTTATGATTGTAATTTTGTTTGAATGGAAAGTTCGACGAATTTTTCACGACGTTTCACGTTTGTGAAATGTTGGAAGGGCACGAAAGCAATATACAACTAAACGGACACCACAAGCTATAGTTTGTTTATTTTTTGTTTGTGGGTTAAACGATCGATCGTCAACATTTTTTCATAGGTAATCTCGGGGTTGGAGGAGTTTTGAAAATATTTGTTTTGATTATAATATGAGATTCATCGTGCGCTGATCGTACTTTTCGTAGTTCATTTTGCTTTGTGTACTGTAGGATGTGACGCCATTGCATAAGTGTATCGATAATGCGGATTTATGTATAAATAATATTGGTCATCAAGAAAATTAGACTGAAGTAACCAGTAGGTACTATACGTCTAAACCTACGAATTTTTAAAAATGAAATTACCTTTTTGTTTAGCCAAATATTATAATAATACATAAAGTTTAAGAGACAGCGCAAGGGGGAGGGGGATGAACCACCCTTCACCCCCTCCCTTGTATCTGCCACTGAACCTAATAGTTCCCGGCAATAAATTATTGGTCGGTATATCTTTTTTCCGTTTCTTCGGGCCCTTTATGTTCTTATATATGCACATATCACATAGCACGCATTATAATTTATAATATACCTAACACGCGACTTAGGTACACAAAATATCATATCTATTTCAACACTCTAATATAATATTAAATGGATTTAAGCAGCTGATGCAAATTCCAGCCAAGTATAATAATATTTTGTTGCTCGAAACATTTTTTTTTTAGAAAATTACTGCGTTATTGTCTGTGAAAACAATTTTGCCCTTATCTACAACATATTACGAAAAAATTGGTAATACATTTTGGATTTGAAAAAAAGTAATTTATAGTGAAATTATGTGTAGGTATATCTTTAGATTGAAATTTATCAATTTATTATACCTATACTTAAATTTTAAGTTATACAATTGTTACGTAACGATGTTCTTTATTTCCATAAAAACAATATAATTTTTATAATTAATACAACAAACATAAATACTTAGCACGTCAACAATGGTTGAAAGTCAGTATACCTATTTATTATTTTTTACTTACTTTGTTTTTCCTAATATCACAGTATTTTAATTTTAAATAATATTATTTATATTTAATTCGTTTTCGCCGTGCAAGATGTTATGTCTAAACGAGTGTTATATTGCCTATCCACCAACATGGAAGGTTAAAGTATATGAGCTGACTATATCTATGATCTATCGTTTCCGTTTAGCTTTTTGTTTTTTTTTTTTGTCAAAATCGGTAGAGTATAATTTTAGTTGTTATTCAACAGTATTTGTTATGGATATTTGAAATTAGAAATTTTTCCAAAATTGGATCTAAGCGAAAAATAACAATATAATTGTAATTTATTTATTTATTTAGTACGGCTGTTATACTAATCGACATTAATATAAATATAAATGGTAACATATAAGTAAAAAAAGGTGGGCAAGTGGGTGTCGCTCTGCTGTACAGTAGGTTACAAGTGGGTCACTGTGAAAAAACATTGTCAAAATTCCAACTTTAAATGCTTATAAATAAAAATCGTGCCTATGTATTTTTAATATTTTACAACTGCTATTGTAACAATATATCAGGAGCCTTGTATTAAATTTTTACACTTTTTGGCCCAACAGATAAAACTTTATTGATATTTATAGAAAAAAAACTGAAAAAAATTGAAAGCTGTAAATGTCCATAAACAGCTCAAAAAGAGTCAAAATATTTTCAAAATTGTATGGTGTATAGGAAATGCTAATATAAACATTCAGTGAAATTTCCATGTATCTACAGTTATTCATTTTTAATTACAACAAAATAAGGAAATCCCTACATGAGAAATCGAGTGAAAATCCAATGTTGTAAAAATTTGAATTTCAAACGCTCAAAAAATTTAATTTGACTGTCCGGTAGAGATTTTTTTATTGATAAAGGTAGATAATCTTATAAGGAATCTTGTGTTTCATTTTCAAATCTTAGATTTAAAAAGAAAAATTTTTACGAATTCTTAACTCAAAATAATTTGCTAATTTTCGTGATTTTTCCATATTTTGTCAATTTTTGAACTTAAAATGCTTATAAAAAAAAATTGTGACTAAGGATTTTTAATATTTTTCATCTGCCTTTGAAACAACATATTAGGAGCCTTTTATTGAATTTTCAAGTTTTTTTAACCAACAAATAAAATTTTATTGATATTTCTAAAAAAAAAACTAAAAAAAAATGAAAAATGAAAATGTCCCTAAACAGTTCAAAATAAATCAAAATATTTTGAAAATGTTATCGTGTATCGAAAATACAAATATAAACAACCAGTGAAAACTTCATGTATCTAAGGTAATTTGTTTTAAAATTACACCAAAAACCAAATTCAATTTTCTGAAAAATCAATTTTGCGTAAAAATTCACGTTTTTCCTTAATTTTTCTTTTGTTTTTCTTGGCGCTTTTGAAAAGTACTGGGTATTTTAAATTTTGACCTTCCCAATGCACCAACGATATTCACTTTCCAATCGAACAAGATACTGAAGTTGAAAATCGAAGAATTATTTCGATTACTTATCGTGTACACAGACACAAAAAAAATAAAAAAACACACATCATTGTAAAATCAATACATTCATCGTTCCACTCAGAATCTAAAACTATTCAAAATGATAAGTTCATTAATGAAAGATGATTCATAGGGCCAATGCAGGTTATAAATGATAGTTTATAAAAATATTTCTACTATACTTAAATTCTTAAAAAAAAAAATGAAGCTCTCCGCTGGCGCACGCAGGCAAATGCATTTTGGAAATAAAAAAAAAAAAATTAGAAATTAAACAATAGGAACACACATTAAAGAGTTCAAACTAAAATGTCCAGGTTCTTAAATAGATAACACTATTTAAAATTATTAGTGCAGGTTATCAATGTTCACATATTAACAAAAAATTTACCTAGAGTTAAATAACTAAAAAAAAAAATTTGAAGGGGGGTGTTGGCGCCCGAAGGCAAATCCGTTTGAGAAAACAAAAAAAAATTAGAAGAAATTAAACAATAGGATCACACATTAAAGAGTCAGGTTATCAACGTTCAAGTCTAAACAAAATATTTAAATAGAGTTAAATAACTAAAAAAAAAAAAAATTGAAGGGGGATGTTGGCGCCCGCAGGCAAGTGCGTTTTAGAAAACAAAAAAAAATTAGAAGAAATTAAACAATAGGACCACACATTAAAGAGTCAGGTTATCAAAGTTCACATCTTAACAAAAAATTGAACTAGAGTTAAATAACTAAAAAAAAAAAATTTGAAGGGGGGTGTTGGCGCCCGATGGCAAATCCGTTTGAGAAAACAAAAAAAAAAAAAAAAAATTAGAAATTAAACAATAGGACCACACATGAAAGAGTTCAAACTAAAATGTCCAGGTTCTTAAATAGATAACACTATTTAAAATTATTAGTGCAGGTTATCAATGTTCACATATTAACATTTAACTAGAGTTAAATAACTAAAAAAAAAAATTTGAAGGGGGGTGTTGGCGCCCGAAGGCAAATCCGTTTGAGAAAACAAAAAAAAATCAGAAGAAATTAAACAATAGGACCACACATTTAAGAGTCAGGTTATCAACGTTCAAGTCTAAACAAAATATTTAACTAGAGTTAAATAACTAAAAAAAAAAATTGAAGGGGGATGTTGGCGCCCGCAGGCAAGTGCGTTTTAGAAAACAAAAAAAAAAAAAAAAATTAGAAATTCATCAATAGGACCGCACATGAAAGAATTCAAACTAAAATATCCAGATTCTTAAACAGATAACACAAAACAAAAAAAAAAATAGAAGAAATTTGATATGTAGGTACTTCTTTTGAGTAGATAATTCGTAAATGATATTTAAATATTTTCACCGATAATCAAGTACGATGACTTGTAGGTAACTAGAGACTGAGTGAATAGGAATTAGGAAGTGTATGATGTGGCGAAGATAAGGAAAGAGGTCAACAGGATTTCAGAATGTTTAGCTTATGAAAGGGAAATGCGAAAAGGAAATGTAATTTTAGGTTAGGTTAGCGAAGTGTGTGTAGCAGATATGAGAATATTAAGTTAGGTGTTGGGGTACAAAGGAGGATAGAATAGGAAATTTATTAATTAAAGGTTGTGTAGTGTTGTGTTGTGGCATATATTGTAGTGAAAACAAGAGAGAACAGGTTTAGGTGGCTCCGTGACTGTATGGTAAAATATAGTGAGAGTGGCTATGGAAGTTATAGACTGAAGAAAAGATGGATAGACAGAATACCGATCATATGGAGGTGTGGGATGAGAGTGGTTGAACCTGAATAGTTGTGAGAGAAGGGGGAAGAAAAAGTGTGAAGGTAGAATAGTTATGTTAACAATGCCGAATACGTAGTAAAGGATCTTGAATTGCAAAGGTCACTTGACTCTTTGGCTGAAACTACCGTCATCAGTTGATATAGGTTTACAACCTTGACTTATGGGATAGAATAAAAAAGATCGGTTGCCGGTTGGGATGTCAGCGCCATAGATACATACAACAACTAGATAGCCGTCTCCTTTTTGTCATCGAAGTCGACCCCCCATTTACAAAGCAGGCAATGTTTACAAAATAATATTATCATAGTATATATGTAAATAAATAAATGTAAACATTGCCTGCTTTATAAATGGCGGCCGATTTCAACATTGGTCACAACTGTAATATAAAGACGGCTATCTAGTTGTTGTATATTATATCTATGGCGTTGACATCCCAACCGGGAATTCTTTTTTTTTTTTTTGGGGGGGGGGCTAAAGGAGCAGTTGCTCCAGGCAGCATGAACGGCCAAATAATTAAGAGTGGCAAAAAAATGTCATTTGTAATATAATAAAAATAAAATATTTAGTAGAATAAATATTAATTTTTTTTTTACGAATTTGCGATGTCAATATTGTCAGAATATCTAAAATCGTAATGGAATCTTATATTAGAACTTATAGGTCTACTTATTTTAAGAGAACGCTGTTTGTGGACCTTGTTTTCGTAATAACTTAGTACCTACGTACTAATTGAACTATTTTTAATATTATCACTATTCATCACTACATAATATATTGACATGTAATAGCCGCCGGGGCACCGAACTGCCAGAATTATACGATATTGCCACCTACCATTATATTTTTTTTTTTTTTTTTTATTAATTTTTATCCCGCGGCAACTTAGGCCATTGAGAAGGGGTTTGTACTGTAGGTTTTTTAACGGTAGGGGGGTGTTACACGTGGGTGTATTTTGGCAGAATTTTGAATGGGGCACCCATAGGTTTCTGCCATGCCCGGAGTGGGGGATGGCGGCACTTGTTTTCCGGACACCGTGACTTGCCCGGAGAAAAATGCCGCCCAGTGGCCGGGAGTCGAACCCGCGACTGCCAGCGCCGCAGACGACGCGTTAGACCGCTCGGCCACCTCGTCCCCCCACCATTATACTGCAGTACTGACTACTGAGACTATGTAGCTTGTTATTCGATTATAATATCTATTATATTCCTATCTATTTGTATCTTTACTATTTACTTGTACAAGAAATAACGAAGGTTTTGAAATTGGTAAATTTGTAGGATAATGTTAGTGTTATATAATATTTAAAATTTTAAACATAGTACCTACTTCCTTAGTCGTTTATCATTACAATAATTCATAGGTATAGGTACAGAATATACCATATAAGAGACATGAGTTTGAAATTAATAATGAAACGTAGACATATTGTGTATGTAATAATGTATTAATTTGTATAAATTGTATCTGGTTCATGTGTTTAAATATATTGTAAAATACAATACCTGCCTAGTGTAACATGAGTAGATAACTAATGAGTAGATAAGCATATAGTTTTTGTAAGTGCCTATATTGTACAATGTTTGTTAGAGCGTAGCGATAAATATTTTTTTTTTGGTTATTTAGTTGTAAAAAAAAGGCGTACCTATACTGAATTAGGGGCGTCATATTTATGTTTGCTTCCCCATAAATTGTCCCTTGATACAGCCCTGTGACACTAACTCATGTAAGCAATTTGAAGCACATATAAGCGATCAACGAGTCTCTGACGTTTTTATTGATACATACCAATTCGCTTAGATAAATATGAGACATTCCTCTTCTCACATCTATCAGAGTCAGATACTTGTCATTAATATGTGCTCAAATTTATCGGGATGTGGACCCATTCATAGTATATGATTCAAAGTTGACACAATAAGACTGTGATCACAACTTGGAAGTATGATTGGATGTAGATTGTAAAAGTAATAAGTAGCTATTAATGATTTAATACATATTTAATTAATGATTTATCAGCAAGTATTCTCCCGTCTTGCAAGTAGGTATCAATTTCAGCGGATCTTAATTAAATTTTTAAATGTAATCTTTAATCTTTGTTAGTTTTAATATTAGAGTGATTAATATTTTTTAAAACTATTGATGCCTATAATGATAACTACTGAACGGGCAACTGAATGAAAAAGTGATATATTTCACACTTGTAAGACACACTTATAGGCAACACGCATGCAGATGAAAAGTTTTTTTTTTAAAAACAATTTTAATGATTTTTTTTAGCTTCATGTTTTTTAAAAATACTCGGATAATGTCGAGCTTTGGAGCAACTTTAGAACGTATGCAATTAATTTTATTTTGTACTTATTAGTTATTGAAACATGATATGGAGAGTAGTCCTTTTGGTCATCCAGTGTCCACAAATATTTCAATTTATAATATGAAATCCCAGCCCTGTCCCCTATACTCTGATTTTAAAAGCCCAGGCCACCTTCATATTCTCTATGCAAAAAGTAAATTTAAGAAATATTTGTAAATCAAGGCACAGTCTCTCTTTTGTATAAATATTTGTGATTTCATTAATGTTCAGTATTGTGTAAAGTTAGATTGGGAAAACATAAGACAATACCATTTAGACAAGACTGTGACTAACACAATCATGCTTTTATAAAAGTTTATGATGTAGGTACCTTCTATTTTTTGATTTAATCTTCTTTTTTTTCTGGTACTTTTGTGGACAGCACTTGCACCATGGCCCCTCGATATAGTAATGAGGCGACCAGGCCTATCTCTTTTAGATAAATTATTAAATACCAACTCAATCAAGTCTTCCAACTTACATTTTACATTTATATTATGTAGATATGATATTTATGGACAGCACTTGCACCATGGCCCCTTGATATAGTAATGAGGCGACCAGGCCCATCTCTTTTAGATAAATTATTAAATAGGTACCTACTCAATCAAGTCTTCCAATTTTCATTTTACATTAATATTTTGTAGATATTTTGGGATAATTTGAAGTAAAATTTGAAATTAAAGAGAGACTGTGTGAAGTAACAAAATATGGGGTGTGACTTGTACATTTCAACACTTATTATAATGTATTATATTAAACTTTAGTGAATTTTTAATAATGTACTATAATAAACATTTGAACAATTATTACAATAAAAGTATTTTATAGAGACACGAAGGACGAGGACTAGAGGTAGGATGGGACATCGTTGTATCTCAAAAACTATTGATTGTTGGGAAAATTTTTTTTTACAAAAAATGTGCTATGCTGGTCACACTTTAATAATATTATTTGATATCAACAAATAATTAAAGTGATACGGTGCACGTGCATATTCAATATAACGGCCATAGGCGATGTAAAATTTTGCAGAATAATGGACATCACATAATCTGGGACATCACTATTATTACAACACCGTTGCCAATATGCTTAAAATGTTTTTATATTTTAGGTTCATTCGTTCGAAAACTAAATAGGTACCTACCTACCAAGTGTATAATAAAGAATTTTTTTTTGGTATACCAATTTTAATTATTATTTATTAATTTAAACTGTTTTTAATAAACGCGTTTTCATTCAGTATTTTTTCGAATTTTAAGTGCATATTTTAAATCATATTTTGCTTGTTTTTAGTGCATACATGTGTAATATATAACACTTTTTTTAATGAATTAAATTCACAGCCCTGCTAATTACTTTTACTTCCAATCATACCTACCACAGTTAATGTTAAATGTTAAATTGTCAACAATCAACTGCTTCTTCAACTTGATAACACTTATAAGGGATGTCAGATTTTTTGTGCACCATTTATTTCTCTCTCTGACCCACGCACAATCATATTTACGTTTAACAGAATCAACCAGAGCCGGTTCAAGGACTTAATTTCGTACAGGCATAAATATATATTTATAAGTTATTTATAGTTGATAGGCCAACCTAAACTCCCAAACACAAATATTTTTTTTTGCTTTACTGTTCAAAATTGAATACCAAAAAAAATTAGATTTTCTTTACTTTTTTAATAAAATAGAATTTTTTTATGTTGAATATATTATATAATTGTAAAAAATCGTATAATATAATATTATTAAATTATTCTTGTATATAATTTAAATATTATTAAAAACGGAAATTAGTTACTTATATGATTAGTGAACTATTTTATTTTTCGGCTAATAATGATCGCCTTACCCGTACGCTAGAAATCACTGGGTTAGTGTTGTTACTTTTAATATTAGATTGAATTAACCCATTATCAAACTTGAATATTTTAACCCTTTCACTGTTGAATTAATTTTTTCCTGGAATAACATTTTAGTTTTCATTTATTTTTTTCGTATTGCATATATTGTTATACTTTAAGCATTAATAATGAATATATAGATATTTTTATTTTTTAGTATTTTAATAAATAATTTTTTTTTTCTTTAGATTTGTCTAATCGTTTATAATCATTTTTAAATTGTAATTATTTAGACGATCATTAGTCATAACTTATATAATAATTAAAATATCATCAAGTAACCAACGTAACGACGTATGTAATTTTCTTAACTTAATATTTTTAATCTAACATTAAAAGTAACAACTTCGTTTTGGTTCTGTTATTCGTACATTAGGTATGCTACGTGTGGATCAAAGATGGAAAGCAAATAATGCGCTGACCATAGATATACAGGGCCGTATTAAGGGGCAATGTATGGGGGAGCAAACATAAATATAATCGAATAACAAGCTACATAGTCTCAGTAGTCAGTACTGCAATAAATGGTAGGTGGCAATATCGTATAATTCTGGCAGTTCGGAACCCCGGCGGCTATTATATTACAAACGACATTTTTTTGCCACTCTTAATTATTTGGCCGTCCCTGCCACCTGGAGCAACTGCTCCTCTTGCCCCCCCCTCCCCCGAATTCCCGGTTGGGATGTCATCGCCATAGATATATCATATATACAACAACTAGATAGCCGTCTTTATATTACAGTTGTGACCAATGTTGAAATCGGCCGCCATTTATAAAGCAGGCAATGTTTACATTTATTTATATACATATATACTATGATAATATTATTTTGTAAACATTGCCTGCTTTGTAAATGGTTGATCGACTTCGATGACAAAAAGGAGACGGTTATCTAGTTGTTGTATGTATCTATGGCGCTGACATCCCAACCGGCAACCGATCTTTTTTATTCTATCCCATAAGTCAAGGTTGTAAACCTATATCAACTGATAACGGTAGTTTCAGCCAAAGAGTCAAGTGATCTTTGCAATTCAAGATCCTTTAATACGTATTCGGCATTGTTAACATAACTATTCTACCTTCACACTTTTTCTTCCCCCTTCTCTCACAACTATTCAGGTTCAACCACTCTCATCCCACACCTCCATATGATCGGTATTCTGTCTATCCATCTTTTCTTCAGACTCTAACTTCTATAGCCACTCTCACTATATTTTATCATACAGTCACGGAGCCACCTAAACCTGTTCTCTCTTGTTTTCACTACAATATATGCCACAACACAACACTACACAACCTTTAATTAATAAATTTTCTATTCTATCCTCCTTTGTACCCCAACACCTAACTTAATATTCTCATATCTGCTACACACACTTCGCTAATCTAACCTAAAATTACATTTCCTTTTCGCATTTCCCTTTCATAAGATAAACATTCTGAAATCCTGTTGACCTCTTTCCTTATCTTCGCCACATCATACACTTCCTAATTCCTATTCACTCAGTCTCTAGTTACCTACAAGTCATCGTATTTGATTATCGGTGAAAATATTTAAATATCATTGAACGAATTATCTACTCAAAATAAGTACCTACATATCAATAATAGCATACCTGACCAATTTCCTAATTTTTATCACGACTTTATTGATAGCGAGAATAACGTTATACCAGTATAGTTACAATACAAATAATTGAAAAGTTGTAGGCAATAATATATCCCCTGATAAATTAACAAAAATAAAAAGAAACATACTGAAAAATAAGAAAATACATACCCCGCGTCCGTGGTGAATCAAAATCTGCTATAAAACTTGGATTTCGAAACACTGCAAAGTCTTCTCATTTCAGTCTGCTTATGATATATTTTATTCCCAGCTTACAAATCTTCACTGACGAATTAAATACCATTTCTGAAATAACACGCAGCCTGCAGTAAAATGTTCAACAATATTCTTATGACCCTTAGGTCACGGATATTATATTTTATATGTATAATGTTTAATTTGTATTACACCTACCTAACTATTATGTGTTAGCAAGCCCAGATTAAGGATCAATTGAGCCCTGAGACACCATACACTTAGTGGGCACCCTTTCAACTTTAACTTCAAAATAATTGTATTATTACATATTAACGACTTTATATTATTGTATAATTTTTTACTATGCAAAAAATATACAGAGTTAATCTTACGTCATAGTACCAGTGGCGTATTTACGATTTTGGCGCCCCTTTTTTTCTCAGTTTCCTTTTATTCACTAACACAAAAAACTTTTAAGCCACCTTTAATTTAAAATTTACTTTAACCGGTATTAAATTCAATACCGACTCGACAAAAATTGCATACCTGTATAATAATTAAAAACCAAAAATATAATTTAAAAAACGGTATTTTTTTTTTTGAAAATCTTTGTATCTTGACATTTTTGAAAGTTTACTTTACACGAGCGATCGGACGCTCGATCCAGCGATTCAAAAAAATTAATAAACTAAGAATGAACGTAAATAGTCCAGGTATTGAAACCGATTTTAGAAACCGGTATAAACCGTTTAAAAACTGAAACCGATGACAAAATCAAAAACAAAATCGGAAAAAATTGGAAATCGGTATTAAATCCAAAACCAAAACCGAAAAAAATTGGAAATCAGTGTATAAATCGAAACCAAAACAGAAATTTTTTTCAATCGGTTTCAAGCCATTTAAAAGTGATAATTGATAACCCAAAATGTATTTTCCCCTTATTGCATTTATGCTTCCACTAATTTAGAGAACACTTTTATTTTAAAATTAACACTTCCATTTATTCCTAATAAAAAGTCAACCATTATAATAAAATAAACAAATTATAATTTAGATTTCATCCTTTTAGCCTTTTTTTACAACAATTTAATGAAATACATTATATATATATTATATATTATATAGAAATATATAATATATTACTTATTAACTATGGTCCTCAAAAGTTTAGTATAATATGCGTTAATACTTTTAACTGAAATACCTAATTTACAAGAGCTAAATATTTTTTTCTTATAACAAGTACCTATATACTTAGTAGTTAAATCAGTAATCGAAAATACTCAGAAAAAAAAACATAATGAAAATTGTGTTTACCAATACAGTTAATTATTTATAGTAATTTTTCATGACATAAAATTGAGAACAATTTTATTTTATAATAATTATTTATTAAGTAATAATAATTTATCTACTACCTATACCTATACCTACTTCAATATATATATATTTTTTTAAATGTATTGGAAGCGTTAAAAAAATATATTTTGGGGATAAAGATGGGCCCCGTTACCGTGCCACCCTTGCCCCCCCCTTAATCCGGGCTTGTGTGTTAGCTTGTATTTTAGAGTGGACTACTGGAGAAATGAATATTTTGATTTTACAATGATTTGTATATGATTCTCGTATAAACGATTTTCTTATTTTGTTGTTATTCAACAACTATTAACTGTCGGTATTTAAAATGTCCATCAAATGTTTAAACTATCATAATATATATTATACAATGATCAATATATTTCGACTCGTTTTCAGTGATTTATAGACATTTGAATTATGAAATGTTTTTAGTTCTATATTCTATGAATTTTATTCGTTAGGTCAAAAAGCTTAAAATTAATACAAAGTTAATCGTAAGTTGATATAATAGCAGTTAAAAAATATTAGAAATATATAGGCACGTTTTTATTTACGGGCATTTAAAATTCAAATTTCTACAAAATTCATCATAATCTTGAAAATTTTCAAAATATTTTGTAGTCAGATATTCATACAAAACTTTCTTATTTGTTTATCTATAATATGAAAATGTAATAAGAGTTTATTCATGAGTAGTTATAATAGCAATTGAGAAACAATAAAGATCCATATAAGATCCATTTTTTTAAGAAATTTAAGTTCAATTTTTAACAAAATTTATCAAATTGATAGTTTACAAATTACTATTTAGTAGTAAAATTTATAAAATGTTCAACTTTTATTGGTAACGATTGAAAATGTAAAACAAGAATTCTCAAAAATAGTTCATAGTGAGTGTTCATACTCTAACAAAAAAAAACTAAATAATTTATTAAAAACACAGTTAATTTTCACAGACATTATAAGTTAAAATTTGGACGAAATTACTTATTAAAACAAAGAATAACGATTTTAGTTATTTTGTTGTAATTTAAAAATAGTAGGTGTTCGTGGATTTATAAAACTTTTAAGGCCGTTCTTACAATGTCCGGTTAAATTTAACCTACACATAACCCGTATAATCATGCAGGTAATAAAATCTGTTATTAGTCGGTTAGCGTTAACCGACACTTTACCGGACATTGTAAGAACGGCCCTCAGAGTATATTATTATAATTTATATACACGAATACACGATGACACTATCAAATGTAATTTTTTGGGCAAAAATGACTATAAACTACTGCTGTACTAATGCTTAATAATCTGTAGCCAATGTGGTTATGATCATAAAAAACTATTCCACTCAAATTTAAAATACTTTGTTTTATTATTTTTTATAGCGAAATATGATTTATTTTTTACCATATATTTTAGAAAAAATGAAAGTAAAATTAAGCCTCAAAAGAATATGAAAAAAAACTTACTTTAATAGTTTAATTATCGACTCTTTCGGCAAAATCCGTGACGTGTGTGACGCCGATGACGAAACGCTCCAGAGAATACAAAACTTAAAATATTGTGATTTTTGAAAATTAAAATTTTAAGGAACGCAGTAAGTTTTTTGCTCATATCTGCTAAGCTTGTTGAAATTTTGGAATTTTTAATGACGATTGTGTCTGCTGCAATGACTGAGATTTGCCATGGAATATAAATGAATAATGATAGATATTATACTAGGTACGTAATATGATGAATCCACGGATATCATATAATGCAACTTTTTATATCAAAGAGTTCCATGTTAAGGAACAATATTTGTTCGTTGAAATTTTGTATGACAAAAATCAAAATAGTTTATAATTTTGAATTTGAATTATAATAATAATAGGTATCAAATATGATATATTATTTGAATTTTTATTTTCGTTTATTAATTTAATTATTTATTAATATGGTGAATAGATATCTGCAGAAGTACAAGCATATTTTTATAAAAGCGTATTGTATTTTATAAATCATTAAATAAAAATGTGATTACTGGATTTTAGGTAACATAAAGGTATACTCAGTAAATTCATCAAATTTACAGTATCGGTTATAATACCAACTGGATTCTAAAATTTCAAATCTAACATTTTCTACGAATACTGCTGATCACAAAATTATTAATTATTATTCAATATTATGAAAATTTTAATTGTATCGGGGACCTATAATTTGTATTTTAGATTCTGAGTGGAACGATGAATATTTTGATTTTACTATGATGTGTATTTAATTTTTAATTTTTTTTTTATTATTTCTTTGTTGTGTTTGATGTGTACACGATAAGTAGGTAGTCAAATTCGACCTTCGTTTTCCATGCATAATATATTATAGGTACTCCGTATGTAATCAATGATCATATTGTTTATTTTTAATTCAATTTTTGTAGAAAAGTGTTTTGTGTAGGCATAATAAATGTTACATTAAAATTTAAAAAATTCAAAAATTAGAATATAGGCACTACAGTTTCCAGCTTCTACTACAACATTACGTTATATTATGTTTTTAATTATTAAAATCCCTAAAAAGTAAACGTAAATCCCAAAATAATATGAAAACAAACTTACGCTGAAACATCGACTCTTCCGGTGAAACCTAGCTAGAGTGCATCATCAACAATGCAAACGTCCAGTACGTGAAGCCACCGATAAAACAGCTATCTTCATCCGTCTTCATCTCGTTCCGAACTGTAACTTGAAACTATCGAAATATTTCATGAAAATTACCTGAACATAACGAAATGTGCGAATTCGTGTTAAAACTTACATTATAATATATACTGCTTAACGAACTATCTGTATATTATATTGATGGCTTATTATTTTTTTTTTTTTAATAAAATTATTAGAATTGTTAATAGTCACAGACGAATATCGACAATTGGCGATTGCCATAGATGATATAAAATATATTATTTAATATGATAAATCCATAGAACTTCTACACTCAACACACATACACCGTGTGTTCTTTTACAGAAATCTTTGTGGTCTGCAATGTATTCTTGTTTTCTATTTCAGTTATTTATCGTATACTAAATTTAACCAAACTAATTACCTAGTCCACAAGTTTATAGACATCACAAATATATACTATAAATAGAGTAGGTATATTATTATAATTTATACACGAATACACTATGACACTTTTAAATGTAATTTTTTGGGCAAAAATGACCATAACCTACTGCTGTACTAATGCTTAATAATCTGCAGTCTGCACTTCGTTCCGGTGATTTTACACGTAATATAATAAAATTGATACTAGTGATTTGTACCCGATTGTTTAATTCAATTATTTACAAGATTTCAATAAAAAAATATCTATGAAGTATAAACATCCGCATTTTTATTAACTATAATTTCTTAATTGTATGAGCCATACATGTTACATATATTTTTCGAAAAACCTATTTAATGTCTCACGGGTTGATCTAGCAACTGACTGCTACGACAACTGTGCAATTTTTTTAAGCATAATCCGTTTTGATAACATCCAGAAGTTGGTCTTAAGACTGTCTGTCTTGATAACAACTAATTTAATTTAAAGTGTATTGTTATATTAGATGATAATGGAAAATAATAATTATAGTAAAATATATAATTGTAAAACATTTAATATCTAGCCATATAGGGTATAAACTACACTAAAAAAATTGTGAGTATGCTAATAAAATACAAGAGGTTTATAATGTATTTATGTATATAAAATATAAAGATTGATAACATTATATTGTTTTAAATACTTCACGCAAAACCTAAGGTGATACCCGGCTTATAGTATACCTATGCAAAAAGGCACTTATTAAACTTGGAGTAGTGAAACGAAGACGGACTTTGGACTGTTCGGTCTCGCGTATTTTATACATGGCGCTTTTAGGATTAAACTTATAAATGCTTCTACGTCACCCAGTTAACAGATTGTCCGGGGCAATAAATATTTAATTTAAGTCTTAAAGTAAATGTAAAATACTAAAATAGCAATAATATGAAAACAAACTTACGCGTAAACATCGACTCTTCCGGTGAAATTTAGCTAGAATGCCGCCGTCGCCGAAAAAACGGCTATATTATCATCCATCATTATCTTGCATTCTTGCTCAGAACTGAAACTTGAAAGTATCGAAAAATTTAATGAAAATAATCTGACCATAACGAAATGTGTGAATTTGTGCTAACAAACTGTCCGTATATACTGATCGCTTATTATTTTTTTGTTCACTGAAATTATTAGAATTGTTAATCGTCGCCGACGAATGTCGACAATAATTGACGATAGCCATAGATAAAATATATTATTTACTATGATAAATCCATAGAACTTATATGCTATACTCAGTACCTAAACGGTCTTTGGTAAATCGTACGTAATTTTACAGAAATTTTTGTGATCAGCAATGTACTTATTCTGGTTTTCTATTTCATTCATAGTTCGCATGCCAAATTTAACTATACGAAACTGGTCCGCAAATGTATAGACATTCTATTAAATTACAATGTGAATTATTATAAGTCTCCTTTGTGGTACTTGCCAAAAACTCGACTACCGGGATTTAAATTTAAAAAAATGTGATTTAGGTAACCTAGCTTGCTATTGATCTATTATAAAATAGAAACTGAACCTACCAATAATATCACTTTATAAAATAATTAAATGTGGTAATTTGAAGACAATTTCTTAAAACCTCTAAAATATTTTTTTTATTTAGTGTTATAAATTTATAATCTAGTTAAGCGCTCAAGCAAATTTTTCAATTTTTTTTTTTTCCGGTAACCCATGTGTTGCGACCAGTTAAGATGTATATCTATGATGCAAAAATTAACTGCCGGAAATTATTAGTTTTTATGGTAAAGCTTTACGAAGTTCACGATTTTCGGTGTTTTAAGTGCTTGTAAAAATTTTGTATTTTTAAAAAGAAAATCACCATCATTATTTATTTTTGTATAGGTACCTAAAATATAAAAAATATTATATTATACATAGACTTCAGGGCCCCACATACATTGAATGTGTCCGGGGTCCCAAGAATCCTAATTGCGGCACTGGTAGGTAGGTACCATCTATTAACTATTAAGTAGATATTACATGTATTTTTACTGTTATTAATTATTATTATATTTTGTACTATTCGAAAGTAGAAAGTTATTAGTTATGAAAAATCGATTTTCTTTTATAAATAGTATGTTTATTATTAGTTATATTTGTTTCTTAATAATTAATAAAAGAACTCTTTTATAGTGAAAATTGATTATCATATTACTTGACCAAGAAGAAACAAAGTACATTTATACGTATCTATATATATAATCGCACTCTATTGCGTGTTTAAATGTCACGTTTTTTATATAATATAATACTGTTTCATCTGGTATCCACTGTATGTACCTATCTTGTTTGATCGACATGTGATATGTGTCGCCGGTGTAACGACTCAAGCAATAATAATAATAATTATTATTATTTTTACTATGTAGGTACAATCTTCTAAAACTTAACCTCGTTTGGAACTGTCAAACCGACGACGACGTTTGTGTGTCCACAACTCCGCCGCTACAAAATAAAACACAAAATAATATAACATCAGTATAGTTTAGGTACCTAGGTACCTATATATTTATTCGACCAGTGCATGAAGATTATACCTAACCACCAAAACATTCGGGACCCGGTTTATTAGAAAATTCATCGTAACTTTGTCAAACGCTGAAAATATATTTTTTTATTCTGAAAAATCAAACACGGTGGTATCTTGTATAAAATATAGTTAAGTACCTACCTATTATTTTATATCGTTCAAATTTCCTTATGCTTATGGTCACATATATTTTTCAGTGTTTAACCAAAGCGTACATCAATAATATTCACATACCTAAATTATAAACGTCCGAGATGATTATTATTTCAATAGATCAATATATTATATAATTTAGTACGGACCTATTGACTATTACCTATCTAGTAGGTACATAGTAGCTACATACCAACATAAGGACTTGTTGCTTGATGGTGTTAAATATTTTCGGAAGTGGCCCGCCTTAAATTTGGCACACTTAAAATAAATTGAAATGGTGTCCGTTAGTAAATAACATAATATAAGATTATCTTTGGACGAATAATTTATAAATATCATCCATAATATAATTAGGTATACAAATATATAGTACCATTAGTACCTGTTATATACAGATGTACTATATAGGTACCTACATATTCTATTAATTACTAATTATTACTTTACAGACATATACCTGAATATTACTTTTAGTCATTACTCATTACTAATTCATATTCTAATACCATGGATGATTGTGCACTGTGCAGGAGGCAACAAGATTTTTTTCCTAATAAGTTTAGTATGATTTTGTTATGCGATTGATAACTCATTATTAAACTATTCGATGGTCATTATACTCATTACTATACGACTTGTTCGATATTAATATATTATAATTTATAATGACGGCTTTTATTCTTAGTTATTTATTGCTCACTTCAAGTACTTATACAATATTCACAAATATTTGGCATCATCAACGTTATAGCATCATATATAAATAAACGGACGACAAATTCACGATACCAGAAGAAACAAGCATTCAAGCCAGAGACACCCAAATTCAAATACATGCTCCAGTCATAACAACCCATTTTTATTTTAATAAAACTACAATTTAAAATAACCACAACCGCAACACATCGTAACATTCAAATAAATCAGACACCTGAGTTAATTGTTTTGGTCAGCCCAGGTAACATCCCTAAAAAATTGTGATCTTTTTTCTTATTCACAAATAGCAATTGTTAAACAAAAACTCTTATCGGGTGAAAAAGTGCAGAAGGAGTATTTATCTACGAGTGTGTCTAATGTTTTTGATTACAATATGATAAAAGTATAAAAAAAGTTTGTAAAGAAATGTTTATTTAGAGTGTCTAGTCATTGCCCATTGGTTATTTCACTCATCGGCGTCAGATGTTAATCGAAGTAAAAGTTTAAAAAAAAAAAAACCCGAAAAAAACCATTATAATATTAAAGACCCAAATTTTATTATTCGACTTTCAAACATTTGAAAAATTCTAAGACTGGAATAAAAAAATGTCGGCTTTTACTCATTGGACTAATGAGTTTAAAAAAAAGTGTAAGCTCGGTCTATATTGTAAATTTTACAGATGGTTTATTAAAGTAAGTCGATATAATTTGACAGGTATCTATATAATACGTAGGTATCTATATAGGTGTCATTCCCAAAAAAAAGACGTCATACAATTTAAATGTTAAATATAATTATATAGGTTGATAATATTAAAATATTAAATCTATGTAACTTACTTGTAATTTATTTTGTTCTGAAGACCACGAGTTATTGTTGTACCTACTTGATCGATCACATATTTTAATAGCGTAAGATTAAAAATTAGTATAATAATTAGATGCTAATATGTGATGCTCTGCGCTGAGCTATTAGAAAATATTTACCTATTTAAGTGCCATAAAATAATTAATCCCCATTAACGATACATCGTGTCTGCGATTCAATCTGTGATCGATTTAAGATATGAAAATATATACTTATTATATTATTCTATCTATGTATACGATATGACCGTATCTGGACCAGACGACCTATGAAGGCTGTAATCGCGTAGTTAAATAAGAGTCAGTTATAATCTGAGATTGAAATGTTCAGAAGAAACCGTTATTTTTCAGATATATAGATATGATCAAATTAAATATTATTAAATTACTATATTTATAAATGAAATATATATTTATATTATACACAGTGCCGGCGCTAGGGGAGGACAAATGGGACATTTGTCCAGGGCCCCGCGCTTGTTAAAGGGCCCCGTGATTTTTAATTATCATCTTAATACGAATACCGTGGTCTACCGTCGTATATTGCATTATTCTGCCTGCAGCGGTCGCGTACTTAGATATTAAACAATTTATTATTTTATTCAAACATTTTGATGAATTAATTTATTTTTAATTGATGATTTTATGTAGTTGTTAAAATAAATGTAAATTAATAAAATGACCAGCCCTTATGAATTTATTAGCCTACGATTTTCCACTCAAAGGTTTAACTGAAACTCACGCTACGCCACTAATTCTGTGCTGAGCGAGGTTTCATCAGGAGGAATCGCACTCGAATGTGTTTTCTCCGTTTACACAAGTAGGTAAGGTAAAGTGGGGTAAGTGTGACGCAAAAATGAAAAGTTAATTTTGAATTTGACAATACTTTTTTTGTTTTTAACTTAAAGTTGTTATTGTTCCATAATGTAACACCTCTAGATATACATAATTGGAATTTATAGTCAACAAAGTTATATTATCACTCACCTAAGAATATATTTTTTTTTTTTAATTTTAAAACGTCACACTTGCCCCTTTTCATACAAAATCGGATTGTTTTTGCTATTAGTATTACATAAAATTATATATGGGGCAAGTGAATAACAAAGATAAAAATAAGCTTTAATTTGATTTTTGTTTCATTAAAATATCTTGATTCATTAAAAATTGACAGAGCATTATTTAAATTTAATTATTTACCTATATTATATATAAAAACAGTACTTTTTTTTAAAATCCTGATTTAAAAAAAAGCTAAAATTTCACTACTCTCTGAGAACCTAAAGGCTATTACCTATGACCAGGGCCCCGCAATACCTAGCGCCGGCACTGATTAACTGATTATACATAGTACATACCTATACCTATGATATTGTGATTAAATACGCATCCTAAGTAGTAATAGATTATATAGGGCCCCTGCAGGTTATCAATGTTCATGTCTATAAAAATATTTCCACTATACTTAAATTTAAAAAAAAAAAATTGAAGCTGAGAGTTGGCGCCCGCAGGCAAATGCGTTTTAGAAAAAAAAAATTAGAAATTAAACAATAGGACCACACATTAAAGACTTCAAACTAAAATGTCCAGAAACATAACAGAAAAAACTATTCAAAATGATAAGTTAAGGAAATGCTAATATAAACATTCAGTGAAATTTCCATGTATCTACAGTAATTCGTTTTTGAATTACAACAAAATAAGGAAATCGCTACATGAGAAATCGAGTGAACATCCAAAATTTGAATTTCAAACGCTCATAAAAATTTAATTTGACTGTCCGGTAGAGATTTTTTTATTGATAAAGGTAGACAAACTTATGAGTAATCTTGTATTACATTTTCAAATCTTAGATTTAAAAAGAAAAATTTTTACGAATTCTTAACTCAAAATAATTTGCTAATTTTCGTGATTTTTCCATATTTTGTCAATTTTTGAACTTTAAATGCTTATAAAAAAAAATTGTGACTAAGGATTTTTAATATTTTTCATCTGCCTTTGAAACAATATACTAGGAGCCTTTTATTAAATTTTCAAGTTTTTTTAACCAACAAATAAAATTTTATTGATATTTCTAAAAAAAATGAAAAATGAAAATGTCCCTAAACAGTTAAAAATAAATCAAAATATTTTGAAAATGTTATCGTGTATAGAAAATGCAAATATAAACAAGCAGTGAAAATTTCATGTATCTACGGTCATTTGTTTTAAAGTTACATCAAAAACCAAATTCAATTTTCTGAAAAATCGATTTTGCGTAAAAATTCCCGTTTTTCCTTAATTTTTCTTTTGTTTTTCTTGGCGTTTTTGAAAAGTACTGGGTATTTTAAATTTTGACCTCCCCAATGCACCAACGATATTCACTTTCCAATCGAACAAGATACTGAAGTTGAAAATCGAAGAATTATTTCGATTACCTACTTATCGTGTACACAGACACAAAAAAAATAAAAAAACACACATCATTATAAAATCAATACATTCATCGTTTCACTCAGAATCTAAAATGAAAATATTAATACAACAAGTTACAGAGATACTAAATAGTAAATATATAGTTATATTTCACAGATTGCTATAATAAGCTAATGTTCAATTGGCAATTATATATTGTCCACTCCAATGTTTGGTATTCACCACATAAAACGGATAACCTAAAACGCAATAACAGAGCGAACAACCGTACAAACGTGCGGCCACGTTGCAGGTCAACAGCGAACTGTTTATTTTTTTCGTAACGCTGTTTACATTAATCTTTTAATTTGGGCAAAATATTACTTAAAAATATAAATGGGTGGTGCGGCTAAAAATAGAAAATTACCTTAAATTGCTCAAGAATCGAAAATAGTTTCTGGCATGTTTAATAAACAGACAAAACTTGAGCAAGCAATAAAAAAATAAAAATATATTATAATTTCTAGATAATATATCGTATACCTATAGAAGTGTAATAGAGTATAGGCTTTAAGTGATGAATCAGGTAAAATTGATTTATAGATAATGCAGTTGATATATTTTCAAAAATAAAAAAAAGAAGACAGGCAAAACCTCTATTGAAAACTGAAATGACGCCACTGGTAACCAGTAAACCAGTAACCACAGTCGCACACACAGTTTTATTTTAAACCCAATTTGAACATCATGGTGTCACACTGGCCATGCCCAGTTTGAATTTTTTTAAGTATGGACCATACACCTCGTGGAAAATCCATGCCTGGCACTTTGTTATTCGGGTAGGCACAAAACTAATATTTGTGATACCCATGACAAATTAGATAGGTATCATCACAGTATTTTGATAAGCATCCTCCGCTCTTTACTTCGCCTTTAGCGTAATTCTCCACTTCTTATTGGCTGTCAATCATATTCATATATATATATATAATACATATATAACATAGAACAAAATGAACCAATGAGAAGTGGAGAACTAAGATATGGCCGGAAGTGAAGGAGATGCGTATCTACTGAGCAAAACTGTGATGATATCTATCTAATTTGTCATGGTAATACCTACCTGTTGTTATCCAATTTTTACGCCACTCCTTCGTGCTATCATCGTTTGATATTTCCAGTTTCTTTGCTGTACTCCAGAGTCTAGAGGGTTTTCTTGATTTTAACCTGAGGTTGAGTGTACTAGGTGTCTAGGTACCCAACATTTGATATAATAACAAAAATTGCAACATTCCGGCTTTGTTTGGTTCTGTGTACCAGAGCCTCTCTCTCTCTAACTGGTGTTAAAATATTTCTATATTAGCCATTAGGTAATGCTGGTAACCATTTCATGGATATGATTTTCACTGTTCCACTGATTATCCTCTGATTATATTGTTTTAATTCAAAATATATTAATCACAAGGACTTGGTTTTTTTATAAAATATGATTTAATATTATAATAACTATTCTATAATGTAATTTTAAAAAAAATTGAATAATAACTGACAAGGACCTACTAAAAGTCTACTACTAGAGTAGTTTAGGTTATGTTAGGTACTACTAGAGTGACATCACTTATTTAAATTTTTTTTAACTAACTCGAAGTATACACGTTAATAATATTTTACAGTCAATAACTATATAGCTATATACCTATATATGATTGAACAATAAACAGATAATTAATAATAAATACATAGAATAAAACTGTAAAAGTATTAAATTTGTCTGACAAAACAATTAGGTGATAATGTGATATTAAATAATGTATTGAACATTATATAATATTGTACGATTATACATTATACAAAAAAAAAATAAATATTTATTCACAATTTAAAAAAAAACATCATCCGTTTATTGAATTTTTCTCATTGATTAGTGTATTGCTCATGATAATAAATCATGGTAATTATTGACGTTAATGATTTCTATTTCCTAGCTCACAATATGATATAGTCACATGATAAATTACAATGTAATAACGGCTATTTTATATTATACATAATACTTATAGAATATATGGTTAATATAAACATTTAATATTTTGTGCCTATTCGTAAAACGATATAAGGTATATATATATTTTTTCAATATTACGATATTATACCGGTCCAATTATCCGGATTCATTAATATAATAATATTATTATAACGAATTGGTACCTACCTACCAGGCTACAACAAAACGTTTTTCTTCCAACACAATATATAGACCTAACTATATCTATATATTTATCATAACGAGTTGTAAACACACCGTTTGCTTTATAACGTATACAATGCAAATGCGTACGTACAGATTACAGGTATATAATACATATGTGAGTATTTAATATATAAGTCTGGGAGAAAGTTCACCTGGGGGCATCAAGTATACGTAAATGTACCCATATGTGCGTTTTGTGTGTATACATATATATATATATCGTGATTAGTGAGTATATAGGTACTATACACGTACAAGTTATTGTATGTATAATATTGTATATTTGTATTTAACTATGAAATTAAAATATATTGTGTTTGTTTAATTGGTGTAGTTACTCACCGCTGCGCAGCCGACAGCCCATTCGAGTAGCGTTATTACGGTGTGCTTTTCTTTTTTTTTAAGGGGCCTGCTCGCGATTTTTCAAATTTTCCGCAATTCTATAAAATTTGAAAATTAAATTTTATATTTTAGTTGCCACCTCAATTCTAAGACTTTTCCACTAATCTACTACCCAATACCTATTTAGGGGGGTTGATAGGGTGTATTATATCGGTCAAAACACAGTTTACAGGAAAAACTCTCACACCTCGTAGATTGGTCCGATTTCCGTAATTTTTTTTTTGTTAGATAGAGGAATATTTTTTACAGGGCGCATTGGACTTCGATTTTTGATTACGTCGCTAAAAACAAAAAATAATACAAAAACTAAAAAGTTGTAAAAATTGATTAAATTCAAACTTGTAACATAAGACTTAGAAAAATAATGTTGAAAATCCAAGTCCAATGCGCCCTGTAAGAAGTCTTCCTCTATCTAACAAAAAAAAATTACGGAAATCGGACCAATCTACGAGGCGTGAGAGTTTTTCCTGTAAGGCATGTTTTTGAGCAAAAAAACAGGTCGCGTGCAGGCCCCTTAACACAAAACGCGTTTAATAATATAATTATGTTTCATACCGTGCGGAACGAGAGATATTACGCACAAATAGTCGTGACCGTGTACTTATATGAAAGATGATACATCATTATAATGGGTGTGTATAATATAGGTACTATTGTAATAGTTCATTGTTGAATATTTTGAACTGCAATAATCCTCTTCAAAACAATATAGAGCAGCGATTCCTTAACTGTGTACAATAAGCACATTTGAACTAGGTAGAACCAGCTATTGGCGTCTATATATACATAGGTACCAACAAGTGTGTCCACTGCCCGTTATGCAGGTATATTAATAGAAAATAGAAATAGCAGGTATTGTGCACACAGTGATCATGTAGCATAGGCACTAGAACCAATTTTGTCTTTTTGGGGAGAGTTATAAGGACCAGGGAACCAGGGTGGTGTAGCCCTCTAAATAAATTTGGGTACTGGGTAAGAGTCGTGTAGTATGTTACCTACCGGAAAATATAGTACACCTACTCTCATACTTATTACTCTTACATATTTTATATTTTAATTTTATTTTATTACGGTAAAGTACCTGTGACTTGAGTCATTAACATAAACAAAATATTTTATTTTTTATATATTTATTTAAATTAAGGCGCCAATTACAGCGGTTATTAGCTTTAAGCTTAGTGTTATTTACTCACGATGGACCGGGTTCCTTAGTAATCAAATAGGTGTGAGTAAGATGGACGTCGGACGTGGCCTATTCTGTTAATTATTATTCGTTTTCTCCTAGATGAGTCGTCAGGATAAGCCCATTTTAATACTGTGTTTTTAACGTTTCTCAGTTTGTTGTTGGAATGGAAACCTAGTGGTTTTGCCATGTTCTAACTTCTAAGGATTCGTTTTTGAGCTTCGTTTATCAGGTCTTAGCAGGAATTTTGGTTATGGAGTGGGTAGTTGCGGAAGTGATTGCTTTATACGCCGTTGCATTAGCTTTCTCGTTCCCTGGAATTCCTAAGTTGGATGAGACCCACACATACTTAGTACAAAATTATCACAATAAAAGGAAAACAACAATTGTTAATATACAATAAACAAGTTGATTCCTTGAAAAGTAAATTTAAAGGTATAACCTAACTATAGTTACATACGCATATTTTCTCAAAAATAGAGAGGTAATTTTTCGATTTTATCAATAGTTATTTAATGTCACGGTAAAAACCACCGAAAAATAACGAAAAACCGCTAAAAATTGGATTTCAATTTCTAATGCTTTGTTTATTACCATAGAAACGAATAAAAAATAATAATATATTATAATATTAATTCAACTTACATGATATTATAATAATTAATGACAATATAAAGTATCTAAACTGACAAACCGTCTTCGTTCAGAATCGTTTTTCTTATACAATGATAGAATATCATTGAATTCAAGTTTAATACAATCCATTATACAATGACCCACTCGTAACATACTGTACAGCAGAGCGACATTCACTTACCCACTTTCTTGATTTTTTAATGCATGAGAGCCCAACAATAACAATGTACTAATGAATAAATAATAAAAAAAAAAACAAAATAAATAATAGTGATTTCCTAGTAATTTTGTACAAGCACGGAGCTATCACGTATAATATTACGAAGGTCGCAGAAAATGAACTTTTAGATTTACTGTAAAGTGTAGGTACAATATGGGGTATTGGGGTATCAGGGTATAAGTATGGGGTAGGTACCAGTGTACCACCATCATGATATAATAATAATAATATATATTATAACTAAAAAATAACACGATAAGGTACAATATGATGTCATGTCGTGTAACTTATTAATTATTATCACATATAAATAAATAATATCATCATATTTTTTTCGTTTTTTAGCGTGACTATTTTCATACTTGAATTACTGTTATTATTAGGTATAGATACTTCACCGTGAATATTATAATTGGTATGTACACTGCAATACATGCTCCTACAATCTGCATTTATTATTTAATAAAGATGATATCTGTCACGATCCGAGCCAGTTAATATTTTTTTCAATAATATTTCTACTATGACAAACCCTCAGGAGGAACAATAATAGCGAGACCTGCGTATTGTAGATATTATGGAATGTCACTCAACGCGAGTGTAAACCGTAGCAAATCGCATCCTATAAATAACGATAAAATTGTCTTGACATAATATACAAAAGGAAAATATACTAGCAGTGATGTTAAAAGAATTTGCCGATCAATCGACCATACACGGTCTCCACTATGTCAGCAACGTTAAGCGTCACTGGACGGAAAGGTGGGTACAATGTACATACATAGGTATATCTTTAATCGTGGTACATACCTAATAGTAAGTATTTTAAACAGAGTGATTTACCATGCCTAACCTCTTTTTTTGTTCTATAACAATGTTATTCCAAATCTGATTTTTGGAATTTTTAGGTATACTTTAAAACCATATATTCAAATTTATGAGATTTTTGTACTAATTAGATACAAAAGTAGTAACTTATATTCATGTGGAGTTTCAAATTTTAGGTTTTCAAATAAGAACCCTCCTCCCCCTTTTTTATTGCAAATTATTTATTTTGGGGTATCAAAATTAAAACTCAGACGAGTAGTTTTTAATTAATTTAACTTTATGTGCTAATAGGACCATAATAATGGATTTGGAAGATACCAGGGCTATGATGATGAATTGAAAATGTTAGTAATCAACATAAATTAATCTATTAACATTTATGATTTGTAAAAATGGTCAAAGTATAATAAATACTCGATCAAATATTAGTACTTCTATTTTATATTTGTGTAAAACCATTCCTACTGACTATTATCGTTACGACCGATATATAAACGTTTAAATAACTGAGAAACTACGAGTTCGAATTTTGAATTAAATATCAAAATTTTCAAAATAGTTATCCTCTAAATAACTGCCAGTAAAAAGGGGGATTGTCGTTTGAATTTACAGGGACATACTTACTGAAAAATAATAAAAACTATTTCGATTTCATTTATTGTAAAAATAATTCTATTCTTTTAAATTAATAATCGAATTGTATAGGTTGTTTTGGTTTATTTGTTGTACTCTGAGCTGGTATGGTTCAGCAGTGCTGATGATGAACTCCTGGGAAGCGTATCAGACCAACGCTATTAGTTTCGTGGTGGAGACTAGCTCGTTGGAGTTTCAAACTACTTTTCCGGCGGTTAGCGTATGCGAAGTGAATAACGTCGGGAACATCCAGAAATTAGCCAACAAGTAAAAACAGTTTTAATTTTTCACATTGATTACCTATATCATACAATTACTAAATACTATAATATATTATAATGAATAGTTGTCAGTGCTTGACTTGAAAATAAAAAAGATACTCCGATGACACAAAATAAAATTGCGTCCCTACTCCCAAGCGAAATAATATACCTACCAAATACAACTGGGCTTCGACCTCCCTCCCCACAACACCTTTATTAAACATTCAAACATATCCCTACAAACCAACAAATATTTCGTAACTTATTATACTTAATATAAAAGTTTCAACCAAGTGTTTGCAGGTGGTAGACGATTCAGGAAATTGAGGTATATCTACCTAATACTGGTATTTTTTTTTATGGATCAAAAATAGTGTATAGGTAAGTACCAAGTGGGCAGTGGCTACTTCTAAATGTTTTAACCAAGTAAGTAAGTAACCTTAGTTATAATATATTCTTTAAGCCTACCCATATTATATAATACTAGCTGATCTCATGCACTTCGTTGCCAGTAAAAAATTATAACTTATATAGATTGGGGTGTGCCAAACCTTCTCAAGTCCGCACTATCTAAGCTTCCCAGTCCATCACTCTCCGTCTAATAACCTCGGCTCCATTGGTACATAACAAATGAAACCCTGCACAAAGATCTAAGAATTCCAACAGTTTACCAACTAGCAAAATAATTGTACTATAACAGATTTCACTATAAACTGCAACAACATCCCAATCCTTTAGCGTTAGCCACTCACCTAGTCACCTAGCATCACGTACTCATCCTGACAACCCACCGCTCCGAATCAAAAGAAATTGGTGCCGCGGACCTATTAAATTGATGAATAAAAAAAAAAATTACTGGAGGGTACCATCGCTGGATGATTTCCTCATCTTATGTTTCATGTGTTATTTTTTATGTATGTATATAGTGTTATGTCAGCCATCTATTTTACTTATTGAGTCATGTAATACAGATTGTAAGTTTCCTAAAATAAAAAAAAAAAAACTTAAATAGATACCTACTTGCACACATTATGTAAACAGTGTTTCTTTATAAAAAAAATAAAAATATTAACTTTGTAATTTTGTAAAAACCCTAAATTGAGTACTCTATGAGTCCTAATCCAAAAAGTAAAGTCACGATAAAATACCCGACAATTTCGTTGAGGTACTCGGGCCGGGGGCAAGTCAAGTACTGACTGTTGTACCTATTTTTTTTCAACAATAATATTGATATTGAGTTTAGGATATTTGGAGACAATAGAAATTTCAATTTGGACGAGATTGTAAAAGAGATAACTTACTTCAAAGGAACTTCATATTATATCAATGAATTTTGTATGACCGGACAATATAATTGCCCCAAAAATAATTTCAGTCAATTAGCAATTTCTGTGAGTGATTGTTGGTTTTATCTAATTACTAGCGTATGAATATCATAACGAAAATTAGATTTGGTATTCTTGTCGTATTTCATCATATAATACCACATATACTTTGAATAATTAATAAAATATGTGTACCTATTGAATTTTTATTCAGACGAGAAGTACGTGTGATGAAGTGTTTTTAAATTGCACTTGGAACAACGATCGTGACTTTGACTGTTGCAAGCATTTTATTCTTACTGAAACTGAACTAGGAATTTGTTACACACTTACAATGGAAAATGAATCGTTAGTATGCATATATGGTTAATTTCATAGCATTGAAGTTCTGTAATTTTAATGTACGGATTTATTTTCATAGGCCAAATTCTGATGATTTTATTGACATGTATTCCAACCGAGAGACGGGTCCGAGCAATTTACGAATAAAATTGTTATCGCCAAGTCAGGTGGTTGCAAATTCAATATGCCAACCCTACAAACTTTTTGCATAAGCAAAATTGTTGTAATACTGAATATATAATATTTACAGGGTTTTAATTATAATAACTATTAAACCTCTATTTTGCGTCCTTATATAACATAGTTCTGGTACTAGTAGAGTTTTGTGAATTTTAATTGTAGTAGATAGTTAGCAGGTGATTTTTATCACCTATATCTACAGTGAAATTTCCATTTAACGAAATATTTTTATTCCCTCTGTCTTAGAAACGGAGTATTGAGTATGAGTATTTTAAAATTCACAAAGAATTTACAATCTTCAAATACTCACAACTAGCTTTAAAATTAAAATCTAAAAAAAACCTATGATGTTCACTAAATCATACCTTTAAATTTTATAAGGGATCAATTCACTCTAATTTTCAAACTAACAGAGCTGAACATGATCTACTAAGCGTACAATTTGCTATGTTAAGCGTTTGTAAGACAGAGAGAATGCATACGTGTGTAGCAACCTCTTAACAAAACCCTCTATAATATAAATTTGTTTTGGTCCCCATGAGACTTAGTGATATGGAAGATGCACTGTATATCAAAATTATATAGTTCTATAATATATGTATTGTATACAGGTTTTTATTCACTCAGTAGTAGATGTACCATATTATAATACAATAAGTACAGATATTTTACAAGCTACAATGGGCATTTATAAACAATTTAAGTTTGTTATTAAAGATATTGAAAATGAAGACGAAGTCAGATTTGTTGGCATTTCACAACGCAGGTGAGAACATTTTTTCTGTGATTAAAGTATTAAATCACTAACAACTATACATACTGCATGAAAAACTAATAATAAATATGCATTTGTTATATTCAAGGTTGATAAATAAAACTAGTATAACAAATAAATGATGTTCAAAACTATCTTAATTTATTCATAACAAAACATAATTTGATTTAATAATTTGTTAATTTAATAAAACATAATAGTCATGTTACAATATATTTACACAAGTTTAGATGCAGATTTCCATTGGAGAATTACCTTGATGTCAGTTCAAAATACAGTTATAGTTCTTGCATTGTAAACTGCCGCCGTCAAAAGCAACTAGAGATGTGTAATTGTACTTCTCATTTAATGCCTAATAGCAGTATGTAGTCCTAAAACCATATAAAAAAAGTAACAATAATTACAATAATAATATTGAATTGCTATAGAATTAAGTGAACAATGTGATATAAATGGACTTGTATGTTTAAATACACATTATGCTGAATTATCGGTGTTAAAAAAGAAGAAAAGTAAGCGACCAGGTTTAGAATGTCATTGTGTACCCTCGTGTATTGAAGCTGAAATAAATGTCATAACAGTTGAATCATTTATGTATGTTAATAAATTATAAATTTCAAAAACAAAATGCAAAATTATTAAATTTTTTAGAACTAATGAAAACGAATCAATCATACAATTAATGATGGACCGATTACCAGCAGAGCGACTTAAACGCAATGTTGTTAGAGGAAGATTAGATGTATTAGGTAAAATTGTTTAAATAGCGCAGGTTAATCAAATTTACAAAGCTAATATACCATACATCATTATGAAGCATGTTTAGCATTATGCAGTCATATTGAGGAAATTTGACAATTAAATGTATTTTACTATTAATATATAATTGATACATTAATTATGTACAAACTATTCATATTTTATATTACTTCGGGTATAATTATGTAAAATAGAATAATAAATAACTTTCGATGTTGATTTATGAATACAGTTTTTAAATTAAATTACATTTAAAATGTATACTGTGCAATAATATTTATACAATTATTACACACTAGTTCATTCTACGATTTAATTAATTTTTTTTATCTGGCTTATAATGCTGCTTCATAGGAGAGTTACGCAATTACTTTAACATACATTTTGTGAGTGTCAAAACTCAAAACTCCATAATATTCAAAAAGTGAAACCAAATGAATGTTAAACTTCTGTTTTTCAAAATGTATAATATAATATTAAATATATATTTTACAGTTTCATTAGGTGGTTCTGTTGCATTATTTGTTGGAGCAAGTATATTGAGCTTTTTGGAAGTTATCTATTATTTCATTATACGTATGCGCAATGTTAAAATACCAAATTTAAAAAAACCTAAGACGTCAAAATGTGAACTAAAGATGAAATAATTAGTAAGACAATAAGTAGGTGAATAACAACATTTCTAATATAATATATACCTAACATCTATTTTTTATTTAGCACAGAACAAGATTTAGATGCACATATTTTATATTTTATAGTAGGTGAATAACAACATTTCTAATATAATATATGTCTAACATCTATTTTTTGATTTAGGACAGAACAAGATTTAGATGCACATGTTTTATATTTTGAGGTCACATTATAAAAATAATATGATGTAATTCATATCATAATTAAATATAAATTATTTTTTGTCAGTAAAACCAAGTAAAATTGTTTTGATATTATAATATATTTAATTATACTTCATTCTATAAACAATTTATGTATAATATTTTTTGTTTATATAACTTACTTATGTTTTTAAGCACGCAAGTAAAATACGTTCAAGTTGACTCTCTAATGGCAACATTAAATGTGCTGGTTCTTCAAGTATCTATAATAATAATAAAATAAATGATGAAATATAAGCTAAAATTTTGTAAATAATACAATAAAATTACCTCAAAAGCTGATTTATCTTCATCAATTAATGTTTCAAACTCGGGCATATAATTTGTATTATTGGTGGTATGTCTAATTTCTTTGTTAGAAATAATACGTCCTAGAGGGGTCAGATTAGTAAAATTATCATCCACAAAAGCTTCAATCATTTTTTGGAGAGTGTCAGTCTTCTCAAACTTTAAAAGTTCCTAAAATTGATTAGAATCATCAGTACATTTATTTATTATTAAAATATTGAGCATAAAATAAAATAATATATTACTTGTTGGTTGGTCAACATGTAGAGAGTAGAGTTATCCAACCACGACATATTTTGTCCACTCTGATGATCCGACTTTGGGGCAAATATTGCCCACAAAATAGAAGTACTTTTGTCATTGTTTCCAAATATATTTTGTTTTTTATACACTACATTTCTGCTGTTCGGAGTGAAAACAAATACTAAAAATAAATAATATAATTGTTAGATATGAAACTTTAAGCAAAACACAGTTTACTAACAATCATTATTAGCAGTAAAAATAGCCATATATTCTGACATTGGATCAGCAATTAATCTTTCAACTTGAACCCAAATAGTTGTCAGTAATGTCTCACTAAGCACATTCCATACCAAAAGTCTTGTGCTTGATGCAGCAACTAGCATCCAACTGCTCGCGTTTTTACCAAACTCTAAAAATCTATACATATCAAAATAAAAGTATTTATATTAATATTCATACAAGAAAATTCAATATAATTAGATATAAACAACTAATAATAATAAAACACAAAAAATCAGCATGGTTAGGTTAGGTTATGGTTGTTAACTCAATTACTGTTCGTTCAGTTTTGGTGTTTTAATCAGTCATGTAAAATAAAAATATAAACAATAATTTAAAGATTATATTTAAATAAGTTTACCTAATATGTTCAAAACCATGAGTAAGACTTGTTTTGAAATCATCTGAGTCATCAAGAACTTTTAGAACTATACTTGGTCCAAAAGCAGCTGCCAATATACAACCGTCTTCAGAGAAACTGATTGCATGTAACGGTTGATTATGATAGAGCTTACTTGTGTACTCATGCTGCCATGATTTAATTGGATCTAATAATTGTAAAATAAAAATTGTATCAATTATAATGTAGGAAATTATATAACATAGCATTTTAATATTTAATTTTACAACATTAATCAAGATATCAAGATATATTTTCATACTTACTTTTTTCATCTTCTAATAAATTATATGGAGACCAAAGTTTATACACATCTTTGTGTAATGTGGCAACCATATGTGAACCGTCCGAATCTACTGATGGACGAAAACATAACTTTGAAATTCTATCTACAGAACTAGTGTAGGTATTTAATTTATAGCTAAAAAAAAACAAATTTGATTTACAAACAAATTTAAACAAATGATATAAGTATATTACATTTGCAATTTTTCATTAAAAGTCCAGAATTTGAGAACATCATCTACTACATATTTATCGTCAATTGGTCTTCTTTCAACTGTTGCTAGCCATGAACTATCATCACTTATTGCCAATAAACAAACATCAGCATTGAATACACCTTGGTCTCTTGTTCTGGTCATAAAATTTTGACACACAATATCCAACTATCCAAATAAATACACAGACACAAATTTTATTAAAATTCCTTACAAGTATACTTAAAAGGAACAAACACTAACATTGAATGCTAATTGTGATTGGTCAAGTGAAAAAAATTGAATGTGACCCGGCAAACCATTTGTAACAAGTGATCTCGAACGACTGTCGAATGCAACACCTGCTGGGAAGACTTTTTCAAATTCATCAGCCTAAAATAAATTAAAAGTACAGACATATTTAAAAAATAATATTTAATTAAAATATTTACATTTGATGCATGCACTCCCCAAGTGAAAGTCTGTATGACAGAATGTATACGATTTTGAGAGTTCACTATTATTATGCCTAAAAAAATTAAAATTAAATATACTGTGATGTCTTTATTTAAAAATAAGTTAAAAATTATATTTAATAATATATTATATTTGGTTGTAATGCATTACTATTGTTTTGTGTGGATACAGCAACATATTGGTTATCTTCTGTAACAGATAAATGGACAATATTGGCGGATAATCTTGGTAAATAATGTCTAGTTTCTGTATTTTCACAAAACCATTTGACCAAGACATTTTCAGCACCTCCACTATAAAAATTATTACCTGCAATGAAATATATATTAAAATCACTATTTTTTTTTTTCGAACAATTTTAGTTGTCTCACCACTACTTGTAAATAGAACATCATTTACAGGAAGTGTGTGCCAATGGTAAACAGTTTGAGATCTTGTATTTTTATGCATTACATTATAATACAAAACAATTCTTCCTGTGTTATCTCCAATTGCTAGAGTATTGGAATTAGGATGGCATTGTACGACAGTCACCGTTCTATCCGACCCTAATTTAATTCTATAAAGATAAATGTAATTTAATTACATTGACTTAATATTTTCTTAAAAATTTTTTTTATAGTTAACATACTTATTTTTTTTATAATTTAACAAATTATAAATATATATTATATTTTTTTGAGCAAAGGCCAAATAAGGTACGTCTTCAAAACCTCCTATTGACCAAATATGTGGCAAATTCTCCAAACTAAAATATAATTATATATTAAATATGATTTTTTTTTTTTTATGGTTCAAAAAGTTACTTTTCATCAAATTTGTATAAAAGTGTCCCTTCCTCCAATGCAAATAAACCAATATTTATATCACTGCTATTAGTTGTTCGTAATTTATATGAAACAACAATACAATCCACATCATAAGAGCTATAATTTCTTGACAAGCACTTTGCATTTACTACATTATATTTTTTTAAATCTAATTCCTAATAAAAAAAAAATACATGGTAATTACTGATATTATGATACTAAGCTTAAATATCATTACTTGTTGTTTCGAAAGTTTGGCAGCTTGGGTTCCAATCAAATTCCAAAAAACAATAACAGCATTGAAGTGAATAGCAACCAAAAGTTGTCATCAGAAGGATGAAAACACACAGTAACAATTCTACCAAAGTTTTGATCAGCAGTGTAACTGGCTACTAACTTTGAAGAGCTCACACTAAAACAATTGATATCTGCTCCACAGCCCACATAGATGACTCTATATTAATATTTAAAAAATAAAATTGAAATAAACAGTTTGAAATATCAAATAATTTTCTAAAATATATTATTGGTTTACTCATAAATATGTAAGACTGACCAAATTATAATAAAGCTTAAAATAGAATAAATAAAAAAACATTTATATCGGCAAACTGAAAAGAGGAAATTACTTATGAGACTTCCAATTTTTTTTTTTAAAAATCAGCACATCTATAGATAGAAAATTGATAATCATGGAGGCCATCATTTAAAATATTGTATTTCAGATGTTTTTCATATTTCCCAGTAGTCTATATTATCTAGATAATTTACAAAAATAAGCATCGGAAAGATATTTGTTTTTGTTTTTAGACAAAAATTAACCATTACCAAATTTTCCTGGAATGGTGGAACAGGGGCAGATTCGCGTTTTTATGGGGGGGGGGGCAATGTCTTCATTGTACTTTATATATCAATTAACCCACCTCTTAAACAAGATCTACTCCTGATATTGCATTAACTGTTATTAATTTAAAATTTAAAATTGCAATGCCATCAATCAAGTGCTTACCCAAAATTCATAGTTTTGTTTCCCAAATTCTATATACCTAAATTAAAATATCCTTCCTCAATACTAAAAACCATTCACGAAAAGATAATGATTTCATATGGATAAAATATTCCACGTCCACTGTACGACGTAAAACCGTGTTACTATCTAGTCAATATAATATAAATATTATGAATTTTTACTAACCTCCCATTTTCAGAGAACAGGGGTGGATGACTTATGATACTTCCACCTTCGACTTTTTTCACGACTATATTGTCTTCCATTGCGATTGTTTCACTTTCAGACGCAACACAGAAATGTAAACGGCAAACAGTCAACAATCATCCGTAAACAGACAACATTGTATGTATATATGTATAGTACCTACCAACTCACAATAATAATAATTAATAAGTAAGAAAGTAAACTTTGCAGTTTGTAAGTTTAAATTGTTTATAATGAAATTAATAAATATCAATTATGTAGTATTTCAATTTTCAGTAATCGGTAAGAAGTTGTACTGTGTCAGTACTCAGTATTCAGTACCCACGTGAGAAACCGGAATATTATCACAAAATATATCAACATTTAAGTTTCTTATCATCCAACAAAACACTTATTGTTTTTTCAGTTTTTTGTTCAAGTTGTCTCACTGTAAAGTAACCAAAAAATAATCATGCTTGATTTTGAAAATCGGATAACAAATAACAATATTGAAATTTAGAAAACATTGGATACGATCGCGGATCTACAAGTTACAACAAAATACAAATTTACAAAACATTGAAAAATAAAAACAATTTTAGTAGTTGATCGTGATAAAAATATGAGTTCGTCGGAGGCGGATAGCGAGTTGGAAGGCGATGACGGATATGACCAGCTATATTCGGACTCCGATGCCGACGACATCGATTTGCCGAAATGGTATGAAAACCTACCGACGTTCGGTAATTGCACCAAACTTTCGGCGTCCGAAATCGAAGCCCTACGATTCGAAGCGGAAAAAGTATTGGAACATCAGCCACAGGCCGATCAAAAAAAATCATGGATTACCGAAATTGCCAAACAGGGTACGTATTCGGACAAAATCGCAGCGCTCACCATAAAGATCCAAGAAGATCCATTGCACAACATCGCCGCATTGCAGAATCTCGTGCACATGGTAAAAATTGGCAAAAAGCAACAGTGTTCCCTCGTCATTGATTCCTTAACGGAATTGTTCACCAGGGTATTGGTGAAAACCGAACTGTTACCTTTTGAGCACCAGCCGTTGAGCGAGTTGTCAAAGGTGGATGATTTGAAACAACGTAAGCTGTTGCTTAGCTCATGGTTATTTGAAGAGAAACTGAAAAAATTGTATACTAGTTTTGTCGAAGCTCTAAGCACCGTTGGTTTAGACTCTGTACCGGTAAATCGTGAAAAAAGTATTACAGCTATGTACAAATTATTAATTAATAGCACTGAATGTGAAATGCAGATCGTTAAATACCTCGTGAATAAATTTGGTGATACAGTACATAAGGTCGCATCAAAAGCTATGTATACATTGCGGCTTGTTTTAAAACATCGATCAAATCTCAATCTAACTATTTTTGAAGAAGTTAGAAAATTACTATTTCGTTCAAATATCAATCAAAGAGCTCAATACTATGGTATTTGTTTTTTAACCCAAATTGACACTAAAGAAATAGCTAAAGATGTAATTGAACTTTACTTGTCATTCTTTAAAGCGTGTGTGAAAACTGGAGCGATTGATTCACGGCTCATCGGAGCTTTACTGGTTGGTGTCAATAAATCGTATCCACATGTAAGAAGTGGTATTCAACCAGAACAAATACAAACTATGTATAAGATTGTTCATTTAGCGCCATTCAACATATCTTTACAAGCCTTGTTATTAATCAGGCAATTGGAAAATAATGATAGGTACTATAGTGCACTATATAAAAAAATATTAGATGAGAGATTCACCACTACGTCACATCAAGCTATATGTATTCACTTAATTCACAAATCCATTTGGGATGATAAATGTACAGAACGTATGGTGGCTTTTATGAAGCGTATATTTCAAATGAGCTTATATTGTCCAGTTCCTATGATAGCTGGAATATTTTGTATGTCATCGCGATTAATGAAGAAACACAAAGGAATCATTGGTAAACCTATATTTGAAGATGTTACAACTGATATTACTCCAAAACCATTGGCTATTTTAAATGATACAATGAAAAATGAAGAAGTCGAAGAAGAAAAATATTTTGACGTACAATCCAATTTAACAGATTCAACTGAAACACATTTAAAATCTTCTTGGTATCATGTTAAAGCTCCTCAAGTAGTAAAAGAACCTGAGCTACCTCAAGGGCCCAAGGAAAGAGAAATTCTAAATTACTATGATTATACTGCTAGAAATCCAAGATATGCAGGAGGTGAGCATGCAGTTTTAGCTGAACTTATTCCTTTATGTCGACACTATCATCCTACTGTTGCAACTTTTGCTAATAGAATAATATCTGGTAAATCTATATACTATGATGGCAATCCTCTAGCGGATTTTACCTTATTACATTTTCTTGATCGGTTTTCATTTAAAAACCCTAAAAAACCAAGAGAAGGAGAGGGTGAAGAAAACGAAGAACTATTTAGATCGGTTGGTACTTCTCGAAAGCACTATGTCCCTAAAGGGTTAAAAAGCATGTCTGTAGTAAGTGAAGAATATTTAAGACACGAAGAAAAACAAATACCCTTAGATGAAGTATTCTTATACAAATACTTAAAACAAAGACCAAAACAGAATAAAAAACATGCTGAAAATCCTGATGAAGATGGTTTTAGTGATGTTGACAGTGTTAACAGTGATGATTTCAATGAGTTATTAGATGGCATGATGGGTGCTAAGAAAAAGAAAAAGTATGATTTTTCACGTGGTTTTGAGAAGGAAAAATCTAAAAGAGTTAAGAAGCCCATCGAGGAAGAATCTGAAAGTGACGACGACGATGACGACGATGATTTTGCTGTTCCACGAAAATCTAAGAACTTGGCAGATCTAGCTGTGCCTGCAGAAAAGTTTGCAGCAATGTTGGATGCAGCTGGGAAAAAAAAATCTGGCGGAAGAGATGACATATTAATAAGGGACAATGCTTCAACAAAACAACTTGATTGGGAAAAAAAGAAAAGCGGTGGAAAGCGCAAGAGATTAGAAGATGGTAGAAAAAACAGAAAACGACATCATATACAAAACCGATGATTGCAGTGTTATCTATTATGTTGATGATTTAATAAATGTTTCATGTTTTGAATTGATTGTTTTTTTTATTATTAGGACCAGGTATAAAACAAATAAGTGTGCGTTCTTGTTTGAACTTTGTAGAATAACAACAAACATAAATAATATACATAAATTTCTTTAAAAAAATTAAAAAATATATGTACGCCGATGAATTTGTGCTTAATAATTTACAACACAGCAACACCAGCTTCACTTCTGGATTCTGGAAGTGACGGTAGATCTTCCCATTGTGTAGTTGAGTTATTGTATCTCTCAACTGTAGATATAGTAATTTGGGACCTGTATGAATTAATTGTGTGCGTTATATCCCCACCAATTACATATAACATTCCATCAGCAGCCGCAACAGCTGGACTTGCACGTTTACCCTTCATTGGAGTTACAAAACTCCAAGAATTCTGTAATGTAATATTATAAAATTCAAACATATAATATGCCTAGTCTTCTAATGATTCTTACTTCTTCAAAGTCATATTGTTCAACCAAATTTAACACCTCATTATTGCTGGTAATACCACCAACTACATAGAGATGTTTATCTAAAACTGCAACTCCCATTTGACTGCGTGGAACCAACATTGGTGCCAAAATAGACCATTCTCCAGTCACTGGATTATAACTCAGTAAGTCTTGAAGATGTCGTTTAGTGCGAGTACACCCTCCCACAATATATATCAAACCTAATTAAAATAGCAACAAATTAGCTTCAATACATTATTAAATCATTATTTTTAACACCTTCAAATGACACGACTCCCATACTAAATCGCGGTTCAGGTAGCACGCTATTACACATGGTCCATCGGTTTAATGATGGGGAATAGCTAGACAAAAGTTAATCTTAATAATTTTAATCCTACCAAATTAAATAATAATTTTAATAAAACTCACATTTCAATAGAACCACCTATGTCATCTCCAACCCATCCACCAATTGCATACAAATATCCATTTAATGCAGCCATTCCAAATTCACATCGTGGAACAGTCATTCCAGCAACAGAAGTCCATTCGTCCTCAATAGGATTATAACATTCTCCATTTGAAAGGATAAGTGATTCGTTTTCGCCTCCAACCACATATATACATCCGTTCAATATAGCTACTCCTGGCATTATTCTACCAATATTCATTGGTTTTATGTCACACCATTCCCTAAAATATAAAATTAAATACATCAAACATGAGCTGAAAAAAGTTTGAGGTCACTTACTTCCTAAAAGTGTTGAATTTGACAACAGATTCAAACGTAGACTCAGAATATCGAGACCAGGCACTACATATTTCTCTTTTAGACCCGCCTAGTATGTATATATCTTTTTTGGCTCCTAACCGTGGTTCAACTTGCAAAGCTACTAAATTACCAATACGTTCAGCTATGTCTGTATAAATAGAACGTAAAGCAACTCTTAAGCTTGCATCTGTGTTGTCATTAATTTCACGTTCTAAAAACTGGGTACTCATTAAAGGTATACGTATACATGAAAGAATTTCAAATATGTAGCGACGTCGGTCTGAGAGATCGTGTTTAATCCATTTCATAGCTGCACGAAATACCTAAAAGAAGACTAAACTTAGTATACTAATTACTAATAAATATAATGATTAAGTCCAAAAAAAATTATTAACCTGTTGTTCAGAGTCTACACAAAGATATTCACTATTGAGAAACTTAATAAATTGATCTTTAGACAAATCACCCAATTCATCTTCTTCACATATTTGAACAAAATTTCCATATATAAAATCTTTTGATAATTTGTGCAGAACAGTAAAATTGTGCATATCCGCAAACCTTTTTATAAATAATATGTAATATAATTTAATAAATTTATATGACAATTTAACAGGTATTAAATTATTTTTAATCGTTACCTAAGCAATCCAACTGCATTAGTTGAATCTAATTCACTTTTCAAGAATTCTGTACAACAACTTACAGCATCATTAAGTTCTAACATATCTGCTGCTATCATTAGTTCTTCTACATTTTCTTGGTAAATATTTATTTCTCCTTAAATTATAAGCATTGAATTAATTGTTATATTATGTACTTATTATATTTTATAAGTGTTTCTTTTTACCTGAATAAATAAAGTTAACAAGTGTTTCAAGTACATTGGGAGAAACTGAAGGCAGTTCAATAGATTTTTTACCAGCTTCCAATAATCCGTTAGTAAACATAGCATAAAAATATGGACTGCTTGCAGCCAAAATTGCTCTATGTGCCTATAACAAAGTTTGAATTCATTCAGGTAAATTTGTTAATGTGTAAATATATCTTATAATCAAAATAGTATATTTAATTAAATGTTTTCATACATTAATGCAAAATCCTTTGGAAACAAGTTGCACATCACAGAAAACATTATTCTTTCGCAAACTATTTAATCCTCTTAAAAATGCTTCAATATGTGGCTTTGAAAAATATTTGTTAGGAACATCGAAGGGGGCCACGTTGCATGTGCAACCCAACACATCTTTTACTTCTTCAGCTGGTGCCATTAAGGATAGTATATCACATCAACGATCTAAAGGTTTAAGAAACTATAGTTAAATTCATAAATATAAACACAATTCAAGTCATTCATAAGTTGACTTAAATTATGTTAAATATATGTGAATTAAGATTTTGTCTAAAGATGTGATCTAAAACAATAAGACATCTATGCACAAGAAACTTATTTTTACATATTAGGTACCTTTACTTATAATAGTTATTTTAATACTAGACGTAACAAGGATTAACAGTTAAGTTCAAATAAGACAATTTAATAAAATATATATCAATTATATAAATTGAAGAAAATGTAAGCGTAGCTAAAATGTTGCACTAAGTGATGGTAAATTTTTTTTTTTTATATAGATTTGCAATTGTATAGTTGTATAATATTTGATTAAGAGTATAAAAAAAAAATTAAATATGTACTTAATGTGTACATAGTTTGTGTGGGTATATGGCTATGTACATTTCGAATATTACTTATTAAGTATTTATTGGTCATTGTAGTTTAACAATTTAATATAAGTTAATAACAATATTATTGTTACAAACCATTATGATATGCTTGATTTGTACAGAGGTGGTTGATTACTGAAGATAAATGTCTGTGAACAATATTACGAAATTTGAAAAAAAAATCAAATTCAATAAGAATATTATTATTAGAAGGTGATAAAACGTGAAAATATAAATAAATACACAAACGTAGGTGTATTATAGACTAAAGTAGAAAACGACGTTAGAAAAAAAATTGTACGCCCTAATTACATTACATTATGTTATGTTGGTGAATGGTGATAATGGTTATCAGTGTGCATCGTAAACATATGGCTGAGAAAAAAGGGTAATGTCGGCGGCATCGATGGTAGAAAATTACAATACAAATTTAAATGTCAATGGACAGGCCACATCTGTAGTGTGCTCTGGTAGGTGGGCGGGCCATCCCCAGACTGGTAGGTGACGGGAATCGCAATCGCTCCGCTCAGCACGTCTTCAAAGCATTGCGGTCGACCCTTGGATTCGCGAAATGTCATGGAAGAAAAGGCCGGGTGCTTGATTTTTTCATCCATTACCCATCGTGTTACGTCACCGGGAGGAGATCGCTGTTGTACGCAGGGGCGAATGCGCGACGTACGTCGAACCCGAACGAACTAGCGGCGGACGACGGACGTACTTACTACTTTCAAACATGGCCGCTTCTCCGTCTTGAAACGTTACCCGTTCCGTCGTGTCCGTTTGCAACGAAACCAGTCAGTCTGCGCGTGAACCGAAAAACCGACCGAACAAAACCCCCCCTGTCCGTTTTTCTCCATTCCCGGTGAGTTATCTTCGGCTGTCGACGCTTTGTCTCCAATAAGTCCGATAAACGACGCGTTGTTTTCGAGGCGAGCATATTTACCTATTATAATATTAATAATATCTATCCCCCCGTTCGGTTCTTTGTCGGCTTATTGTAGTTCAGTTATTGACATTCAGTTGGAAACGGCTTCGAAAATATGTATAACAACACGGGTTATCCAATGTGAGTATAATACACGATTTAAAATATTATTAATATTCATATTTTGATATTACGCCGTGGTGACTACGGTTGGATTGTCGTGCGTGTAACTCGCCCGTCGAGCACGCGACCGTCATCGTCTCGTCTGAGGGTTAATGTAATTACTAATTACAGATTGCAATAAATAGTCTTTTTTTATTTATTTTAAATTGGATATTTTTCATGTGTTAGCACGAACATTTATTTTACCCAACAGTTGTGCAAACTTTTTTTTTTTTTAGTATTTTTGGGGTTCTCTAATCTACTGCTTCCCCCCAGTTCCCCTTATAACTTCGTGATTCACAATACAGTATCAATATATTATGTCAAGTGATACAAGGCATTCACGTTAAGTTTATAAGTTTAAAAACCATTTGGACTCTTACTCTTACAGCATAAAAAATTATTTTTTTATTCTTTAAAAATGTTAACATTAGATTATCATAATCATAACATACACACAGTAAAATAATTATTAATTACTATTAATGCTGACCATGATATTATTAAATGTTACTTAACAAAGTATACAATAAGTATCTATAAATAATATAGTTGTAAAATTAGAATTATGTTCTTGTAGAGGTTATTTATTTACCTACCTGATATTATAATACTAAACTATTGTGTTATATTTTATATATTATAATTATTAAATTATTTTGATTATTCCCGAGTTTATTCCGACTTGATTATTTGTTAAGAAAAATGTTGTATAACTTAGTTATAAAAGTTATTTAATTCCTATTCCCTAAATAAATTATTTATTTTATTCTCCTCAGTTATCTTTCCAATGATTATAAATGATGCAATTAACATAATATAGGTATGTTGGGTAGTTGTACACTTAATATCGTTTTTATTTACTAAGCTATTTATAGATTATTCTTTAATAGACACAAATTAAAATTTATATTGAATTATTTAAGGATATTGGGTACCTAACAAATTATATTTAAACTTTAATTTTGAATTGAACAACTATTCCTTTCAAGATTCTGTTGCTAGTTTCAAAATATACTTACCTACTTATTTCTAATTGTTGATTATTATCTACTATTTCATTATTAAGAATTTTAAATTGACTGTTGAATTTTAAAACTAAAATCAATCAAAAATTATTTATTTTCAATACTTACTTTAAATTAAAAATATATTATTTTTAATAAGTAAGTAATTATTTAAATAACAGTCTATTTTTAAATGGTTTATGGCATTCCCCTTTAAAATTAGTTTATTTTGATAATTTATAATTAATTATACAATGCCTTTAAGAGATTCATATTTACTACCTATTTAAGTATTCTTATTAACAAACACTTATCTACCTATTACATTATTCCAAAGAATAAAATAATACATGTTTTCCTTCTACTATTTTTATTGCTAAAGGTATCAACAACCACGTACAGCCCAAAACCAAGGTTATGGTAATCAATTTTGGAAATCTCAAAATGGCAACACAGAAAATGCAGATTTTGGTGGTGCAATGTTTAAACCAATGAATAAAGCGCCGGGTGAATTATTAAGAAAACCAAACTGGACTCGTGAATCTCTTCAACCATTTAAAAAAGATTTTTACGCTCCACATGTAGACACCGTTAGCAGGTAAATTTTTATTAATGGTTTCCCACGTACTTATACCTGTCCAAAGATTGTGTGTTATATAAGAACAAATATTTTCTTGTTTTTTTTTTTTAGGAGTCCAGATGAAGTAAATTTATATCGTGTTGACAAAGCTATCACAATTCGTGGAGCAAATGTCCCTGATCCTAGTCAATTCTTTATTGAAGGTAATTTTCCTGAGAGTGTTGTTCAAGAGTTAAAAAAACAAGGATTTTCTGAACCCACTGCAATTCAAGCTCAAGGATGGCCAATAGCTTTAAGTGGTCGCGATCTTGTAGGTATTGCTCAGACAGGTTCTGGAAAAACATTAGCGGTATGTATACATTTTCAAAAGTATTATAACTTTAATTTGCATTTAATTTAATAAATTTTCTTAGTACATGTTACCAGCAGCAGTGCACATTAGTAATCAAGAGCCACTTCAACGTGGAGATGGACCTATTGCTCTAGTATTGGCTCCAACAAGAGAGTTAGCCCAACAAATACAAAGTGTTGCAAAAATGTTTAGCTCAAGTATTCGCAATACTTGCATTTTTGGTGGCACTCCTAAAGGGCCTCAAGCCCATGATTTACAAAATGGGGTTGAAATTGTAATTGCTACTCCAGGGCGGTTAATTGATTTCTTAGAACGTGGGTCCACAAATTTAAAACGTGTGACTTATTTAGTACTTGATGAAGCTGACAGAATGTTAGATATGGGATTTGAACCTCAAATTAGAAAAATCATTGAACAGATAAGGGTAAATAATATATTTTATATAATATTTCCATTGTATGTATATTGTATATTTTTATATTGGTTCTTCAATTATTATTTTAGCCTGACCGGCAAGTATTAATGTGGTCTGCAACTTGGCCAAAAGAGGTTCAAGCGTTAGCTGCAGATTTCTTAGTCGACTACATTCAAATCAATGTTGGTTCTTTAGAACTTGCTGCCAACCATAATATTCAACAGTTAATTGAAGTTTGTGAAGATCACGAAAAAGATTATAAATTGTTTGATCTTTTAATGAAAATATCTAATGAACCTGGATTTAAAGCCATTATCTTTGTAGAAAAGAAAAAGAAAGTTGATGAGCTGACTAGACAAATAAAAAATGAAGGGTACCTATAAAAAATTTTAAATGTACACTCAATAATGTTCTATTAATAATAACTTTATGTTTATAGATATATAGCAACATCTATGCATGGTGATAAATCTCAGCAAGACCGAGATCATGTATTGAATGAATTTAGGAACGGTAAATCACCAATTTTGGTTGCTACTGATGTTGCTGCTCGAGGATTGGGTAAATTTAATTGAATAGTTATATTTGTACAATGAAATGTTTAAAATTCTAACATAATTTATCCATTAGATGTTGATGATGTTAAATATGTAATCAATTTTGATTACCCCAATTCTTCTGAAGATTATGTACACAGAATTGGCAGAACTGGTCGTTCAAAACAAGCAGGAATTGCTTATACATTCTTTTCCACAAATAACATGCGACAAGCCAAAGATCTCATTTCAATTTTGGAAGAAGCTCATCAAGTAGTCCCAGAAGAACTCATTGAAATGGCAAATATGGCAAAAAATCATATGTCAAGTATGTATAACACATTTATGGCTATAATCACAGTCTCGAAAACTAAGGTTCCTGTTATCCATACCCCACTTGCAGCTAGAATACAACACCTATTACAATTTGTCTAACTATTGCCAGCCACCTGGGTTCTTTAAAATATAAATGTATTGACATTTTTCAACGACACAAATCTAATTTATCAATGTTTTTAAAATGTTTGATATACATTTTGTCGTAATACTAATAACTGAGGATTTAATTAGCCCCATTTGTAGTATTCAAATGGGTCCAGTCCTCCTCAAACAGGATTTATTTTTATCTTATTAAATATACAGTATCAAGGGATAATGATTTTAACGATTTAAATATAATTTATCATTGAAATTTTTTTCAAATCTTGATATTGATTTTGTCGTAATAGTAGTTACTGAGGATTTAATTAGCCCCCTTTGTACTTTTCAAATGGGACCAGTCCTCCTCAAACAGGATTTATTTTTATCTTATTAAATATTAAATACGCAGTATTAAGGGATAATGATTTTAACGACTTAAATATAATTTGTCAATGAAATTTTTTTCAAATCTTGATATACATTTTGTCGTAAAAGTAGTTACTGAGGATTTAATTAGCCCCCTTTGTACTTTTCAAATGGGACCAGTCCTCCTCAAACAGGATTTATTTTTATCTTATTAAATATTAAATACGCAGTATTAAAGGATAATGATTTTAACGACTTAAATATAATTTGTCAATGAAATTTTTTTCAAATCTTGATATACATTTTGTCGTAAAAGTAGTTACTGAGGATTTAATTAGCCCCCTTTGTACTTTTCAAATGGGACCAGTCCTCCTCAAACAGGATTTATTTTAACTTTTTGAATATTAAATAGGTACGAAGTATTTATAGATAATGATTTTAACGACTTAAATATAATTTATCAATGTAATTTTTTTCAAATCTTGATATAAATTTGGTCGTAATAGTAATAATTGAAGATTTAATTAGCCCCATTTGCACTTTTCTAATGGGACCAGTCCTCCTCAAACAGATTATTTTAATTTTATTAGATACAATTCAGTTATCAAAGTATATGTAACTTATTTAAATAGTTGTGAACAGTGGCGTAGACATGAATTCTGAAAGGGGGATCAAAAAAAAAAAAAACGACAGCTAATGGGAATCTCCCACCCCCTCAAAACTTTTTACTCACGTAATAAAAAGCCAATGGGGGGATTGGACCCTCTTGTCCCCCCCTTGTCTACGCCACTGGTTGTGAACGGTATATTTACATTCGATAATAGTATGTCTGTAGCAGTAAAATGGTTAGTTTTATTATTAAATGGTCTTGATTGCTACTACATCATTGTATTAATTTTTATATTGTTTTTATATTTATTAATTAAAAAATTATTTCTTTGTGTTTATATTATTAGGTCGGGCTAAGTGGACCAATCGTTATCGTGATGTAAATACACCACTGGCTACTCAATCCCCTTATGGACAATCGAATAATGCTAGAACTGCAAATCCTAACTACACCAATGGGTCTGGTTATGGAGGAGGTGGAGGCTATGGAAATAACTTTAACAGTTATAGTAATGGAGCCACCAACTATGCTAATGGTGGAACTTTCGGAAATGGTCAAAACTATCAAAACAAAGGTTATAATAATGAACATAAAACTGGAGCATACCAATCAGGAACAGGCAGTATTCCTCGTAATGTTCCCAAATTCCAAAACCCACAATATCAAACCCAACAATATAATGGAAATCCCGGTCAAAAATACGGACAAAGTCAGGTATGATATAAATTATGAATCAACAGATAACTTTTTTAATTTTTCTTTCCTATCAGTTTACTACTACATACCTAAGAAGACGCTACACAAAATTTGTTGTCTCTGTCTTACAACTGCGTGACAGCAAATTTACACTCAGTAGATCACGTTTCGTATGTTAGTTTAAAAATTAGAGTTAATTGACCTATTATGAAACTTGGTGGTAAGAACATTATCTGTGTTTATATTATGTTAGTTTTTTTTAGCAAGTTTTGTGTGTTAAATATGAAATAAATTAAGAATGCTCATGTTCCACTTAAAAACTGAACCATCATACCAAAACCTCATACAAATACAGAATGTTTTTACCATAAAATTTCATAATATGTGTTTATTCATTCTATACTATAAACTAACAAAGTTAAAGATAACCTGCTGAACGTAAATTTGGTATGTTTACGCACTTGTAAGATGGAGACAACAAATGTCCGAGAGCGTCCACTAAATACATAGATTGGAGGAAGTAAACTTCAGATTTTTTTACCGAAGGCTTTTAAATAATACTTTTTAATTTTTTTAATCAATTATAGAACACTGTTGGTTATAACCGTGGTCAAAATGGCTACACTAATAATCCACGTGCCAACTATCAGCCAAACCGCTTCAACCAACAACGTCAGTTTTCTAATATGGCTGACATGTATGCGAGTACTCTGCCACCACAGTATGTGATGAACAATACCGGTGATGCTTCCATACAGCCTCTACTTACACACAAGTTCTTCCAGCAGAACCGCCCCCCGGCAGCTACTCAAGAAGCGTTTTCAAATGGTTACACCACTGTGCCACAAGCAGGTTATCCATACTATGGCCAGCCACAATCAGTCCAACAGTAAACTAAACATAAAGCATATATAATTAATGATTGTGACTTCTTATAAAAATTTTTTGGATTTAGGGGCTAATTTTTTTTTTCTTCCAGTGTTTAATTGCAAAATGAAGTCACATTCCAAATTTAACTAATAAAGTTAACTTTATTGCTAATTATCTATTATTATAATCTAATACTTTCTTTTGAAATGCACGGTAAACTTGAAACATCCAGAAGAAATGCATAATATATATATTGACAAAATATGGTTACTTCCTAACCTAAAATAAAATATTTAAACTAGTCTTAAAAAAGTATAAAAAATTGTGTTTTATACGAATATTTAGACAATTCGAATGAGTTCCTTTTTTTCTTTTTGCCAAGGGTCAATTTTTTATAACAAGTCCATGTAAATTGTATAAAACTCGATAAAATTAACATTATGATATTAATTTTTATTTGTCTTATTAATTTATATTGTAAAAAATAATAATACTCGATCTGTGATATTTGTTAAACGATGTATAGCGCGATGTTCCCTATTTTAGATTTTAAGGGATTTATTTAAAACGATAAACAAAACATAATAAAAGGAAAATGTGTTTTAGATATATTTTTCTGTGGCATCTTTAACAAATCTGGGGGAAATGGAAAGACTGATGTGAAAAAAATTCGTATTTCTATTTATTTATAAAAATGCGGAAAGCTACTAAAGTTTTGCGTAGTGGTGCAATATAATATAATATGTCGACCAATGAAAAAAACGTCTCGGATTTTTTTTTTCTCCAACTAAATCATATTTGTGTATCATATTGTTATTTTATTGAGATGTTTTCTTTTTATTATTCTATTTTTTTCTTTTTATAATAGTGATCAAAGAAAAGTTTTAAGGTTTATATTATTATTAATAATAATAATAATGTGTAAGTTAACATTATTATTTTTTTTTTTGTTTTTTGTATAAGCTCTATATTATGTGACCCAATTTGTCGATAAAATTAAAAATAATGGCGTTTGAATTAGAACCGAGAACGCATATTATTAAAAAAAAAATACTGAATGTTCTTCTGTAAGTTTCTACATTAAAGTGCATTTCTTTTATTCATGCTATTGTTTTTGTTTTTTTTTTATATTACATAATAATAATAATAATAATAATATATTTAAGTACATAAATCTGTTTATCCTTTGCTCTATTCATCGATATCTATAATTTCAACTGTGTTATTAAGACACGAGTAAAATAATATATAATATTATAATATTGATTGTATTTAAGTAACCACATTTATATATACACATATATATATGATAAGTAAATATATGTCTCGACGATAATGTTTTAAAAATTACTTTCGTTTGTTGTTTATGATAACGATAAGAAAAAACGTAAATAAGATAAATGACAAATCCTTTTTTTTTTGCTTAAATAGACAGGGTTGATCATTTTTACATAATTCATATTTGCACTATATTATTAATAGGTATTTTTCGTGTTGATATTAATCGATTTAAACTTGTAAGTCCGTCGTGAAACTTGAATTTAATCTCTCAAAGAATGATGAGAATAAAATGTTCGTTTTGTTTTGTTTTTTTTTTTTTTTTTTTTCATTACGGATTAATTAGTAGTCATATTCGTAAGACACATCTTGAAAATATATTATTTATTATTTTATAAATCTTGTTGTATAAGTTGTGTTCATTGTGTTTATTATATATACACTTTGGCTATATACTTCTTAGAATATCTTACGACACTAAATTATAATTATTTTTAAGTTTTGATTACTTTTACATAAAGTGATTGGTAATATTTGTAATGGTGATTCGTTTTTTTTTTTTTTATGTTAAGAGTAGAATATTATGCACTCAATAAATTTCTATGATGTAAAAACGGATTTCCGGTATAGAGACTATATTTGCCAATATTATATATTACGATATAATAAATCATAACTATTAAAATTGAAAATTTTTTTCAATTCTAACCTAATATACCCATTCCTTCCCTACTGATCCTTCAGATCCAAGAACCAGATAAAAATGTTATGAATAATATATTATAGAATTATAATACTATCTGTTGTGATCAAAGTGATCATGCAGCTCAGCAAATTTCAAAATGTTACTATTTGGAAAGTGAGTTTAAAATAGATGTGGCACCCAAAGCTGGTGTCATAAAAATGTATTTTAAATAAAACTATTTAAGTTTGTATAATACCAACTAGACAAATACTAATTGTAATTTGGCCAGTTTCATTGTTTTTACTGGATTAGCCATATTATGTGAATCCCGAGAAAAAAATCCCTGACCCTAGGAAAAAAATCCCCAGACTACAATATTACTCAAAACCTCATGCAAATGGTTGAACAAATATTTTTTAAACGTTAATTAGTATCTATAATTAATATTTAATTACAAATACGTATATTATATTATATTGTTAAAAAAATTATATATTATAAATAATATTTTGTTTTATATTACGATAATATATTATGTGTAATTCAAATTAAATAACTAACTTAACAACGTTACAAATAGATGTAGAATATAAAAATATTTTGAATGATCGATACGTCAAATAATACAGTTAAACACATAGTATACAACAGTGGCGTATTTTGAAATTTTTTCTGGGGGGGGGTCTAAATATTAGGTACCTACAAGTTTATAATATAAAAAAACACATATACGAGTTACGATGTAATAATTATATTATATTATATTTTTTTCTGGGGGGGGTCCAGACCCGGGGACCCCCCCCGTAAATACGCCACTGGTATACAAAAATATTATACAAAATATAGGTAATAAAAATAATATAAATAAATAACTATAAATAATTTTTGAAAAATTAACAACAACATTTTATACTACTATCCGATTACCATATTTTGTATGATGTAACCTAACTTTTTCATTCTATACTCTACATCGTAAACCCTTATATTATTAGTTATATGAATTAAGATTTAAGGTCCCCACACATTGCCGCGGTGGCGGTAAAATTGTACACATATTTGGTGGTCCAGAGCTGGGATACTGGCGTGTCATGAGGTTTGAGTAATGGTAATTGTCTATTATTTGAACTTAAAATTATTATGAAAATTATATACGTTATCGGAAGTAATTATACAGATTAATTATATAGCAATCATGATGCATATAAATTTGCCTCATATAATATTAATATCATTGGCATTAAATTCAAATTAATAAATTAGTATTAAAAATGCGATATCTATTCTTTGAATTATAAATATACTATTTATGAATGATCAAACTACGAAGCTTAATCTATTTTATGCTTAATCACAAGTCCCCTTTCTCCGTGTTCATACATTAATAACAATACACCCAAAACTTATAATTTATAACGAAAAAAAAATCATTGATACATTTCTGGAAATACTGACTGGAACATGATATCCCGATTCCCGATAGGTGCATAGTAGCCAGTATTTATCTTGCAATCCATAGGTACTTTACTTTCATACAATAATAGTTATTTACTGTGCAGGTGCTGCTGATTGTCAATTACTTGGAAATTAGAATTTATATTATTTTGTTTAATGACTGTACAGCCTTTTAAGTTTTAAGATTTCTGAATAGTGGTTACATATTATTAGGTATTATAAAAGTAACAATATTCTAGTTATTGATATACTTTTACAGATCTACGATTTTATAATAGTTATTATAGTTATTAGGAATAACTTATTACTTATTATTGCTATTTATTAAATATATTATAGATAATAATATTCATTAGAATTTGGAACCAAAAATATTTCTACATCAAAATATAGGTATAGCCGGTATAGGTAACCTAACCTACCTATCAGTTTCTGTTACAAGATTTCTAAAAATACAAAATATTTAGAGTTTTTGCATATAGGTATCAAGATTTTAAAAGGTTTTGTTTAAAACCAGGTTTTTTTCGGTTGCAGTCGTCTACTCGTCGTCTCTGGTGAACTAAACAGTAGTTTATATTATCACAGGATCAAGTGGTCAAAAATCTCAAGTAGGTAGGTATGTGCCTATTTAAAAATTTGAAAAATCATAATTTGAATATATTATGTAGGTATAATTTAAGCAAAAAATAGGAACCACCCTCAAAGTTGTAGATCTAAGCAGTTTTTGTACTGTAAATTGCGTGTTATAAATAGTTATAATAGTATAATACACAGAATACAGATGCAAATAAAAAGATCACAAAATATTGTAAAAACAATACAATTTGTATTTAATATGTATGAATATTATGCAGAATTTAGCCACTATAGAATATAATAAGAAATAGAAATGATACACCCGAATACCCGATCAAGTGAGAATATAGGTAATTCCACTAGGTATTATATATTATTTAAATTATTATCGTTTTCTTTTTCAAAAAATGTGCAGGTATTTTAGTTATAATGAAAATTTAGTTTATATTGACCAAGAAGATTGGTTCAGCGCTGAGTGATGATTTTTAAACAATGACCATAGGCGCAAATAGTATTTGAGATTTGAGACCTTGAGGGGGATTAGTTCCTAAAGCTCCTCCCTATTTGCGACGGGCGGTGGTAAACTCTCCCGGGTCAATTATATTATGTTTATCTGAAGGAAATGTATAAACACTCCCGGGTAAACATTATGTTTACCTGAAGGAAATGTGTAAGCTCTCTCGAGTTGTTTTAAATGTTATTGCTTCACTATAAAGCAGCTGTGGACTTCAGCATCATCGCCATTGGCAGTGGCGTAATTGGGGGGTCGCAAGGGGTCGCACTTGCGACCCCAAATATAATGTATGGGTTGCAAAAGTATTATTTTGCAACCCCTGGAAATTCCATATTTATGGTTTATCGCTAGATAGTAAAAAAATAAAATTGGAGAATGAGAAAATTGAGACGACGATAACGTCGATAAGAATACGACAAGTTTAATCTAAAAATAAATTATACATTATTAAAATTAGATAAAATATTATATCTTTAATCGTGATCGTGATTGTTATCCATTATAATCACGATTTAAGATAGTATACTTAGATAGTGATTAAAATATAAATTATAAAAACGAATTTATTTTTAGATTAAAACTTCTCTATGTCGTCGTATTATTGTTATCGATATTTCTTGAGATTTTATAATATTGATTTGTCATTTCAAATGACTCATTTGTATGTGTCATGTGAACGTTTATTATATTATTTCTTAGTGAATTTTGGTTTTTATTTTACTTAAATCATTTTCGTGTTTATTTTTAATGGTTATTTGTGAATACCTAGTCAATATATCTAAATATTTTAACATTGGTTGTTTTATTAATAAATATGGACAAATTCTTATAATTTAAATAAAAGTAATGTTTGTGGCTATATATTAACTATAAAAAAATTAATTTATAGCTTTTAATAACCTGTATTTATATATAAAAAGAATTATATAGATTTATAATGTATTTTATGTTAATAAAATATAATAATATGGTTATATTAAAACATTTTTTTGTATTGTTGGGGGTGTGGGGGCAAAGCCCCCACAGGTTTGTTTACCCCGAGTAACTTTTGCAACCCTGGATATTTTTCCCAAATTACGCCACTGATCGCCATCATCATCAACCTCAAAAACAACAAACGCTTGTGAAGATTTTCAAACTGAAGTAGTGAAGTGTACATATAAATTCAAAGTACTACGCACCAATAATACCCGTAGTACTTGAAATTTTTACCAAATATTTAAATTAGCATTTTTCTTAATATACCTATGACAATATTTTCAAAATATTTTGACTATTTTTTGAGCTATATTTACTTGAGAAATTTTTAAATTTTGTAAAATTATTTTTAAACGATTGTTAATTTTTTCTCTTTATAAAAAAACTTGACAATTTAACGCAATGGTCCTCATAAGAATATAAGATGCTTACATGCTTTACTAGCAGTTCAGGAACATAAAGAGATACATATAAGTGTGATGATGTACGTTTGTAGTTATTGTTCATAAAAGGTTATCTTTCTTTCTTAAATTAGAAGTTTTAATAGAAGATTCCCGGAAAAATTTTTCTACTTTAAACAAAAATTTTACCAGAAAGTAAGTTTGATTTAAACATTTTTGATATTTTGTTGTAATTCAAAAACAAAAAAGCGAATAAGTGGACATCACTCTGCTTTAGAGTTACTGTAGGGTTAAAGTGATCCACTATCCACTGTTATAGATGGTGTTAAATTTGAATTCAAAGATATATAATATCATTGTACCTATATTTGAACACGAAAAACGATTCTGAGCGGATACGGTTTGTCAGCCAAGTATATTATACGGTAGCTGGGAAGTTGAATTAATATTATTTGTAGGTATAATTTATTGTATATGAATAAATATGATAATATACCTATATTAGAAGTTTCAAGTAAGCACGAATAATATCTCAAAAATATAACACAAAACTATAATCGTTATTCTTTGTTTAGTTATGTAATTTCTTCTAAATTTGAACATAAAATAAAAACTGTGTTTATGTATTTATTACATATTTTTAAAGTAACAACTAACAGAACAACCTACTTACGTGAACCTCGTTTTTAATTTTCAATCCTAAGCTATAAAAGTTACAAAATCATTTTTAAATTTCAAATATAATACATTTTGTCAAAATTTGAACTTTTAATTCTTAAGAAAAAAATTACGCTATGTATTTTTAATATTTTTCAACTGCTGTTGTAACAATGTATCAAGAGATTATTTTCACGCTTTTTGACCCAACGAATAAGATTTTATTCACATTTATAGACAAAAAAACTATTGTTATAAATATATGAACCTATATGTTATTAGTTTTTTAATACCTAATAAAATAACTGGAAAATAGAATATTTAAAAATCAATTTTATTTTTAGTAGTTATTCAACATTTTTTGTAATGGATATTTCAAATGGGACATTTTTTCAAAATTGGATCTAAGTGAAAAATAACAATATTTCCTTTAACAACTTCAGTTGAAAACCACTTGCACCAACAATATTCACTTTTCCATCAAACAATAGTTTCTGAAGTTGAAAATCGAAGCACATTTCGACTATACCTACTTATCGTGTACACAGAAACAAACAATAAAACATAAAAAATAAAAATAAAATAAAACACGCGTTGTAAAATCAATAATACATTAATTTAGAGTACTAAATCAAATACATTTATATAAGCTTAGAATCTGAAACCGCATACAATCGAAGTACCCTACTACTACGGTGTGCCCCCCCCCCCATCCATAAAACTCTACTATGACATACGTCCTATCATGGAGAAATTAAGTGATCGGCGCCACAATAAGTTATCGCAATATTGCATATCGGATTGTATTTTTAACAAACTAAACAAATTAGCACTTAACAGTTTGAAGTAGGGTTCGCAAGAGAAAGCCCAAAACGAAAAAACCCGGGCTGCTGCTTTCTGGGTTAAGTTAAGGCCACTCAATAATTCGAAAAACCCATACTGCTTTTCTGGGCGTAATTTACTCAACATTTTTTTGACTTGTGTAATGTAATTTTTCAGAAAAGTTTATCTTATATTGTTTAATCTTTCATTAAGTTTTGATTAGATAAAAATGTAATAATGTTTTTATTTACAATAAAAATAATAAAATTAAAAAAAACATCACACAAATGGTGGATATTTTAACAATTTTCTTATTTTTAGTCATTTTAGTCATTTTTAGACATTAGTCATTTTAGTATTTTGAGGTTACTGTTTGAATATTTTTATTTAATCTATTCTGTTGGCGACTTATGTCTTATCCCCGTAGCACGGACTAAGATATACAGGACTGGACACGACAAGGTTGGAGGGTGTGGAGGGGTTGACTACGAAATGTTTTACAACAGGCAGTGTTCGGGGGGATATTTTCCTTTTAGCATTACTAGCGCCGTCCTAGTGGATACTTATGGAACTAGAACACATCATACAAATTTCTAGTTCCATAAGTATCCACTAAGACGGCGCTAGTAATGCTAAAAGGAAAATATCCCCCCGAACTCCGCCTGTTGTAAAACATTTCGTAACCACAATATTCATCTCGTGTCCAGTCCTGTATATCTTAGTCCGTGCCCCGTAGTTTATTATCAGGGCATCATGCATTGATGCATTCAAATTTCAGGCTTGTAAATAGTAAATACTCAATATTGTAATCAATTATTTTTTATTTTGTTATTTTGTTTTCCAAGTATACTTTCAATATTTTGTCAGTTTATATTGTTTATAATATTTTGACTTATTTGACGTATCTACTATCTAGTATTTACTATTTAATTTGTATTTACAATTTCGTTTGAGTTACATAAAAATGGTCACTACTTGTTCAGTGAAAGGCTGTAAATCCAAGGCGGGTCAAGGTATTAAGTTTCACAGGTATTTTATTTTACTATTTTTTTGGCAAATGTTGATCTCGCATTTTGATTAGAAATTAAAAACTATGTTTTGCTATGTAGAGGTAGAGGCTTGTCACATGTTTTTATTTATTAGTTAACAGTTATGATTTTCTTTAAAATTAGACTTCCTAAAGGCGAAATTCGAGAAGCATGGATCACATTCCTTAGGAAATACAATCCTCATTCCATGGCAACAAGTCTTAGCACCAGTATTTGTGGGCTTCATTTTAAAACTGATTCGGATTATGAAATTACACCTTCCAGTGTTTATCAAACTAAACGTTTAAAAAAAAATGCTATACCTAGTGTTATGCACCAAAGTAAGTTATTTGTGAGTGTACTTGATATCTAGGAATTAAAATAAAATATTTACAAATTATGTTTAGATATTGGTAGACCATTAGTTAACAAGTCAAATCAGGAATTTAACTGTATTCCTGATCATGATGCAGAAGAAGAAGTTGTTACTTTATCATTGTCAGATTTAATTGATTTAAATGGACTACCGGATGTACCACCCGCTATACCTAGTATGCTATTCAATATTATTTTGTATTTAAAATTGATAACCTACTATAATTATATTCTTTATAAATATAATTTCAGTTGAATTTAGTACAGAAAATATTGTATGGTCAACTGTTCAAAATGCAATAACAGTTTCACCTCCACCCGTTGTACAAAATATAAATGAAATTCCAAGTGTGCTTTATACTGTTCAAAATGCAAGTACAGTTTCACCTGCACCCGTTGTACAAAATATAAATGAAATTCCAAGTGTGCTTTATACTGTTCAAAATGCAAGTACTGTTTCTCCTTCGACCGCTATACAATATAGAAATGAAATTCCAAGTGTGGTTGTACAAAGTACAGTTGGAGACAAATGTTTAAGTCCAAATAAGTGAGTTGTATAGAATCATATATATTTTGTCTATGTGATGCTAAATAAAATATTTAATTGTTTCAGTAAAAGAAAGTGTTTTATGGGCGATTTTAAACACATAAGTGATATAGATAGCCCTAACAGCAGACTAAAATATTGGATTGCTTCACAGTCAACTGTGACTAAACAGAAAAAAAGAATTAAATTTTTACATAAGCAAACAGTGGAATTGAAAAAAAAAATAAAGAATTTAGATAATTTAGTAGATCAACTAAAAAATGAAAAAAAAAATGGAAAAAAAAATGAATCGAACAATTGCATTACAGTTCTTAAGGTATATAATAAAATATAATATTTATGTTATTCATCGCTTCCTATCTAATTTTATTTATGCTAATAAATTGTTCAAAATATTTAGCAACAAAGTCAACTTGAAATTTATATGTCTATGTGTAAACCAATTTGAAGGATCAGTTTATTTAAAGCATAAAGCGTAAAGAAATTCAAATCTGTTATTTGGCAATATTATACAAAAATTGTCCTTAACATAAAAAAAATCATCAACAAATGATATAGTAAAACTGCAGGTGGGGCGGCGGGCAAGTACAAAAAAATGTATTACATAATTATAATTTTACTTTAAAACAATAAAAATGTCACAGAGACTGATTAGACTCCGTCAGAGTACTCTGATTATAATTTCATGTTTGTAATATACTTTTATACAGGTGCGGATCCAGTCGGGGGCGGTAGGGGCGACTGCCTCCCTGTTGGCCGTATTATTTAAATTTAATATTTTATTATCCTATATAAATGTATTGTAACATTATTCAGTCACAAATCGTATTATTTTATTTTAATAACACACATTTATAAATTGTTGATAACAATATTACGACCGATTAAGGAACGACGACTGTCGACTGCCAGCTGACGCGTGGCGGCTGAGCGGCTCATAGGGTTTTGTCCTAAAAATATCTAAAAATATTTTCCATATTCGACTGTCAGAAATATAATAATATTATCTTTATAAATTATTGGTTATCTGTTCATTGCTAGTTGCTACCCACATAATAGAAAAATTATTGTGGTGACTGACGACTGATAGAATTAAAGTTAATTCTGTCAACAGTTCGACATTTTACAACTACTAAATTGTTGCAATAATAATATGTTTTGACATTTAAATTTGTATACAATATTTTATTGTGACATTTTAAAAAGGTATTTGATAATAGAAGGGAAATTTTAAATTGTAAATAATTCAATTCAGAAAAAAAATATTCATTTTAATTAATAAGCAATTGTTATAATTTATTAGCATTTATTGTATATTTACTATTTAAGTAAAAATATTTAAATATTTATAATCCGCCCCTCCCGTTAATGTTGGCTGGATCCGCGCCTGCTTTTATACTTATACATAGTAAATTATACTATATAAATTAAAATTATACTACAACTAATTCCTTTTCTTTTTTTTAAAGATTCTATCGATCAACCTTTGTGAAGGTTTCAGTAGATGGGAGGGGACTAGTATGGTTGTTCAGTGTTTCTATTTCCTATTTATCTTCATGGAAGTTAACAGGAATATTATGGTAAGATTTAGAATACCATACAACCAAATTGACATTTATGTATTGTAATACTAAAGTTGTTTTAACTATTAAATATATATTTTATATAAACTTTTGTTTATAAATATAGAATGTAAGCATATTATGTATTTAAAGTGGGATAATATTTTGTTTAAATGTGTGGGGTGGCGGGGTCCAATACTCAATAGCTAAGTTTAGAAATTATAAAGTATGCTACCGTAAAATAGGTTTACTTGGGACACTTTGAACTTCACATAAATGCTGATCGATAAGTTTTCAAAATATAATAATAATAGTAAGGACCAAAAATTCTGGTCTTGGCTTAGACTATAAGACCCATATGTTATTTTTTTTTTGGTTCCCCCTTCCCATTTAAAAAAAATAATATGTTTGTCCCAAGTTACCCTCGATTTTTGCATACTTGGGACAACTTGTTTTATATGAAAAAATCATATTGAACTACACATATTTTAACTTGTTACAGATGTATTGTTTAAAAAAAAAAAACAGCTTTTAAAACCTTAAAATTTTAAATTTTTATGACACAGTTTATTAACTTATTTTAGATTAAACCATGAAATTTATATTTTTTTTCTCCTTATGATTAATTAGTCACTTTTTTCATTTAAAATTACATTAAAAATAAAATAAAATACAACTTGGTCAGTTTAAATTACTTTATAATACCACATGGTTTAATTTTAAGTTATAAAATAATTTATAAGTACATAAAAGTATATTATTAAGTTACCATATAAACTATTTTTTTCCCAGCATTTCATGATAACTGCCAAAATTACATATAATTAATAACAATGAAATATTGTATATAATTTACGAGTAGTTGCTGCAACTAATGTTGGAATCCACATTTACATTCAACTAATAGCAAGCCGCGTGTACACTAAGTTTTAACTCTGTTATGACATGATAAACTATGTCTTAAGAGATACACAAATTGACTATGCATACAGACAATAATAGTCTACTTATTTATTTATATTTAAAAAATAAGTATTTACAATGTGAGCACGTCTGAACAGCAAGACAATCGTTGTGAAAGTGATAATAAATAAATGTGTGATTATATACAGTAATGATAAATACATTTCTAGTGCTCAAATCATTTATAATACTATATCGTTAATTGTATTCAAGTTACCCAAATGTCCCAAGTAAACCCATTTTACGGTATATAGATATTAAAATTATGTGGCAATGGGATTAACTACCTACTTTATACATACAGTTTTAATGTAAATCAATAATTTATCTAGATAGTGATATGTAAGAAAAAAAGACTTAAATTAAAATTATAAATACAAATACATTTTTACATACAACTAATTGTGTATAATAATATTATATAATGGTTAACCTTACTAAAAAAATACTTTAGGACATTTTTATTCATAGCTTTGCTACTTGTTAATACATATATAAAAAAAGTAATTAGTTCTATCTTTAATTTTAAGTCGCTGAAATTGTATCATATTGAAGTAGATATACAATGTACATTTAAAAAATTATAATATAATTATATTTTTAATTGCAGGTCCCTAATTGACCAAATGGTTGGCAGTCGCATTTCATTTTCAATTGTCATCTTACACATTTGATAAAATTGATGGAAAATACATGGAATGTAGATCAGCTAAACATCAAATTTTATGCAAATACCAGAATAACTAATGCAGCATTGTAAAAATAAAAAGGTTATTAGACAAGATAAATATGCAAATTTATAAAACATGAAAAAGTTGATCTTTCTTTTTTGTCTTTAAAATGTATTGAAATAATTCAATTTCTGAACCTATCGAGGATAGACCATATCGTCCCCGTTCATGCAAAACACACTAAGTCCAAAAATCGGGTTTTCCGGTTTATTGTCATATAAAATTCAGTTTAAAAATATCTACAATATGCTGTATTCAACTAAGTCCCAATATTATTTAAAGATGTTTAATATACAATTCAAAATGTTAACTAAGTCCATTCGATGTTTTCCTTAATACGCAGAATATGGAATTATAGATTGGAAAAATTGCAAAAGCTCATACTCAAAATCATGTTTTTGGACTTGGTGTGTTTTGCATGAACGGGGACGATATTCTCTCAATGAATATTTTTGTACACCAAAAGTCAAAAGCTTTGGACTTTCAACTAAAAAAATGTATTCACTTAACATTTCAATTATCTTAAACAAAAAAGAAAATGTACTTTTTTCGATAGTCAAGCACTTAAGCAGATATTGTGTATACTAAACTTGTAGAAATTATAAACAGTTGGCTGATTGCCGGTATGTTACAAAAACGAGTAAGTCAATTTGTTTTACATCCATGTAAACTAACAAGAATATGTTTCATGTTACGCTAGTAACGGCAGCAGTCTAGGTATACTGCAAAAATTACACTAAGTATAATTTCAGGGGTAATAAACAATAAAGTAAACTAAGAAGTGATTAAGATTAAGATTATTTCATTTGAAAATCAAATTTATAACAATAAAATAAACTCACCATTGTCTTTCTCGTGTATTGGCATTTATTTTGTACATTACAGTTGGTATCAACCGTGAATCACAATTTAAGATGTAAATAATAAATATCTTACAATTTAAGACTATGGATAAAAATATATGCTTAATATCCTTAATTTGTATCCTAGACTTAAAGAAATAGACGGAACATTTGTCCCAAGGAAAATTTTTTATTGAGTCAAAATTTGAAAGTTATACAACTAAAGAGGATGTCACCACACTGTTTGTTTTTTCTCTCTAGCTCATGCGCATCATAGACAAAACGCATTTATGCAGTATCATTTTTTTTTTAAGTTTTTGAGTAATCTAAGACACTTCTTCTCATACTTTTTTGTCATGGGGCCTCCTAAATTGAACGTAAAACTGCCAAGGCCCGTTAACCAAAATCATTAATTATTTTTTCTCAATTATATATATTAAAATTACATGTACTATTTTAAACAGATAAATTATTTATAATGATTAATGATATTGTCGGTTATTTATAAACTAATTATCTTACCCCACTTAATTTTTAAGTCGAAAATAATTTTGTTTTTTTTTTAAAAAAAAATTTAAATAAAATTAATATTTCACGACTCAATGATATAGCCACTATCTTCTAAGACCGTGGACGTTACTGCGTTGTTCGGGTGTTACCAAATAGCATAATTTCTTCTATTATGTATCCCAAATTAAGATATAATTACAGTGGCGTATATAGGGGTTGGCCCACGGACTAAGATAAATATTATCTTAGTCCGTGGGTTGGCCCGAAATTTCAGTCTTTTTAAATAGAACAACAATATATTTTATTAGGTACTGTAAGTTATATTATTTCATAGCCTGTTGAAAAATAACAAATACGAATATATTTATAGAAACTGTTAAATATATAGTAGACAGTAGCCTCTAAGTAATAGATCACTTGCTAGTTTCTGTCTACTATAGCCCACACCAAAAATTACGCCACTAATAATTAAGTACATTTCATATAAATCGTGCACACATCCAGCACGTCGTATAGTTACTATAATATATGTCCTTAGATCACATTGTTCTGGGATCATATACGATGGATAGAGGTACTGCATAAATATTTAAAGCCAACATAACTAGGGGAATTTATGAAAATGCACATGCGTATAATAGAGTAATAATATTACTCGGTACTCCACAGAATAGATGATTTCTATGATGCGTATACAGTGAGTTGCATCCTATTTATTTATTTAAAATTCTAACTGATCGTAAGATCCAGGTACAATATATATATAATAGTACAATATTGAAAATAATATTATGATCGTATATTCGTAATTAGTATACTCTGTGACAGCAGCTGCTCTCCTGGCCACTCGGATTTTCCAAGCCTCCAAGGTCGACTCCATTCGTCACGGTTGTTATCACCACCACGATCCCCGTTATCAACGAAACGGCGAAAGCGAAACTAGTCGATGAATATTGAATTAATGTAGTCAACATCGTGCTTTGGTTTTGCGCGTTGAAATTTTTCAAAACTTTTGCACCCGCGAGACTGCGAGCGGCCACCAAACCGCTAGACGTCGACGGGTTCATAACAACAATTTAATCCAACTGATTAAAGTATGTAGAAATATCGATAGATTCTAATAGAAATTTGTTTGCACTCATTTTTTCGTGCTTGATGCAATTTAATATTATTCTTCATTTGTTCACCATAATAATAGGTACTTATTATAATTGGTCCATTCCTATTCTTAAACTTACTGATATTTGCAGTTATTGAACACTGCTGTAGTTATTACTGAATGTATTCAAAGTGTTCAAACAAAAGTGAGACTTGTATGTTGTATTAAGTAGTTTTCAAAATATAGTTCTGTTAATATAATTCTTATGACATATTATATATATTATAATATATAATCATTGGATAAGTTAAAAGTAGTTGTTTAAACGTAATTAATATTCAATATATAATTAGTCAGTGTATATTAAATGCTAGTCAAAAATGAATACTTGAATATACCTAATTATAAAGTTATTGTTGGAATTTAAAACTTTTTTTAATTTGACACATTTGATCTGGTATTTTATTTTTTAGTACTACTTGTAAAGTTTTATGGCTTAATTATGGCTGAATTTTCTAAGTAAAATATCTACTTGGTATCCATAATTTCATTACATAAACAATGATGCCAAAAAATGGTATACCATTATTACTTTAATATACTTCATTATTGTTTATTTCAATATGGTGTATAATATAAAACATTTACATGTTTCAGAATACCATGGATGAAAATTGGGAGGTAAATTCTATGATGGAGTTTGATCACCATCAAAACATTGCACGTGCTGCTTTTGGAGATATGCTCTATGACAGTGACAGAGTAAATATCATATGTCATATGCACTAAAACAACAATTAAAATATAAATCCAATATTTTTCCCTACAGAATCAGTTGTACTATAAAGCATTGAAAAAAGAAATCTCTAGATTGCACAAAGCTAACAAAAAAGTCCATGTCCTAGACATCGGAACTGGTACTGGTTTACTGGCTATGATGGCTGCTAAATGTGGCGCCGATTCTGTTTATGCTTGTGAAGTATTTAACATATTATCATTGTTAACCTCGCATACATTTTTAAACTCTTGATTATTTATAGGAATTTGAAGATTCCTATAAATGTGCAAAAGAAATAATTAAGTCAAATTATTTGGACCACAAAATTGTTCTTATCCACAAGAGCTCTCAAAAGTTAAAAGTTGGTGTAGACTTACCTCACCGTATGAATTTATTAGTTACAGAAGTTTTTGACACAGAATTGATTGGCGAAGGAGCTATTTCAGTGTTTAATCACGCTCATCAGGAACTGCTAACGGTAATATTTATAATATACATAATTTATATTTTTTTACTTAATTAAAAGATAACAAAATGTGTATGCTGACAACTAATAATTAGTTTTTTGTACTATTTTTATTTATTTATTTATTTATTTATATTTTAGGATGATTGTATTGTAATACCCTCTGAAGCTATTGTTTATGCTCAAGTAATCGAAAGCAAGTATATAAGAAATTTTAATAGAGTTAATGATGTGTATCACAATAAAAAGTTATTGATTAAGATACCTGAAAAAATAAAGAATTGCCAAGGTATTGAAAGTGTATTTGATTTACAACTCGGTGAACTACCAACAGATTCTTTTAAAACTTTAATTCCTGCACAAGTGATGTTCAGGTGATTGATATGGTCTAGAATTCTAGATTTAAACTTTAACTGTTTTAATTACATATAATACTTAACCAGTTAATATATATTTATAGGTTCAATTGGAATGATAAAAATGGCGTGATAACAGACCGTAAAAATGCTATTCGTTGTAAATCAAAAGAAAATGGTATTGCTCATGCTGTATTTGTATGGTGGGATTTGGCTATGGACACCGATGGTGATATTATGTTAAGTTGTGCTCCTAAATGGCATTTGCAACGGCACAACGTACCTTGGAGAGACCATTGGATACAAGGAGTGTATTACTTTGCTAATGAAGTGAACTTAAAAACAAATGAAGAAGTCAGTGTAATTGGTTACCACGATGAACTATCGTTTTGGTTTGACACCAATAAGTCTAGGTAGGTACTATTTTTAGTGACTATACAATTGCATTATTTAATAATATGCTTCTGTCCTATGCATATTAATTTTAATAATTTATATTTATGCTGTGCAAATTAATTTTAATACAATTCTCTTTTTTGTTTCAGTTCATATATAGATGTTCCTTTTCCTTACTGTGAATGTGATTTTCATCGAGTTATTAGCAGGACTCTTATAGGGCAAATGAACGATCACTACCTCACGAACAGTTATTTAACAGCATTGAAAAAATATGTTCAACCAAACAGTGTTTGTCTATTTGTTGGCAACTTGTCATTTATGGGACTTGCTGCAGCTCTATTTGGCGCTTCAAAAGTATTTATTTCCATTTTGTAACATATTGTATATTTAACAATAATCTCTAATGATATTGTTACATATAGGTTTATTACTATGATGTTAGTGGGCCTCAGGGTTTTGGAAAAGTTATACATTCATATATAAGGTTTAATGAATTGGAAGATAAAGTTATTGTATTGAAAACATACAAAGAAGTATTAGAAGTAATTTCAAAACAAAAAGAAGTAAATATTTTTTATTAATATTATTGCAAAGAAATATACAATAAAATTAATTAGTTGTATAATCATATTTCAATGGATTTAATTTTGTATTAGAATGAGGAAGAAATCTGTACAGTTTTTATGGAACCGTCCAAATGGATTTTACCTGAATGGATTGATATTGTGAAATATTCTCTACAAGTAAACCCCAAAACAAATATATTCCCAAGAGAAGTTACTGTGAAATTACAAACAGTAGAATTTGAAGATTTATGGAAAATTCGAGCTCCTTTGACTGAAGTTGAAGGGTTTGAAATAATACCATTCAATGAAATTGTTCAGGTATTAAAATCTTAATTGTTTAAGTATTAAAAATGTTATAAAATAATATATTTATCGAAGTAAATACAATTATTAATGTGTTAGTGGCATTGTTTATTTAAACAAAAGCTAAAAACGCATTTTAAATTATTGTTATATTTACTCTGTAATTACTTCAGAATTTGTTTATTTGATAATTATTAGTTATACATATTATATACCTATATATTTAAATTTTAAAGTAATGGAACATTTAATATGATATTGTACGCTAGATTAAAATTCAGAGATACATTACTAATATTTACTGGACTCATCTTACCAACAGGCAATTTAGGAATTTTTTCTGTTTCATATTTCAAATACAAGTCAAATACAAGTCAAAAAAATATAATTTATATATTATATTTAATAACATAAAGTTTATTTAATTCCACACATTTTCTGCATAGCATATTAATTGTATAATTTATAAAATATTTGCTTAAAAAAAAAATATTTAAATATTGATGTATAACTTACATGTAGGTATGAATAATACTTACGAGATATGCTGACAAATAATGAATAGTTTAATTGTAATACTGACCAAGGTAGTGCATTGAATAACAAGGTAAACAATGCCAATTGGCGTCATTTAGGATATGTGAACAATGTTAAATTACGACAATTGGAATTGTCTAAATTGACCGCATTAATGATAGTTTATCTTTGATAAGCATTTTACATTCCCTCTTACTTTAGTTTGACATGGATCTACTTTAATCAATACAATTTGTAATCATGGTATTTTGTGTAATGTATTGCTTTAGGAGAGCATAAAAATATCAGATGGACTACTGGAAGAAAAGCCGCTGTGGGAATACCCAAGCAAAAGCCTTTCAAATGCTTATGATTTGTTTACTTTGAATTTTGAAAACATTGCTAATGAATCCAGTTTGATACTCAAAAACTTACTAACTGTACAAATTAAAAAGTAAATAACTAAATTTGGTATTTATATTAATATAAAATAAACTTTGCACTAGTAATTTTTAAATGATCGAATTAACTTTGCTTAAAGTGTTTACTATGTTCTTAATCAAATTTCTTTCATTTTTTTTTAACACGTTTATATATTTTAATCTCATTTAGTTTTTATCTAGTTGATTACTTTTATAATAGTCACTCTTTTGTGTGTTAATTATTTACTATTATGAATTTATTCTGTTTACAGCAAAGGTATTTGTCATGGGCTTGTTTGTTGGGTAGATTGGTGTTTGGATACAGACGTATGTTTCTCATTTGGCGCTTCAAACAGAAAGATCTATAACTCAGATTGGTATCCTTATGCTCGACAAAGGATTTATTTTTTAAATAAATATCGAAATGTTAGTCCTGGAGATGTTATAAATTGTGATGCGATTTTGTGTAAAAATGGCAATTTGTTAGTTAGTTTTTGTAATACCTATGATCATTAAGTTACTAAATTCATATTTTTGTATCAAAATTTGTTTATTTTATACCATATTAAAATAATAATAACAGTATATACAAGTTTTTTAGTATTACATTTTTTGCTCATTAAATATAATACAATACCTTCATAGTTCGCCTAAATTAAAAATTAAAAATTAAATCTTGTGTTTTTTTTTTTTTTGGAGAGGAAAAAATGTCTGCTACATATTGTTAAGAATAATAAATTGAAAGAAATGAATACAACTATAAGATTTTAACTATAAATATTCGCTGTGTCTCTTCTTATTTTACTTGTGTGTTTTTCTCCACGATCTATTATTGCAGTGTTTTACTCCACAGTGGTTTGTTTTTGCAGTATTTTTTTCTACAGTTATTTGTCCAGTGTTTTTCTCCACAGTTGTCTGGTGGTTTTACAGTGTTTTTCTCAATTAATTTTTTTAAATTTGGCACCTTTACCTACCATGGTCGGGAGTACCTTATCTTACCGACCATGGTCGGGCGTATAGACACAGCGATAAATATTAGATTCAGGGCTTTTGCATCTCATTTATATTTGAAATATTTTCTTCACCTGTAGCATATTTTGCATAATATTTGCTTTAAAAGTAATCAATGCAAAAATTGAGAAACATTTGTGGTATCGGATATTGGTTGTGATCATGGTCTATAAAAACAATTCATTTTATATTGTAGAAAATCTTGTAAGACCATTTCTATAATTTTTTAGCCATGCCAAAATTAATCTGTTGTATATCTATTTTATCATACTCTAAAAGCCTATTTCAGACTTACAGTATTTTAGTATCTAAGCGTATTTGAGTTTGGTCTAAATTGGTTAAACAATTGGTTATTTGAGTCTAGTAGTTGGGTAAAGAATTTCAGTTAAGTTAATCTATTTTGTTATATTTTTAGTTTAGTATTTGAAAATTACTTAACACTCAACTAAAATTCTTGCAATCTAAACACTGATAGGGAATTTTCAAGAATACTAATACATAGGCTAAAGATTTAAGAGAACCCCATACCAGAAAGTGTTGTCTCCGTCTTAAAAAACATGCAACATATCAAATTGTACAACAACCATAATCTATTTTACTCTGAAATTAACTAGAATGAATTAACCCATGATACAATTTAGAAGTGAAATTATTTTCGGGGGCATCTCGGAGGATTTAATTAATTTTATTTTTAAGTAAGTTTTGATCATTTTAAAATGTTCAACAAATGAACAGTTTCAAAAATTACAAAACTTGCTTCTTAAGAGGATGTTGCACAGAGATTCAAAAATGAAAATAGTTTGGTAAAAGTCAATATTTTGAATGTGAAAATACTCAAAAAATTATAGAAAATTGTTTTTCAATTCCTATAATAGGCGTATAAATATGTAAAACATATCGCAAAATATTATTAGCTATAACAATAAAATAATAATTGAAGTGGACAAAATATACTTTTTTAATAATAACTGATATTTTGTCAATAATCGTCATAATATAGTTAAACTAGCTCTAAGTGTAACTCGGGGCGCGTTGGACTCGCTGGGAGTGGATACCGATTTTGGAGACAATGAATTATAAAAGTCGCAAAGGTTGTAAGACGAAAGTTTAGGATTTGTGATAAGGATTAGTGATATGGATTGGAGATAATGCTAGACGCTTTGGCGGGAATGTTAAAAGTTTGAGCGTCTAGCAATCCGTCACAAGCGTTGTAAATGGATAGGCTGGATACGATCTCCAAGATCACCTATAATCTATATAGAGTATACCTGCACATAGAGTGGTATGTGCCGTAGCATGACCGGTGCTTTATTTTATGTAAAAAGTGAAAAGTCGAAAACCGTGTTGGAGTTTCTAGCAAGTCAGTCATCTCAAGTCAAAATCTATTAACTTTCAAGTTAGCCACTTAGGTAGGCAATCCACCTGCGGTGGATGCAGACCCGACGTCAAGCGGCTATAAGAGGACGCCACACCCGCATGTGTTGTCTCCGTCTTACAAATTTACAACATAGCAAAAACTCTTTTGCGAGGGATAACTTTTCTCGCACCATATTTGTTGTAGAACTACCAAATTTTCACAGCACTTAAAGAAGAACTTTATCTGTGCAACAGCCATAGGCGCAAATAGGGGGGGGCTTTAGGGGCTTAGCCCCCCCAAACACTTCAATAGCCCTCCCAAACATTTTCTGATTTTTTTTAAGCCATTTAAGTATTATTATAGTTTATGATGCAAAATTCGTGTTTGTATTTTTAAGATTATGTACCTACCTAATTCGTAAATGAACAAATTTTATTTGTCATGGTATTATTTTTAATTTTTATTATTATTGTAGACTTGTAGCCATAAACCATAATACCTACCAAGAACTAAGAATAATAAGCATTCTTATTACGGAGTCTATTGTTAAAGGGAGTCTAAAGTACGTTGTAACTTGTATTTGAGCAATATTTATAAATTATGAATTCTATTTGACAAATACTTTTGAAGTTATACTTCTTTACGCACGGTAGTGAGGAAAAAAAAAGCGAACGGGCGGCCGTACGAACGCGAAAGCGTACATGTCCGTAAATAAATAAATATTGTCATGGTAATGTTGTTTTATTATATATTATCTGTATATATAAAACAGTAAGCTGATTGACTGCTATCAACGCACAGCTCAAACCATTGGACGGATCTGGCTGAAATTTGGCATACAGATAGCTATTATATAATATTATATCATATATGATGTAGACGTGCGCTAAGAAAGGATTTTTCGAAATTCGCATTTTAAATAGGTGCTCAAACAGGGACATTGAGATTCAAGATGGAAATTGGAAATTTTATTTTTATTTATTAATAGTTGCCATTGGTTACAGTCTACATTAGAAATTAGCATTTATTTATTGGTTGCCATTGGTTATTCGGGCAGATCAGGTACAAGCTTGCATCAAATCAAATTATTGAACATTGCCTACCAGGGTGGCTGAGTTGCACTTACCCCAGCAAGTTACACCCAAAAGGAGTTCAACAATCATAATTTTTTTAAGAGTTGTGATTTTTTACGAGCAACCAAATTTGTTATATTAATCCACCGTATTATATCAAAATAAACTTGGTATAACTTTGATAATTTAGAGTTAAATCATACACTTCCGTACAAACAGCACCTGATAATGTACTGCTGCGATTCAGAATTTTTATTCCGGGCAACGGAAAAGATAAGATACATTTTGAACACCATACACCGAATATTGAATAACGAATTGAACAAAGTTTGAGTCCATAACTCATATTGAGTTGATACATTTAAACGGCGACGAAGTGCACGGGATCAGCTAGTATTATATATTATAATCGGGCCATACTAATTAATATGAATAATTAATGATCGATTATTATTTGTTTTTATTATTATTATTAGTATTTACTCACAAATCTATTGTCTGGATAAAAACAATACTACAAACAATTATCCATCGATCTGTGGAATAAAAATCAAAAAAAAAAATAATAAAACTATCAATAATAAATAATTCTGGATACTTCTTCTCATTTTTAAAATTAATTAATATTTTTTTCTTTCTTTTTCACTCACTCACGTGTACCATTCAAAAGAAGTTTAACTTCCCACGCTCGTACTGGTAACACACATGGTTTTTTTTTTAAACTACTTTGTTTTTGTTTGTATATTTGTGTACAGCCGTACAGGATACTTTTGATATCAATTCTTCAAACTTAAAATGTGAAATTAATGTAATGAAAAACATGATGAAAGAAGTCAATTTTGAAAATATCAAAAAACATCTAAATGAAGAAGTATTTCCTAATTTATTTAAAATTATGCAAGTGGCAATAACATTACCAGTGAGCTCGGCCACTTGTGAAAGGTCCTTTTCAACTATGAGACGGATCAACACATATGTCAGAGCTAACATGACTCAGGGCTGATTTACTAATTTAGCAATATTGAATATCGAAAAAGATATTATAGTAGATACTGAAATAATATTAAACACATTTGCTAAATCCAACCGACGAATACAGCTCTAAAAATGTATTGGGCACATTTTTTTTAAATAAAAATTTGTTCTATAATTATATTAGTTTGTTGTTACTTGTTAGTTGTTGCTCTAAAGCCACACATACAGTATTAATAATTCCTATTGTTTTCCTAAAAGTTATGTGGTGTATAATGTATAATTATAAATATAATTTTGACAACTATTATAAGTAGATGAAATAGCACATTTGAAAAAAATATTTAGTAAGTTTTATTTTCAGTCAATATTGTAATTAAGTAAGCAGTATAAGATATACCTATGTTGTACTAAAAAAAATTTTTAGGTGTTAAATACTTGTATAAATGCTTCATTCAGTACCTAGGGCTTCAGCCCCCCCAAATCTCAAACGCTATTTGCGCCTATGGCAACAGCGTGCTCTTTTTTTCAATAGCACCATCCAATCATTTTTTATAAGCAAATTAAAAAAACAAATGTTTAAAAGCAAATAACTTGTATTGTATATATGTTATTGAAAAAAAGAGCACGCTGTTAGACAGATAAAGTTCTTCTTTAAGTGCTTTGAAAATTTGGTAGTTCTACAACAAATATGGTGCGAGAAAAGTTGTCCCTCGCAAAAGAGTTTTTGCTATGTTGTACATTTGTAAGACGGAGACAACACATGCGGGTGTGGCGTCCTCATAAGTTAAAACCCTATCACACAACTTACGAAATAATTTACGCAAAGTTCAAACTATATACAATATACATACAAACAAATATGATATGTATTTATTGTGTGATATAATATAACAATGAACATTTTGAGAAATGTGCAATTATAATTCCTAAAAAAAATTAACATCTAGGTAGATAGTTAGATACATCATACATACTATTATATTAACCAATACAATGCATATAAACATGTACCTATAGTGTATATATATTTTGTCAATAATCGTCATAATATAGTTAAATTTTTCAGGTTATGAAATTACGGCTGTTTTAGTAAAATTACTAAAATGTCTATATATATTTACTATAAATATTATAATATGTTTGAAAAATTGAACATTTTATTTGCGGCGATACGCAATAGTAAAATATAATTTAAAATACTTGTGTACCACTCATAAATTTTATTCATCTAACAAAAACATTGTGTACATAATATGTATTATGAGTTCAAGACTAACGACATTGATAGGTTGGTCATACAATTTACATGTTATATGCATCGTTTTATACATAGCTACCGAGTACCAACGGTAAACCAAAAATACCTATAACCATTGATTAAATATACAATGTACCTATATATTTTAATTAATGCTATAACCACTAATACTAAATAGTAAATATGAATTTATAAGTTCGTCATGGCTCGGAAAACCAATAATTATTATATAAAATCATTTAATAGATTACTTACCGTAATGAAATTATTCAGTTACAAGTTGTTCCTGCAAACGGGTTATTTTCAAAATTAACAAAAGTATAAAAAATAAATTAAGGAGTACTATACACCCTGAGTCCAGATCGACTTTACAGTTTCTTATTAATGTTTCTTATTTATTAGAAAAATTAAATTTTTAAAAGTTGAAAGGTATTTTAAAAATGTCGAATTTTTTTCATTTCTAAACGATATAATGAACGTTATTATTGCTATTATTACTATTTCGTTATAGGGTACAATGGAAAAGACGCAACGAATTGCCCTCAGAAATATTGTCACAATTCAATTTTATAATAGGTATTTTTACTTTGGAACCAAAATTGAGTGAGTTCTAGTGTTCTACTCAGACTGCGTAAACTCGTTTTTTCCATGTCGTACGTGTGGAAGACGGAGAATTTTTTAGCAAGTAGGTACCTATCTATATTATAATATAGCGTAACTTAAAAATTCCCATAATTCATTTTTAAAAACTGAATACGGTAATCGTAATCGTAAATAAACAACATACGAACCATAGGCATATAATAGGGCCCATATAATGTTCCAGAAAAAAAACCGCCAGAATGTAGATTAGTCGAATGTTAAATAACAGAAATTAATATTACAGAATTGAAAGCAACCAGAATATAAAAAGCCCAGATAATATTTAAACAGAAAATAAAATGAAAGAAAGTAAATAGCATAGAATTTAAACTGATAAGAATGTATATCAGTAGAACGTAAAAATCCAGAAAATAATATTGCAGAAATTCCGCTGGGTGTATAATTCCAGAATGGAATAAAATATAACTCAATTTTGCAGAACGGTGAAAAAGTTTGCATAAAATATTTTACTCGAAAATTATATATTAGAAAATATCTTTCCAGAAGTACCTATATTGAAATTTTTTAATTGTTAATTTAAATGTGTGGGTACAAATTATAATTTGTTAACATATTCCTGTTTTTAAATTAATGATGCAGCCACAGAATAGATTTAATCTATTCTGTGATGCAGCTGCTAATAGTAAGTAACTAGTACCCAAATATTAATAAATAGGGCTAGGGACTTATAGGAGTTTGCATGTTTCTCAATAATCATTCAAAACATAGCTAAGTAATATAGAAATTTGTTTCATAGATAAGGGAAAAGCAATTTATAAAAAAATTAATAAACGTACTGTCAAAAATGAAGGATTTAATATTATTTCTAATGTATTAGAAGGAATAGTCAATTCGATGGAAAATCTTGAAGACTATTGGAGGTCAACGACTTTATACTATAAATTCGCTCTAATAGCATCTGTTGATGTCGAGCGTTTGTTTTTGAGGTACAAAAGTTTATTAGCGAACAATCGGCGCTCATTTACATTTGAAAATATACAAAAAATATTAGACACACAATGCAATTCATTTGGGTAGGATTTTAAAAATTATTAAAATATCAACACAATATTAATTTATAATTGAATTTTTTGTTTCTTTTTGTTTTGTTTAAACTTTAAAGGCAAGTTTTAAGAAGAAGAAATTAAAGTAATAAATAGTAATAATTTATAATAGTAAACTACTAAACTACTAAACTAATAAATAAACTTGTAAATTTTTGGTTTTTAATGAAAAGTAAAATATTTTTAAGAGCATATTTTAGCATTTTTGCATATTTTTAGAGAATTTTTGATGGATTTAAGAGGATGTCAGCGCACTATTTGTTTTCTCTCTCTGGCCCACGCGCAGCATAGACAAAACGCATGAACGCAGAATCATTTTTTCTATGTTTTAAGTAATCTTAGAGTAAAATCACCTATTACAAAAAAGATAGAGAATAATATTTTTGAGGGAATGTCATATCGATTTTATATTTTATTGTTATTTGACTTTGTATTCGACTTTCAAAATAAACAAAAAAAGTTGTACATTAAAATGATGTTTAAATTGTTTTGAGATAATATTTAGACAAATCGATATGACATTCCCTCAAAAATAGTATTCTCTATCTTTTTTGTAATGGGTGCTTTTACTCTAAGATTACTTAAAAACATAGAAAAAATGTTTCTGCGTAAATGTGTTTTGTCTATGTTGCGAGTGGGTCAGAGAGAGAAAACAAATAGTGCCCTGACATCCTCTTAAGGGCATAAATGCATGCATATTTTAAGGTTTTTCAGAGCATGAAGTCCCTAGCCCTATTAATAAATAATACTAGTAATTGAAAAGAAACAATTAAGGGATAAAATAGCTAGCCTCAATAAAAATTTAAAATAAAAAAATTGGTATTCTAAATAGGTACCTAGTTCTAGTATTGATTTTAGAATATACATACTTTATTATAATAGAATATATATTCTAAAATCAATGGGTCTAGTTATATTTTATGTAGGTTCTTAACCTTCTTTTATACCTATCATAATTAATTTTATCATAACTCAATGTTAAATCATTACCTATTTTTTTTTTTTGTAGATATAATTTAATATTATTTTTTTGTGCCAAGTGCTAATTACTTGTGTTAATATTATATTTTATATTTTTTGTTAATCAATAAACAAGTTATGACTAAACCATTCACAACTAATAATTGTAACAACTTCTAAAAAACTACGGCAAGACTTCTAAAGCCTTATAAAATATTAAAATATTAAATTATAATATTGTCAATTGTACAATAATTGCAAGCCACGCCAGTAATTTTTAAATTAATGTAAAATAGTTTAAGACATGCTCATTCCTTCAAAAACAAAACATATTATTTAAAAACAAAAACTAATAACTTAAATTTTTAAAAACACTGTTATAATGTCTTACATAGATGAAATTGGAAGTTAGCATCTTAGGGCGCCTTTAATGAACCATAATGTACAATAGTAAGATACAATACTAAGATACCTATGGTCTAATAAACTAGGCTATTACATAATATTATGTCAACTTTTTTTGTCCTTGTCTGCTCATAATAAGCTGTAGTATTTTTCACTTATTACAATCTATAACTGACTGATTTAAATTAGTTTATTTATTATTATTCATTATTCTTCTAAATTAGGAGTCTTTAGTTTTATTTCCTCAAAATGATTCATAAAGTTTCTACTTAAGATAAAAATTATGAAATATTGTCCTCAAAATATCAAATAAGATTTAAAAACTGTAAAATGTTAAAATATGGTCTAAAAGAATTGGTATTTTTAATCACACTTTCATAGTTACATGAAATATAATTTGTGCTTACTTAGCATACATTATGTTCTAAAAATGCAACCAAGCCCTAATAATAACACATGGGTTTCAAAAAAAAAATCTTTTATATTACATCATACTGTATGACTCAATAATTAGTATATTATGTATAGAATAAAATACATAATTAAAACTTAATATATTTAACATTTATCCATATACCTAGTTTGTTTTGTTTTCCAGTTTTTTTTTCATTAGTTTGTTATTTTTACAGATAACTTTATACCTACTTAATAAAGTTTTATCTGTTGGGCCAAAAACTGTAAAAATTTAATACAAGGCGCCTGATATATTGTTACAATATCAGTTCAAAAATATTAAAAATACATAGGCACAGTTTTTTTTTATAAGCATTTAAAGATCGAATTTTGACAAAATTTATCAAAATCTCGAAAATTATCAATCATTGTAATTAATTTTTTTTTTTTTGTTTTTTATTTGAGTTAAACAATCTATACAAATTATGTATAATAAGCTTAAGTGTTAACAAATTAAGATTACAACCAGAAAAACATGAAGGAGAAGCCACCCACTGGTGACACTCCAGGTTGTAATTAATAAATTATAAAATGTTCAGTTTTTATAGCTAAGGATTGCAAATTTAAAACAAAGGTTCTCATAAATAGTTCATACTGTAACCAAAAAATTTAAAAAATATATGAACACAGTTATTTTTTACAGACATTTTAAGTTCAAATTTGGACGAAATTACATATTAAAAAACCTAGTTATTTTGTTGTGATTATATAATATTATTCGTGGGTACCTACTTGAAACTTCTAAAGTGTACTATTATATATCTACGATAGTATCACGGTTTTTGTTGATGTATAACGCGTTATAAGTACCTAATGGATATTGTGATATGATTAATTTGGAATTTATTATAGGTAAAATTTTGGTTTAGTACCATAGATATGTATATAATATGTCTTAAACCGAGACTGACATACCGTCTCCGCTCAGAATCGTTTTTCTTATACAATTATATTATATCGTTGAATTCAAATTGAATATCATCCATTGTACAGTGACCCACTTGTAACCTACTGTACAGCAGAGCGACACCCACTTGCCCACCTTTTTATTATTGTATTGTTATATAAGTAAGACGATTTATACATACTATTAAAATGTTTACAATAAAATATCTACCTCATATTTACCACATCAAAAAAAAATTCATAATTTTTTTATAATAATATATAAAATAGTAACCTTTATTTTATACAATCTCGACTGGTAACACATGCAATACCCATAGCTTAAAAATGTATCCAGTTGAACCTACTAAAGTATTTTTACCTAAACAGATTCTTACAATTATTTTTCTTTGAAATATTTTTATTGGTCTAACACTCTAACCGCATATTCATTTAAACTCCCCCAGACCAACAAACCATACTGATTACTGAAATTATGCCTGGAATAATGCCAAAAAAATTATACGCATGACTTTCCAAAGCAAAAAAGCACTTAATTTTGAAAAAAATTAAACGATAATGTACGCACGCGTATAACAATACAACAATACTATTGACTTGCAAATGTCATCTCATATTCTTATTAAAAATTAAGTGCAAATATCTTATACTAGAAACAGAAACCATGTATATTAATTTATGAGAAATGCTGTCATCACAATTATCTTCTTCTTCTACAACTGGACCTAAGCCCCTATAGGCAATAAGTTACATTTTACTGCAGCAATCCAACCTATTTTAAAACATAATAAATCGTATAAGTACTACATTAGGTACTACGAAAACAATTTATCAATTACGATTTAATTTTGATCGATTTTAAGAAACTATTGCAACGATTACTAGAATTCTTAAAATTAACGATCATAGACTTTTGCAATGTTAGATTAGGTAGAGTTGATTCGTCATAACTCATAAATCATAATCATAAAATATACCTACTTACCTGTATAGAGTATAGACTTCTAATAAATGTCCCATAATAAATGTATTTAGTAATATACTATATGTATAAATAATAATAAACAATAATATGATGTAGGTACCCATAGTAAAATATGTCCCATGCAACACCACATAATAAAAATTCTATAAAAATTTTCTACAATTAATAAAATAACTTCTGTACAGTTCTTACTTGTTAGATATTAGATGATTGTGACAGGTGATTTTTACTCCCTGACGATTTGAATAGCTTATTGCAGAAACCCCATAAATGACAGACATTTTCTACTTGGGAGTAAAAATCGCCGGGAGTAAATAATTCCTAAGCTAGCCGGCGATTATTACTCTCTCTATAGAAGAATAAAATAGAAAAAACGTACCTATAAGTATAGTAAAATAATGTTTAGGTAGAATTATTCTATTAGTATTTTTCTTATATTAGATGATGATTTTAGTAAATATTAATAATTTTAGTTGTCACTATGCTCGATTTTATACATAGCTCTAGCTTTAGGTTTTACTTGCAGGCATTTCCCGAGGATAAATGACACAGAGATGGACAAACCATCTTATTAACTTTTTTGTTTACGTGAACCAATTGCGAGCACAAAATAAACGAATATGTGGTTATGATTTCAATATTATTCAGCCGGTAAAGTTTTGAGGGGAAAAGGTGTTGACTGGAAAAAAATATTAATGTAGTATTTACATAAAATAAAACATAACATATAATTAATTAGAATAATAAAATTATATACTAAACAAAACAATCTAGGTATACCTATAAATTATAATAATATAATATTAATATATTAAATAAAATAACTATCTCAGTGGCTATAGGCCATTATGTCGCCTTGAAATACATAGTGTTATTAAAAAAATAAAAACCACACAGGATAGGTACTGCTTTTAATTATGGTAAAAATATATATTGAAAATATAACATTATACTATGACCTCAGCTGTTAACTTGAGGTATTATAATTTATAAGCTTAAGTTTAGGTATAACTAGTAAGTATAATAACCACGAAAGCTTATTATCTATCAATTGTATTATTATTACAAACCTATAGGCTATATAATGTACATATTAACATATTATAGAATACAATTAAACTATGTAGCAGGGACAGACTAGCCCACTGGCTTACTTTCATGTAAGATAGTTGGCCCTTGTACTATGGGGCATTTCATCAATAAGCACCAAGTTGCTATAACTAAAATTTAATTTGACATTCCGGTAGACATTTTTTTTGACAAAGGTAGACGAACATATGAGGTACCTTGTATTATTTTTAGAAATCTTAGATTTAAAAAGAAAAATGTTTATGAATTTCTAACTCGAAATAATTTTTTAATGTTCGTAATGTTTAACGTATTTTGACTAAATCCGAAATTTAAATGCTTATAAAAAAAATTATGACAATGGATTTTTAATATTTTTCAACTGCCATTTTAAAAATATATTAGAGTCTTTTATTAAATTTCCAAGCTTTTTGACATAACAAATAAAATTTTATTGACATCTATAGAAAAAAAACCTAAAATTAATCAAATACAAATTACAATCCAAGCGAAGAGGTCTAACCAAGATTACTAAACAATTATTCATTTATTTTTGTTTTCCCAATTGTTTCAAAAACTACTGAGAATTTTCAATTTCGGCCTCTCAAATATCAAACTAGATCCAATTTGCTTCCAAAAACCTCCATCGAGATTTATGATTAGAGCATTTTTTCTACTAGAAAAGTTGAGAAGTTGAAGTTGTACAAACATTTTTAAATACTTCACCTAAACGTCTACACGTCTACAATTATTAGACTGGACAAAAAATTAAAATTAAATAGTAATTCATTTTCAAGCCCCCCCCCCTTGAAATTCCTGCGTTAACCTGAACAGTGTTGTATTGTGATCTAAGTGCCTTTTTTACATTTCATTATGGAAATATAGACATTTTAACATTTATAGACTCAATCTGACGCATATTAGATAATAATATATTATAGGTATTAGGTCCTACCTATCTACTTGGTACCTACTTAGTACTTATATTACACAAAACACAAACAATTATAAAAAACTATTATATTAGTAAAGTAGGTATATTGATGTATGTACTATGTAGGTACCTATGTAGATAGTTTTTTTAAAAACGATGTACCTATTCAAACCCAAATTTGAACGAGTACCGGGTACTTAGTTTTTGAATTATATTATTATATACTAACTACTAAGGATAAGTCCATGATACTATAGCCTATAGGTTTGGAAGATTTAGGGGCTATGATGATTTGTAAATTATAGTAATTACTACCGAATCTATCAATATTTATACTCTTCAAAAACTGTTTAATTAAATACCTAACCTATACTAATTTAAATATTACGTATATTTTAAACTTATGTGAAACCATTTTTCAGGACTAGAATCTTATTATATTATTAGTACCATAGCTAAATATATATATATTTAGCCATGATTAGTACATTTTAATAACTCAGAAACTACTCGTAGGTACAAAATACTATTTATTTACCTAGTTATATTAATATATTTTATTCGAAAAAATCATTTGCTTAATAATTTGTAGTAAAAAGGGTTGTTTCTCGTTTAAAAAAAATAAATATGTTGATATCATTTCAGTTTTGAATAGAAGGGGCAAAAGTTATACCAGCACAAATGGGTAGGTAACTTAAAAAACAAACGCTTGCAAGCACATATTTATATATTATGTTCCTCTTTCCTCATAAAACATGCATACATACCAACTTTTAGGCACGTCCACACACAAAATATAAATATATTCCAACTATGAATTAGTAATTAACAATTTATCATTATGATTTGTTGCAATAAATTCTTAGTAGGTATCTACACAATCTAATATGTTTCTATAAATATAAGAATATTTTTGCGCTATTAATTAATATAATATAAAAACCACTGGGCAACCCATTGGGCTGATTTTAAAATTATAAAATCAGCCAGGGGCAAATTCCCACCTTGCCATCCCACAAATGACGCCATTGCACAGAACATTCCTTAAATGGTGTAAAATATCTATGTAAATACTTGAAAATATGGCCCTTAAATAAATTTCACAAGTCCAAAATAAATGGCAGTATATGCGTGTGAATCACCCAGGATATTATATGATTTAACGTGTTACACATATTTTATACATGTTATTTATTATAATACACCATACACGCCATATATAAGGGAATAGTTATTACTTATTACTTATTAGTATTACTATAGTAGCTATAATATTATATAATTTATACGCAATATGAATCTAGATTCTAAATATTTTATTAACTAACGCAACTAAGAGTTCTCATTTTTAATTAGGTACTTACCTACTTACTTTAACATTTTCAAAAAAATTATCCACTTAATAATTTAAAAGGAAAGGGGTGTTCTCATTTGAAAAATAAAAGATTTTATTATCATAGGACACTATTTAAAAGTATTGAAAATATGGCTTGTATAAGTATAGATTCCAGAATTTTGAAAAATTAGTTTTTCTTAAAGGAAATAAATCTTATTCATTAAAATTTATAAATTATGGTAAAAAATAATACATGATTACAATTCAATTTTATCTTTTTAAATTGTACCAGCTTAGTTTATAAATACCATTGACTTTATTAAAACTTAAATTACCTACCAGGTACCTTTTTGCATGTGCATGTACCTATTTTATAAGAAAACTGACTATTGTTGTGATTTATTAATTTATTATTAAGTAGATAGTATGATTAATACATTAAATTATTTTATTATAACTTACTGTAATCTGTGAAAAATATTTTACACAAGTTAATATTAATCATTAACTATTGTCTATTACAGTATTGTTATAAAAATATTTAAAATGTGTTAATTATAATAAATTAATAAATACAAACATATTTTATTTATCAATGTAACTTTTAACTTTAAATGTAACTTAGTTACATAACTGTAACTTGTATCCAGTTACATTGCACCAAAGTATATAGTATCTTGTAACTAGTTACATAGTTTTAGAGTAACTTGTAACTTGTAACCAGTTACAATAAATTAAGTAACTTGCCCAACCCTGCTTATGGAGTATGGAAGCTAATTTTGTATGTAATTAATGTTCCTATAATCTATATAAATAATTAATATTAAAATACATTGAATATTATGTAAATTATTGATAAAACTATTAACAAAACATTAAAACTAAAATATACAAATCAAAATATATTAACCTTAAAATGTTTTTATATAATATGTTAAAATACTGAATATTATAAGAACATTTATTTTTTAAATAATATTTCTTTGGTACGGTCCACGCCGGGCGAGACACAGTGCCGGATTTAGAGGGGGTGCAGGGGGTGCATTGCACCGGGGCCTCAAGACCAAGGTTGTATTAGGGGCCTAAGGTTAAAGTCCTAAATTTTCTAACCTTCTAAAACTTTTTATTATAAAAGGAACAAATTTTATTATTTTAAGATGTTACTGACAAGTGACAACCATTTATTTTGGACGGTTTGAATTTTAGATAAGTAATACTATTTATCATTGCGTTATTGTTTGTTTTACATATTTATTTGTATACTCATTAATTATATTATATAGTACTTATGCATCGTATACTATATTCGTATACCTAATCGTACTATATATTTAATCTCAGAGGCTCGTGAACTCGCGCTAGTGCAGTATCTTGCTGGACAAACTAATAATGTAACCATGGTTATATGTATTTATTGTTTAATATAAATGGTTTATGATTTACGGACATGCCTTCGCCTTGATGCAGTGTTATTGGTTTCAGATATGTTATTTTGTACTTTTGTCAGTTTTATTTTTGAGTACCTACTCTATTATATTGATTTTTCATTTGATTATTAAAAATAAAAATTAGGTACCTACCTACACTATCTTTTATTGACTTTTGAAAAAAAAACACGTCTAACAGACAATTTGAAAGTGTTGCATCTAAAAGACGGAGAAAAATGTTCAAAACAATGAATTAAAAAAATATAAAGGATTGATGAATAATTTTGTATACAATTCAGGTAACTGAGGTACCTGATTCATATTTGGGTCCTTTCATTTTAGGACAATATAGAGAATATACAGCCAATATCATATTAATGATATTTATTCTTAATTTATATTATACTAGCATAGAAGCATACATTAATGATTAATACATCATAATATCTAAGCGTGGTATAATAGATATGAGAACAGTGAGTGAATGTATAATTTCATAATTTTAATTACCTATTAAATTATGGAATTTAAATTTTGTGTTTTTTAGTTTGTTTAATATATCAATACGACAAAACGTATCAAATAAATAGATAATTGTAAAGTCGAGAAATTTTTTTTTTAAGGGGCCTCCATTGGTAGTTGCACCCCGGCCCCCTGAGACTTAGATCCGGCACTGGCGAGACATCTAGTATATATGTACAGGTATACTAATAATATTAATATATTATATATTATATAAACAAAAGTTTCTCTCTAGAGCACCCAATGAAATTATTGATATGACTATATGAGTTATAGTCACACTAACAGATTAATGAAAAAATGTAAATATGTCAGCATTAAAATTGCAGAATTCAAACCAGTAGTCACTAATTCGAGGGAGTTCTACCCACCCCAAAAGTTGCCTTAAATTATACAATATGAATATATGATAAATATATAATAAATGTCACATTGTTACTTGAAATTAAATGCTGTGCTAAAACAAAATGTACCCTTGAAAACTGTTTGCGAACCTATACCATTTAATACATAATCGTCTTAGTATAGCAATGGCCAATGTGATCGTCTTTCATTTTTTTTAAAATAATTTTATAAAACAAAACAGAACTAAAACAAAATTCATAAAAATATACAATAATGTTTAAAATTGACAAAATTAGAAATTTTACAAGCATCACTTAGTTGCCACTATTACAGTATTACTTCTATAGTTTATATTTTATAAATATTTTTAACTTATAAATGCTATTTTATAGTTGAATAAATTAAAATATATTTATTAGTATTTTTACAAGTTTTTAAAATTACCGCCAAAATGACGAAGGAGATTATAGTTAGTATGGGATCTAAATGTCTATGCGGTTCTATATGGTCCACGGTATCACTTTCTGTAAAACTACGTTCTGTGATAGTAGTTTCAGGTTTTCAACTTTCTGGGACTAAAATTCTGTGTACATATTTTATGTTCATTTTTTTTTCAATACGAAAACAATTCTGGAACATTAATTTCCAGTTATTTTATTTTCTGTAATTTTACTTTCTATTTTTTTATTTTCCGTCATTTTATTTTTCTGTAAAATATACTTTATGGTTTTCTAAGGTTCGGCTCATTTATTTTCTGGAGGATGACGGGGCCCCATATAATATAATACCTACTCTATTATAATATGTCTATGATACGAACTCAGATAATGTTCTTACCATCAAGTTTCATTATAGGTCGAATCACTAATGTTTAAACTAAAGGAGTTAAACGTGGTCTGCTACGCATAAATTTGATTTTATGTTACTCACTTGTAAGATGGAGACACAACTTGCGGGTGTGGTGTCAATATTGTTACGCTGATTGAGGAATTTAAAATTAAGGGAAATATAGGAGAATTCATTTATTATTCTTCTTTGATTATAATCATAAAATAATTCCACATTTAGATACACATTACTAAATGTATATATATGTAGATTTTCGTTTGTTAAACAAAGCTTCTTTTTTTTTTTTAAATTTTGGGTAATGTGTTTTCTTCTTTTTATACATAATTGTATTTATATCATTTGATTTTGAAGAATTTAAAATTGTACCTATTTTAGATTCTGAGTGGAACGATGAATGTATTGATTTTACAATGATCTGTTTTTTTTTAAATTTTTAAATTTTTTTTTTGTATCGGTGTACACTATAAGTAGTCGAAATAATGCTTCGATTTTCAATTTCAGTATCTTGTTCGATTGGAAAGTGAATATTGTTGGTGCATTGGGGAGGTTAAAAACGCCAAAAAAAAAAAAGAAAAATTAAGGAAAAACGGGAATATTTAACTGTAACTGTAGGTAACTGTAAAACAAGATAGATACATGCAATTTTCACTGGTTGCTTATATTTACATTTTCTATACATGATAACATTTTCAAAATATTTTCATTTATTTTGAATTGGGATATTTTCAGTTTCAAATTTGAAACTGAATTTTAGCTATGAATGTATTTATGTATTGATTTTACAATGTTTTTTTATTTTTTAATTTTTAATTTTTTTTTGTGTGCGTCATCAGTTATCACATTTTAGGATAGTAAAAATGCTTAATTTTCTTCAACAGTATCTTTTCTGATAGGAAGATGAATTTAGTTAGTATTTAGTAGAGTCAAAAATAAAAAGTTCCTAACAGAATTCAAAAGCGCAGGGAAAAAAAGGAAAATTAAGGAAAAAAAAGAATTTTTACACAAAATCGGTTTTCAACAAGATATTTCGGTTTTTGATATAACTCTAAAAAAAATTACCGTAGGGCATAGATAGATATTACTATATTAGATACATGCAATTTTCACTGGTTGTTTATAAATTATATTGTCATTTTTATACACCATAACATTTTCAAAAAATATTGATTTGTTTTGAACTGTTTACGGACATTTTCAGTTTTCAATTTTTCAATGTTAATAAAATTGTATTATTTGGGTCAAAAAGCTTGAACATTTAATACAAGGATCTTAATAAATTGTTACAACTTACTATGACATTTGCAAAATATTAAACATTCATAGTTGCATTTATTATTTTTTTTTATTAGCATTTATAAAGTTTGAATTTTGACAAAAGGCGTAAAAATCACGAAAATGTGCAAATTATTTTGAGTTGGAAATCTACTGATTACAAAAATATCATCATTCGTTTACATATTTAATTTATTTAGTGAGTTACATTTTATGTTTTAGGGAAATTTAGAATATTATGCTAGTCTTCGTGGTTATTACCATTTAGGTATTCTGTGGTATTGTATTGTATATTTGCAAGGCTGGACAAGTTAACGTTTTTTTTTAACTCGTTAAGTTAAGTTATTTTAAAATAATTAAGTTAAGTTAAGTCAAAAGTTACTCTTATTTTTTTTCGCTAACTCATTAAGTTAAAAGTTAACTTTGAAAAAAAAGTAACGAGTTGATTAACTTAATTAAAATTAACTTAACGTTTTAACTTAATTTTAATTTTTAACTCGTTTTAGGACGTCTCACCCGGATGTGTTGTCTCCGTCTTACACACGTACGACGTAGCAAATTTTCGTTTGCTAGTTTCAATAGGGTATTGTTTCAATAGGGTGTGCTGAAACAATTTCAGAGAATAAATTAAAAAAAAAAAAAAAAGGGTATTGTCAGTTTTGATATTAGAGTGAATCAACCTATTATCAAACTTTTAGGTAACAACATTATTTGTGTTCTCTCGTTGGTATTTTACGATATTTTAATTTTTAAGTGAGTTATGAACATTTTAGAATATGAATACTTTACATACCCATAACTCACTTAAAAATTAAAATATCGTAAAAAACCAACGAGAGAACACAGATACTGTTCTTACCTAAAAGTTTGATAATAGGTCAGTTCACTCTAATATAAAAACTGACAATATCCTATTGAAACTAGCCAACGAACATTTGCTATGTCGTATGTGTGTACGACGGAGACAACACATGCGGGTGAGACGTCCTCTTAATGCCCAGCCTTGTATATTTGTATTACCAACTATTGCACTTTCGAACAAGTGTCCGTGGTTGCCGCCACCAGGTGGCGTGGTATCATGTTCCAACTTCCAAGCAAAATGTTCCTGGAAGAAAGAAACTATGGTTATTGACTGCAGATGTTCTTTGGCGTGAGCGTTCGTATTTCGGCGATGGTATCTCCTTGGCGCAATTGATCAATCACCATTCTTTTTGGTTATGTGGAGTTTGTCAAACGTGTGTGTAGGATTTCTTTTTCGGGATTTTACATTCCTCTCCGTCGTGGAATAATTTTTTAATCGTTCAAAAAGTGTAAAACAACCAAACGTCAACATGGGTCGGATGCACACACCCGGGTAATTATTATTTCAATTCCATTTTTGTTAAAACTTCGAAACTATAAAACATTGGACTTCGTCGACACCGATACGGCCGCGATTCACGATACTGATGTATAGAGACGCACTGCGTTTTTTTTATAATCTATCTGATCGATTGTTTGAGTCGTCGGTGGTCGATGGTTTCTGTCGCTGCTTTTAAATTTTTTTACACATCGTGTTTACTGACTGTATCTTTTTATGATGTGTTTGCAGTAAAGGTATTTCTAAGTCGGCTCTGCCGTACCGTCGCAGCGTAGCCACCTGGCTGAAAGCGTCGTCCGAGGATGTCAAGGATCACATTTTCAAGTTAGCCAAGAAGGGTTTGACACCGTCTAAAATCGGTAATTGCTCAGTCCGCTTGACCTGTGATATTCCCAAAGATTCATACTAGTATTAATTGTTGTAATGATGTTTCGTTTGAAACTACCATCAAAACCTCAATTTCGTTCTTTATTTCTAGCATGGTTCCAGTACTGTTTTTTTGGTGGGCAGTTTTGTCCAAGAAAAAGATTTTGAAGTTAATTGTAGGTTTTGATTAACTTCACAATGTACTTCAGATTTATTTACTTCAAGGTGTTATATGACACTTAAGACTTTAAATTATTAGATGGAGTACTTTAAAACCATGTCCACTGCATAAAACTTTACAATTATTGAATTGTAGATGGTCTATCTATTTATGTAACAACTCAATGATGATAATTTTACTATTTACTATTGCTAGAAAACATACTTAAACTGGTTTTCAGTTTTTTTTTGTTCATTTTGAAGAATTGTTGAGGCATTTGTCTGAGAGATAAAATTTATTACACAACTTTGTTATATTCAAGACTATCTAGTGTTATCAGATCCTTAAAATAAAAATGATTAAAGTTGACTTTTAAAGTACTATTATATTTATTTTGTACAGATTGCATTCAATTCATTAACAAAATATTGTGCATTTAACCTTTTTTCTAGTAGTTGATGGTGGCTCCGTGATGATTCATATACAATTGTCTGAACACTTTTTTAAATTGGTTTTCAGTTTCTTAAGGTTTATTATGCGGACTTTTCGAGGCATTTGTCTGAGAGCTACTTTTCAGTCTTGATTGAAATTTTTATAAATATTTATTGAATATAATTAAACTTTTGAAGAGAATCTATTTTGTATTTTATTTAATTTTGGAGATTTGAAGTAATTTTAATTATAATTACACACATTTTTCAACTTAATTTAATATTTGTTTGATTAGCACTTTTATAATAGGTAATCCAAGTATTGTAAAGTATTATATTGATCTTATATATATTTTGCTTATATAACAGATTGTTATTAAAATTAAATGGCCACCTAATAGAATTTTCAGTATTATCATTAAACTAAGTGTTTTGAAGAAGATAACTGCTCTATGATGATTATTATACATACTATTTTCTGAACAACTAATTTAACTGGTTTTCAGTTTTATTAGGTTTACAATGCGGATTTATCGAGGCATTTGTCTGAGAGCTTTTTGATATTTTGTACTCTTTTATAATATTTATGTAGATACTAATAAAATATAATTTTAATGTTTAACAGGAAATTTAAACTAAATACCTAGATGAATATCAATTAATATAAAATATATTTGGAAGTATCTCATATTCAAATATGATATAGGTACTTAATTGTTATTTAAAAATTTGATATGGATCGTTCACAAACAAAATTTAGAAACATATCCTTTAAGTACATAAAATTAAAGAAATAAAATGCTCTATGATGATTTTTATACATATATTTTCTGAACACCTATTTAATTGGTTTTCAGTTAAATAGGTTTTTTTGTGCAGACTTATCGAGGCATTTGTCTGAGAGCCATTAATTACAATAACATATTTATTGAATAATAAATAAAAAATTAATAATAACAATTTTTTTTTTGACAGGTGTAATTTTGCGAGATTCACATGGTGTCGCCCAAGTAAGATTTGTGACAGGCAACAAAATTCTTAGGATCATGAAAGCTATGGGTTTGGCTCCAGGTCTCCCTGAAGATTTGTACCATTTGATCAAGAAAGCCGTAGCAATCAGAAAACATTTGGAAAGGAATAGGTAATGATTTCAGTACCATGCGTGCATGTTATGTTAAGAATAGACTTAAACATATTTTTTCTTATTGTTTTGTTTAGAAAAGACAGAGATTCCAAATTCCGTTTGATTTTGGTTGAATCACGTATCCATCGTTTGGCAAGGTACTACAAACGCAAGTCAAAGATCGCCCCCAACTGGAGATACGAGTCCAGTACTGCTTCTGCTATGGTTGCTTAAGTAAACTGGTATTTGTACGAACATTTGAAAAAATACAATTTACAATTTAAGTTCACCAATGTTTTTCTTTTTATTTATTAGTATTCATTGTGTTTTTTTCAAATCCTTGAAATATTTTTCTCTTATTATCAACTTGGAACCAAACTGTTCTCATAGATTTAACTAGTCAATTTAGTTTGAATTTTACTCTTTGTACTTTTTAACAAATTTTGTACAGGGAATTCTTATTGAACTGCAAAGACCTATAATATATGTAATTCAAAATTATAAAATAGTCGCGGATCCAGGAGGGTGAAAAATGGGTATTTGTAGTTTCTCTATGTTTTCCACTGTAGTGAAGAATTTGATATCTAGTATTGATGTAGTAAATGTTTTTCTACTTTTGCCTCTAAATTAAGCACTGAATAATATGTCCAGCTCAATCTGTGCCTAAGTGTAGTTATCATCTATGATTATTTGAAGATTTTTAATCTGCTACAAAGTGAAATTCTATATTGGATAAGTGAACTTGCAGCTCCCTCAGTACTTTAATTGCATCTGTCACGGTAACTAAACAATGAGTATTGTTTGATGAATCTATACCAATTCTATATTTCTATTATCAATTAACTCTTACAAGTGTTTAACATCAACAAATTTACGCTCAGCAGATCACCTTTAGCTCTGTTAGTTTAAAAATTAGAGTGAATCGACCTATTATGAAACTTGATTGTAAGAATATTACTTGTGTTTGTATTTTCGGGTTTTTTTTATAATTGTTACATTTTTTTTTTAAATCATGCAATTATAAAATAGCGCAAATTAAAAATAATCATCACTAATGTTTGTTAACTGAATTATTGTAAAAAACACATACAAACACAGATAATGTTCTTACCATAGACAGGACGATAGAACAGGACGTTTTTAGGCTGTTAGTCTTGATAAAAAATAATCAATAATATATAATTGTAAAATATTTAACACTTATATCTACGGTATAAAATCTGCTAATTTAGGTGTAAGTACTAAGAAATAAGCCAAGATTAAGATAATTTTTGAAATTTCAAGTATCTACGATTATTTGTCTGAGTTACACCCAAAAGTACAAAATTGATTGTCGAAAACTGAATTGAATTCATTGATTCTCTTTTCAGCACAGGGAAAATGGTGTCTTAGTATGGTTTTTGGTTTATAATTTTTAATGAATTAAATAAAAATATTTAATAGTAATAATTATTGATAAATGCATGCCATCTGGTGATGTATGTACAACCACCTATAGTGGTCAGCAACGCGAACCACAATTGAGAAAAAAATTTAAAATATTTTATTTTAGCTCCACTAATCATAGTGCAATGAGCAGAACAATTGAGTGGTCAGCTGTACCAACCGCCATGCCGAAAAAAGAATGCCTTGAAAATAATAGAAATAACAATTAATAATTAATAATAATTAAGCTATCACATAGTTTATACTAGTGGCTTTGAAAAAAAAAAATTATTATTAACAATTTTTATGTTAGTTTGTAAAATGTACTTTTAGTTTGACAACTAGTAATGTATAATCTATTAATCTATATCTTCTTCTCAACAGTTTAGGAGTCCATGTAGGTTCATCGCTGCCACCATTATCCCATTCCAACTGATCCTATAATTTGCATCTTCCATATTTACTTTTTCATGAATCATTTTAAGATCTTTTCCTACTACATCCTTCCAGCTTGTTCGGGGTCTTCCTACGGGTCTTTTTTACAATTCTTTCTTCTGTAACTTGTTTTATAATTTTTCCTTCTGCCCTCCAAACATGTCCAGCCCATTCTATCCTCTAGCTTCTGCTAAACGATAGTACCTATATTTGGTCTTCCATATAAACTTTGTAAGTCATTATTATGTCTTCTTTCGTATGACTTATTATAGACTGGGCCGCATATTTTTCTGAGCACTTTTCTTTCTGTTGTACATAACTTAGCGTAAACGCCTACGTAGCCCACGTCTCACATCCATATATCAACACTGGTCTCAAGTAACTTGTGTATAGAGTTGCCTTCGATTCTCTCTATAATAGGAAATAGCTTCGATCTGAATAGTTTTAGTAGACTATAATAACATCGGTTCGCGCTAGCTACCCGTTCTTTTATTTCTTCATGTACGTTATTTATGCTGTTTATGTTTATCCCTAAATATTTAAACTCCTCTACTTTTTCAAAAACATAAGGATCTACTCGTAGACTTAAATCATTTCTGTCATTTCGTGAAATACATCTGTATTTTGTTTTCTCCTGGTTAACTTCTAAGCCAGATAATCTATATACTTATATAAAAATGAATATTTGTCTGTGTATTTAGCGGTAAATTATTTTTTACCCAAAAAAATGTTGTGTGGCCCCTCTAATCAAAAATGCCTATTCCAAAATCCGAATTGCAAAGAGTTAGGTATCTTTTTTTTATCAACTGTTAATAAATACCAATAAAATAATTAAAATAACTATAAAAAAAAAACTGTGTTTATGTATATTTTTAGATTTTTTTTTGTCACTGAATTTGGTGGACTCTTGTTTTTAATTTTTAATCCTTAGCTATAGAGAAGTTGAACATTTTATACATTTGTAACGACTAAATAATTTGTAAATTTTCAATTTGATAAATTTTGTCGACATTTCAAATTTTTGAAATTCTTATAAAAAACCGTACCTATATATTTTCAATATTGTTCAATTGATGTTTTAATAATATAATATCAGTAGCGGAGGAGCGTTATATTTTAAAGCTTTTTGACCCAATGATTACAATTTTATTTACATTTAAACTTTAAAGATAAAAAAACTAATAAAATTGAAAATGTATAATGGCTGTAAACCGCTCAGCTTTTTTTTTAATTTCCACTAACAACAACTTATGTGGAATTCCACGTTTAGAGTGTATTACATTTCCAAGTTTTTTAACCCAGCATAAAATATTTTATGAACAATAATTTGAAAAAAACTAATAAAATTTGGAATTTTCTTATACAAATAGAATATAAATAGCTCAAAAAGAGTCTCCCTACTTCAAAAATGTTATGGTGCATAGAAATTGGTAATATAAACATTTCATGTATCTACCGTAACTTTTGTTTGTTTTTCCAGGCGCTTTTGTAAACTACTTATAATTTTAAATTTCGACCTTCACAATACACCAACCTATAGATTCAGTTTCCTACCGGAAAAGATACTGAAATTGAAAAGTATTATTTCGGTTACTTTTCGTGTACACGGCCAAAAAAAAAAAACCTCTCAAAATCTATAATAAAAAGAACATATTTTCAAAGACATTAATAGTTTTTGAAATAAATACCGTCATACGTTAAATGGATTTATTAAATTGTGCAACTGACAAACACAGAAATAAACTACCAATCTTCCCGCTGTCATGGGATGATCTTTGTGCATATTTAGTTATATTTAGCACATGATGTACCTAAACAGAACTTCAATTTTCACTGTTAATCAATTAATATCCATAGTTAAAGTCTAAAGAGTTGCCTTTATTTACAGATCCTTAGAATCCATATTATATTCCTATGTCCCCTAAATTCGTGGACTGATCTTAAAACACCCTGAATTCAATACCTAATCGGAACCAGTCATTTATAGTTTTATAAATACCAATTACACTTCCTTGACTGATAATTATTTTGGACGCATTGCAGATGTCTCTGTTTACAGTAAGTACCAGGTACCTATCGCCTATCGGCTATCTGTTGTCTTATATTTAATTAAAAACAATTGCCTTATATTATTATGTGGAGGTATACACTGTGGTAAGTTTACATATTATCAGGCCATCAGGGACATCATTTTTCGAGGCAACTGCAAACACATATATCTACAGTTAATAAAAAATAGTTAACCAAAATATAGGTCATCTTGTAAAATAAGTACTTTCAGATTGGAAAATTACTATTAAACACTACGAATGTATAATGCAAAAATATAGTTCAAATGTTTTCAATCAAAAGTAATTAAGCAAAAGGTAAATCAGAAAATAATTTAAGACAGTTATTATTAGTAGGTAGGTACCTAAAAAAATCAATAAATGTTTCTACAAAAGAAAAGAATTAAAATTTAAAAAATGATAACTTTTATCATACCAATTACTAAAACCATAAAAGTATTAGAATTTGTGTTAGAAAAGTATCTACAAATCGTAATAACTAATATATCAAAAATAAAGAGCATATTATATTGAAATAAGTGTAGCTGGAATATATTAACTTATATTAATATAATATACAAATACAATAATACAATAATAAAATAATAATGAATTACGAGATTCATTGACATAAAACAATTTAATAGGTACTTAAAAACTAAATATTTTTCATAGAAGTGTGGACAGAGCAATTTTAAATATTGGAAAAATATAGTTAGGTGCCTAATAATAATATATAACTCAAAGCACGATCAAAGACATTATGATACGCATGTGGTATAATTTTTATTATTACCATTAACATCGGTCATCTGTAGTAGGTATGTAATAATAATAACTGTACCTTGTTATGCTTAAATTATGTTTATGATCCTTTAACACTTTATACAATAACTCCCACACATAAAATTAGTTGTATTATATTATTACGGAAGTACAATAATAATTCATAATTAATGCTCAACGATTGGTCTAAATTTTAACACAATGCCGTTTTTCGGTGTAATAAATCCTGACATACTTCTAATGTCGACTGGAATTTCGGTTTTTTCACACGGCAAGACTTCGAATTTCGACAATACATTTGACAGGACCAATTTCATTTCTGATTCGGCAAACCGTTTGCCTATATAATATGATATATAAATTGCAAATTCGATTGATGGATAAATTACACATACATTTACAAATTCATTATTGACCGAAAAGTGATATTATAATAATATTACCTATGCACAGACGAGGTCCGTCACCAAACGGCATGTAAGTGCCATTTGGTCGTTGAGATTTTTGTTCCGTAGAAAATCTTTCCGGATCAAATCTCAAGGGATCGGGATAATATTTTGGATCACGATGTATGCTGAACATAGGTATAATGAGTTTTTGTCCTTTTTCAATGACAAATGATTCGTCAGGTAGAGTGTATGTTTTTGTAGCCACTCTCATTAAGCTAAAAGCAATGGAGTACTTGCGAGCGGTCTCTGAAACACGACGAACGACCAATATTGAAATATACGATGCGTTACGTAATATTAATTGCTTACAAAAATACATTTTAACCTATAATCTCATTCTATTTTATTTCGTGAAGTGTATAAAAGATGCAAGTACGTATTATGTCTAGGCATTTTCAAAACATTGAAAACCTATTTGTTTACTTTACTTACTAAAGATCTACTTAAAAATCGCATCAAATGTATAAATAATAGAAAGCTTTAAGCGTGGAAACATTAATTCAGAAAATAAAATATCTGACAACTGACAAGTCATTATTACAAAATATATGACTCAGGCAATAATAACCTTGGAGCTTAATAAGCTAATAAGTAATATTATATAGAATGAATAATAAATAGTATATCAGTATATGTTATGGAATAAACAAGCTTGATCATTTTCACATTTTTCCTTTAATATACCTAACGCGTTTATTCAAATTCTGATTTTCGGAATTTTAAGTATTTTTAGTGTAAAGGCCATATTTTTAAATATTTAAATGTGTGGTACCTTATTAGGTATTGTCTCGTGATGATAAAAATTTCTATTTTTCAAATGATAATATACAAATAGGTGGAAAAAATGAAAAATTTGGGAGGGGTAGGATTGTTTATTTATGGTTTTTAATTTTTTTTTTCATGCTGGTTGAATCATGTTTACTATCGTTCATCTCTAAGCACCAAGGTTGTCATTGCCTGCGTCGTATATGATTTGTTAAATATTTTATTTTTCCTAATGTTTCTGCGCATGTTTGAAAAAAACATCATTTGTTTCGTCGCAGTGTACAGAGTACACTCTTTATATAGCACAACAAATTAAGTACTAAAAATATGAATTTTATGTAACTATTAGAGACAATTAAGGGTAGGAAAAATAGAACGAGCATGATTCAACCCTATATATTATATAACTCTTGCATTTTGTCGTACCTACCTTCCAAAACCATGTTGGTGTAATAGAGGTCCATCAAATAATCGTTATTTAACTGCCCGTTGTGTTTTGCTTTCATTGAACATATTTCCGATCGTAACCTTTCTTGGATTTCTATATTCAGCGCCAATTCGTACAGGCAAAAAGATAGCATTGAAGATATGGTTTCAGAACCAGCAGTGAACATGAGAATAGCGTTGCCGATGATATCTGCGTCGGTGAATTTATCTGGAAATAAGATATAAAATAAAACCTACATTATCACGACTATTATTATTATTATTATTGTATAACTACAGAATGCCTGTTGATCGCCATAACATATAAATTAATGATATAACGGAGACGTCATTGATGTGTGTAATATAAACAGAACGGAAGTGCGTGTTGCTAGTTCGTACTTGTATAGGTTCTATGTTACATTGTTACTGTATGTTTTGAAACTTATATTTTATTTTGCGTAATTTACACATTTTCCTGATATATACTTTTATAACAAAGTATTTATATTGTATTTTGAATATTTATATATTATTCAATAGGTATACATTTTTATTTTTGGGTGTTTAATTTTGTTTTATTTTTTTTGTCGATTTTCATGCATCATAATTTTAAATTTCAGTAGCACATATAAATAAAAATAAAAATTATATTCTTATAAATTATGTACTGTCGAAAATATTAACTTTAATATTATTCTAGTATTAGTATTGTAAACAATGATGGCAAATAATTTTGTACAAACTACTAAAGTGAAACAACGATTAAAAAAAAAAGAAAGAAAATAGAATATTTATTTTATTATAATTGGGGAAATACTGAAATCTGCTGAAATTTTTTTTGTGTATAATAATAAAAGATGTTTCTTTTAAATTTCACAAGTATTTAAGTATTATCTACCTATATTTAAATACATTTTCAAAGAATTATTTGTATGCAATCTATCACTAAGTTTAGATTAGTTGTTTAAAAGACCATAAAATATTTCAATTTATTTTGTAAATTTATAATAAATTTTGTATTTACCTAATTATAAATTATATTTTTTCTACGTAATTTAACAGAAAATCATTTAGCTATAGCCTAGATATGTGAATCATATTTTAAAAGTATAGGATTTCATACTTAATTTTGTACCGACAAAAAAAAGTATAACATTTTTAGATTTTCTTACTAAATACCTACTACACATATCATTAATTTATTCCTTAGCTACAACAATAATACCTTCAACACTTGAGTTTTTCTTCAACACTAACTCTTTACGTGCCTGCATCAGGGTCTGCGTCAAATCGTTCCGGATTACGTTGTGCTCTTCGCGATATTTGAAGACATCGGTAAAAACATTATGGAAAAAATTGGTCGCCTCTACCGAAAACATTTTGATTTTTAACACCTTGATGACCCAGGGGCAGATCATCAGCAACACCTGGACGATCATCTGTCTCGGAGTGCTCTGGAACATTATTTTGACGTACCGTCGGAAGTCAGAATCGTCGTTCTTGATCGTGTCCAGCTTCATGCCGAATGCGCACGTGCCTATCACATCTGTTGAAAAACCACCAGTCATCGTTTTCACGTCGATTTGGTCGGTCTTCTTCTTGATCGTTTCGACAATTCCAGACACCATCTCGTCACTGCACTCGTTGATCTGGCCGTGCGTGTCCTTCAGCTTGCCGGACGTGAAGCCCGGACTCAGCTTCTGGCGCATCGTCCTCCATTTCTGGCCCTTGGCGAAGAACAGACTATTGGCCAGCACAGATGTGGACGGGTCCAAGTCAATACCGTGGTCGGTGAAGTGCGAGAAGTCCTTAACCAGTATCGCGTTGATCAGTTCCGGGTCGCGGACCAACAGCATCGGATCCCTCATCTGATAGAACCCGAACAATTTGACGTCTGGAAAACTGTTGTAGAACCTTTCGAACATGTCAATCGGATGTTCGAGTCTCATCATCATTCTGGTCGTGTTGCCAAACAGTGGTACCGGCGGTAAGTACGGAATGTTCAATATCCGCCATTTACCGTACGTCGAAGTAGAATAATAGTAGAAGCTCGCGAAAACAGCGATAAGACTCAGACAGGTGATGTTGTCATGCAACCAGTCAGTCATAAGCGATATCATGATGGACTTATTTAACGGCTGCAGTTGTAGATACTAACGTTTATTGAAAAAAAAAAAACGACAATCCCGTGAAAGATCTAACGAGTACTGCATTGTGATATATGTATAATAATATGTTATGCGTGTTTGTATTGCGAGTTATTTTTTTTGTATTCCATCTCTTTTGCGATTATTCATTCCGTTTTGTCGATGCATTGAGAGGAAGGGATTCGTTGATGATTACAAAATATGTGAACAAGGTCATATATGTTTGACCGATACGGCTTGTGAGCACTGAACGCATAAATACACTTAATTTACCACGTTTATTGATGTGTTTTTCAGAACACGCCACACGGTGATTTAAATAATATAATTATATATTATTATTATTATTGCTTTAAGTAATTTTTTTTCTATTAGTTCTAAGGTGGGTACACTTTAAATTGATTGTAGAAAAATGCAAATTGCATATCATTATTCATTACTGCCTGTTATTAATTGTGTCGTTTCACCATTGCAGTATTGAGTATATTAGATGTTTAGAATTTAGATATATTAGATTATTGATAGCAGGCGCCTAAACCTCTGACTATCTTACACTCTAAGCTGATGACTACCTACAACCCATAACTAAATTTGACTAACTTTGTTAACTTGTGTTGAGGTACGATGGTAAACGTTTACTGTTTTACTGTTGTTCCTATTATTTAAAATTTAAATAATGCAAGCCGATATGAGCAAAAAACATACGCGTTCTGTACGGTTTTATTAATTTTTTTTTCAAAATCCTGTAATTTTATACCTATAATGGCTAATTTTTGATTGATTCAGTGCCTCATATTTACGTAAGTAACAAAATTCATAGGTGTAGTTAACTTTTATGTTTTAAGGATAAAAGACCAATAGTATAATGGGTTCATAAGATATGCAGCTATGGTGATTTGAAAATTGTATACATTAATAATATGAATAATTTGTAAAAATGGACAAGTACAAATAAATAATAAATACTAGATCCATTATTAGAACGTATATTTTATATTTCTGCAAAACTATTTTTGAGGACTATTTAATCCATGCTACAAACATTTTAATAACTAAAAACTACTCATTCGAATTTTGAAATTTCTAAAAATTATTCACTAAATAATTTACAGTAAAACTGGTGGGTTCTCATTTGAAATATAGAAGTTTGTAGTTTTGTACACAAGACATTCCTTAAATACCTATTCCAAAAATCATAATTTGAATAAAATAATTATTAAAGAAAAAATAGGGGTGAGCTGGTAAGCATGCTTGGTGGATCACCCTGTATAAACTAAAGATTAAACAATATGTTGTTATAAGATCAAACTATTATACCATTTTTATTCTTCAATTTAAACATTTATTTTAACTAGCTATCCTGCAAGCGGCAAGCGCTTCCCGTTCCAAACATTTAAACGGTAGTTGTAGTGATCGAAGTGGGGTGGGGGGATACGGTTCGATGACATCCCTCCATTTTTTATAATTTACATTTTCCATCCCTCTAGTTTTTTTGTCAAAAATAATGTACCGGCATCGTCGGGGCCCCCTGACTGCAGTGCGGCAACAATCGCAGAGGCAGCCGGAGCAATGCCCCTGTAGAGGGCCGGTAATCGTTAGCTCAGGGGCCCCGACGGCGACTTGCATCTATTTTTTTTTAGGTTCAACCCCTCTCCCCCCACCCATTAACACTTTACAAACATAATATTTGTACTTACAATATAACTATAAATTATAATAATTTATTGGGAACAAATCTAGCTTAGCACAAACACGAATTTTTCACCTTTTTTTTGTTGGTAGGTATCCTATGTATATTATAAGTTACAACGAATTAAGAACGATATTGCGGAAATCATTAGTTTTTATTTGAAAACGACGGGGAAATCTGAATTTGGCGGTCAGACTTATTTTAAAGATATATAGCTAATTGAAATTTTTGGTATTTTAATATATATACCCGACGTAGTCACTCGCACGGACAATTAAAAACAAAGACATCCCTCCACTTGTTATGTAAAACCACCATGGGTAAGTGTTAGAATTATTTTAAATTATTTAAAATTTTATTTTTAATTAAAAAAATATTTTAGGGGTTTTAAGAAATTGTCTTCAAATTATCACATTTAAAAATAATTAATTTTATATAATGATATTATTGGTACCTGGGTTTAAGTCTATTTTATAATAGATCAATAGCCAATAGGTTACCTAAATCACATTGTTTTATTTCAATCCTGGTAGTCGAGTTTTAGACAAGTACCTACATGGGTAATTTATAATAATTCCTATTGTAATTTAATTATAGGTGCCAAAAAAGTATAACTTCTCAAACACTGTGCCTAGAGGAACTGGCAGGATAATGCATTCGAATAATAGAATGTCTATAAACTTGCGGACCAGTTTTGCATAGTTAAATTTGGCATGTGAACTATAACTGAAATAGAAAACCAGAATAGGTACATTGCTGATCATAAAGATTCTGTAATAGTACATACAATTTATCAATAGACTGTATAGATATTAGATACTGAGTAGTGAGTATAATATATAAGTTCTATGGATTTATCATAGTAAATAATATCTGTGGCAATCGTCAATTGTCGACATTCGTCGGCGACGGTTAACAATTCTAATAATTTCAGTGAACAAAAAAATAATGAGCCATCAATATTCAATATAGACGGACAGTTCGTTTAGCCGTATATATTATAATGTTAGTTTTAGCACAAACTCGCACATTTCGTTATGATCAGGTTATTTTCATAAAATATTTCGATACTTTCAAGTTTCAGTTTGGAGCGAGATGATGATGGATGAATATAGCCGTTTCTTCGGCGACGGCGGCACTCTATAGCTAGGTTTCACCGGAAGAGTCGATGTTTCCGCGTAAGTTTGTTTTCATACTATTACTATTTTACATTTACTTTAAGACTTAAATTAAATATTTATTGCCACCGACAATCTGTTAACTGGGTGAAGTAGAAGCATTTATAAGTTTAATCCTAAAAGCGCAGTGTGTAAAATACGCGAGACCGAACAGTCCAATGTCCAAAGGCCGTCTTCGTTTCACCACGCCAAGTTTAATACGTATCTTTATGCATATACCATACGCCGGGTATCACCTAAGGTTTGCGCGAAGTATTTGAAACAATATACTTAATGTTATCAATCTTAATATTGTATATTATACATAAATGCATTATAAACCTCATGTATTTTATAAGCATACTTACAAATTTTTTAGTGTAGTTTATACCCTAGATGGAGGTATTAAATGTTTTGCAATTATATATTTTACTATAATTATTTTTTTGCCATTATAATATATTATATAATATAACAATACACTAAAATTAAATTACCTAGTTGTTATCAAGGCAGACAGTCTTGAAACAAACTCGTTTCTGGACGTTTTCAAAACGGATCATGCTTAAATCAGTTGCACAGTCGTCGTAGTAGTCAATTTTTAAATCAACCCGTGTGACATAAAATAGAAATTATTCTTGTTTTTTTAAATAATTTTTTCGAAAAATATACGTAATATGCACAGCTCATACAATTAAGAATTTATAGTTAATAGAAATGCGGATGCCCTTACTTAATAGATATTTTTTCTTATTGAAATCTTGTAAATAATTTAATTAAACAATCGGGTACCCATCACTAGTATCAATTGTATTATATTACGTATCACCAGCACAAGGTGCAGACTGCATCATAAAAATTTAAAAAAAAATTAAATATAAAATAATGTTGTAGTAGAAGCTGGGGAAACTGTAGGTTATTCTAATTTATAATCCAATAATTAATGTAACCGGAAATGTAACTATTAAATTCATCATTGAATGATTATTCAGAGGTCAATTTGAGATAAATGCAAAACGTATAAATGTAAATTAAATTAAGAATAATTAAAAAACATTTTGTGAAAGGAACAAGATTACTGCTAATATTTAAGTCTTAACTCTTAATTATTATTAACAAATAAATACAAACGATAGATATTTTAATAGCTTTTTACTATTAACATTCAGTGTAAATAGTTTCTGATCGACTTATATGTAAGTACCTTCTATAAAATAATTATTCATATACAAAAAAATTATAACAATTTAATGCAAGGATTCTCATAAATTGATCTTACAGCAGAATTAAAACACCAAAAATACATTTGTACATCATTTATACACTACACCTACCAAATAAAAATTTTCCAACATTTTAGTTCCCTATTATGGTGTAGGGGTAGGTACTAATACAAACAATAAATTATTATTCGAAAACACAATTTCGTATACCTATATTATTATTTACTAAATACCTACAACTAAACTAAAAATAAACATATGATTACATTCTAAGTGCCTATAATATAATATTATATATGAAAATTGAATCTTTATTACGAATAGGTACTTATCGTTTACACAGTAAAAAATAATTTAAAAAATTAAAAAATTAAAGAAAACATCATTGTAAAATTAAGACAGTCATCGATCCGCTCAGAATCTAAAATCTAAAATATACCCGATAAATTTAAAATTAACATATTAAATCATTATTATAAATTTCGTACCTACTTAGCAGTATTCGGAGAAAATTATAGACTTGGAATTTTACCATCTAGTTGGTATTATAGTCTGTAGGTACTGTAAATTTACTGAGAACCTTTATGTTAACTCTAAAATCCAGTAGGTAATCACATTTTTATTTAATGATTCATAAAATACAATATGATAAGATACAATAAGATTATACACATGGACGTAAATAGGGTCCTAAAATGCATAGGGCTTGAGCCCAAAGGTTTCAAGAACAAAAAAATTGGGAAATTTGACTTCCGCCCACTACTTATCTACACACAGTTTTATCTATGATGCTGATACAATTCAAAACGATCACAAATTAAATGTAAAATAATTTTTTGAATTATTGTAAAAAATCAATGAGTTTTAATACTATACATAATTAAATAATTAATTTCATTATAATTGCATCCTTCTTTCCTTCTCGGAAAACTTGTTTAAAATTTGTCTTAAGTTGTCCATTATGTGTTTTACTGGTGTCAACACTTCTATATTGTTCTATGGTAAAATCATACCCGTTGTCCTGGTTGTCGGTACCTGCATGTCAGCACGCATACGGCACACATCGGCGGGGTATAATATAAATATTTTTTTGTTTGGGAGGGCTGGCCGTTAAAATAGCCATCAACTGATCATACGAAAACCGGAAAACGTTCTTACATATTATTAATTGTATTATATTTAGAGCTATTATTTATTAACATTGGTTATAATTTATATAACTAATATAATTTATTATAACAAAGATAACCTAAATATTAAAATATTTTAGGGAGGGCTAAGCCCTCCTAAGCCCCCCTCTATTTACGTCCATGATTATACATATAAAATATAATATCTGTAACGCGTAGGTCATAACTCATAAGAATATCTGAATATTGTTGAACATTTTACTGCAGGCTGCGTGTTTTTTCAGAAATGGTATTTAATTCGTCAGTGAAGATTTGTCAACTGGGAATAATATATCATAAGCAGACTGAAATGTGTGAACGTTGTAGTATTTCGAAGACTAAGTTTTATAGCAGATTTTGATTCGGACACGGGGTATGTATTTTATTATTTTTCTGCAGTAGGTTTCTTTTTATTATAGTTAATCGATCAGGGTTGTATTGCCCGAAACTTTTCAATTATTTGTATTGTTACCTACTATACTGGTATAACACTATTCTGGCTATCAATAAAGTCGTGATGAAAACTAGGAAATTGGTCAGGTATGATCTTTTTTGGTATGTAAGTACTAATTCTTTTGAGTAGATAATTCGTTCAATTATTTAAATATTTTCACCGATAATCAAGTACGATGACTTGTAGGTAACTAGAGACTGAGTGAATAGGAATTAGGAAGTGTATGATGTGGCGAAGATAAGGAAAGAGGTCATTAGGATTTCAGAATGTTTGGCGTATGAAAGGGAAATGCGAAAAAGAAATGTTAGGTTAGGGTAGGTAAGTAGAGTGAGAGTAGCAGATATGAGAATGTCAAGTTGAGTGTGAAAGGGTCAAAAGAGGATAGAATAAGATATTGATTAATTAAATGTAGTGTAGGAGTGACATATATATTTAAGTGAAAACAAGAGAGACTAGGTTGAGGTGGTTCGGTCACTGTATGATAAGAGGTAGTGAGAGAAGCTAATGGAAGTAGGTAAATGTAGGGGGAAAGTGAGAGGTGAGAAGACTGAAGAAGTGATGGGTAGATAGAATACCGATGATAGTATAGAGGTGCTGGAAAAGTGGGTGGCTGAACGTGTATAGTTGTGTGAGAAGGGGGAAGAAAAAGTGTGAAGGTAGAATAGTTAGGTTGACAATACCGAATACGTAGGAAAGGATCTCGAATTGCAAAGGCCACTCGACTCTTTGGCTGAAACTACCGGCGGTAGGTTTACAACCTAGACTTATGGGATAGAATAAAAAGATCGGTTGGTTGCCGGTTGGGATGTCAGTGCATTATTTGTTTCCATCTTTGACCCACGCGAGGTAACATCATAGGCGCTATTGGGGGGTGAGGGGGTTTAGGGGGCGGGCTTATAGCCTAATAAAAAAATTATGCGGATCTGTATTGATTTCATGAAGTAGCCAACGCGTACTACGTAGCGAAATACGTTGGCTACTTTATGGCATTTTAATTATTATATAAGTTATGACTTATAAGCGTGTAAATAATTAAAATTTAAAATGCTTATAAATAATTAAACTAATTCAAAGACACATAAAAAAAAATAATATTTAATGTCTACTAAAAAAATTACAATATATATATATATATCTTAATAATTAATAAACAGTTGGGCAACTATTGCTTAAATGGAGGCTGTAGTCATCACCAGCTGATATTAAACGAAAAGTAAGGCATGAGGGCGTTACCCCCACACCACTATAAAAATATTAATTTGAAAATATAAAAACTATAAAAAAAAAGAAATTTCTTATTTTCAAGTTTAATTCTTCACAATAATATACTGTCTATACCTAATTAAAAAACAAAAATTAAGAGTTACAGTTGAATTTTAAAAAGTTTATTAAAATATTACGAAACAATTGCATAATTTATTTTTTTTTTGGGGGGGTATTACAAGTTTTCGGGGGTTGCGCTTATGATTGTGCGTGGGTCAGAGATGGAAATAAATAGTGCACTAAAAAGACATCCTCTTAAGTGTTATCAAGTTAAGGGGGGCGGGGGGGGTTGGGTTCACACTACACCGTGTCGTGTAAAATAATCACGGTTACCACAGTTACCAAACGATACCGCATAGTTGAATATATGTGTATCGTTTGGTAACTGTGGTGACTGTGATTATTTTACACGACACGGTGTAGTGTGAACCCTCCTTAAGAAGCTGTTAATTGTTGATATTTAACATTAACTGTGGTAGTGGTATGATTGGAAGTTAAAGTAATAAGCAGGGCTGTGAATTGAATGCACTAAAAAATTTTTAAATATGCACTAAATTTATTCGATAAAATGCTCTATAAAAAAAAACCATTATTAAAAACCATTGAAATTAATAAATACAAATTATAAATGGTATACAAAAAAAAATTCTTTATTCACATACTAGCTAAGTATCATTATTTTTCTAATTTGTAAAAATTATGAATGTATGTAATAGCCAATTAAGACCTGATTTACAGATAAATACAATTTTTTTTAAGAAAATAATCATAAATAAAAAACATCATAAAAACTTGCAATTATAAAAATGCCTTGACCCAAAATATAGACGTGGGATTTTGTATTTGTACAAAAAAATAAATGTTTAATTTACACAGTAGCTACGTGGCCAAGAAAACATGTAATTACTTACCTAACCCATTCAATTATATGCTAAATAAGATTTCGTATTTAAACTATAAATAAACCAAAACAAATTTTGGCCGTATCCATTATCTTATAGTTTTTTATACTGTGTATCAAACAAATATGCAAATTCATTTAATTCACAGCCCTGGTAATAAGTAATGATTTATCAGCTGTATAGGCGAAACTGGGGTGCAGTGAGACTCGTATTGGTAACGGACAACACTGTTGCAATAATACTGATCTCCCAAAAATACATACAAATACTTCAAATAAATCATTAAGCAAACTTAATTAAATATTAATTTATGAATATCTATAGTTATTACAAAGCATTATTATTATAAATGAAACAAAACTATGAACTATGGACTGTATCTTAGTGTGTCCCATGTCTCGCTGTACATATAGATATTTCTATATTTTTAGCTAAATAATTTCTGTTAAAATAAAGGAAAATGTATTAAGTACTGTTCCTATAATTTCCAAATTTGAGTTTTTACTTTTAATATCTTTAAAAAAAAATATCATAGAAGGTTAAGTACAGTTATTTCATATGCTATAGGTACATTTGTGGGGTTTGATTTAACTAATATCTACATTCTAAATGCAATGAACCTTGCAAAAATGTTATTCTACTACTCTGCTCATATAAGCTTTAAAATTTAAATAGTTAGCACAATATTCTGCACTTTACACAGTCTCTCTTTAAAATTATCCCGTCTACAAAATATAAATCATTTGTAAATCTAAAGACTTAATTGAGTACCTAATAGATAATTGTTCTAAAAGAGCGACGTGCCCTGTCGCCAGCTCACTATGTGGAGAGACATTAGTACAAGATTTGTATTAACGTCAATACTTAGTATCGACCAAAAATATTATGTGAGAAATAAAAAACTAATGTTTCAAGTAACGGATAATCATATTCTTTGGCTTAGTGTGAATATCTGGACATTATAATTGCGGAAAGGTGTTAAGTGTACGTATCGGCCTCTGTTACTAGATCCCGGATGGGTGACCACCCTGCATTTTTAGCAACAAATAGTTGCCACACATACTAACGTGTTTTAACCAACCGTTACTACTCACTACAAACAACCTACAAGCAAAAAAACCAGCTAATGGTCAAAGTTGCTGGGCTCAAGCTCAAGCTCAAGCTCAAAAAAAAAAAATCATTCAAAAAAAAAAAAACTTATTACGAAATGTACAATACTAATAAGTTATATTAGATAGACGTGCGTGGTCGTCTGATTAGGTTAGATCAAAAATAATATTTATATCATTTTTATTGTTAAAAGTATATAATTGTGTTAGTCACAATTTTGTGCAAATGATATCGGCTTCTATTTTCTGTATATAATTATACAAATTACAGAAAATCATTGAAAACAGAAATATTACCTATTACAAAAGAGAGACTGTCGTGACTTGTGTTACAGTTCTGTCTTAAATTTACTTTTTATATAGAAAACTTAAAGGTGGGCTGAAATATTCATATCAGAATATTTAGGGATACATAATTAAAAAAAAAGAATTATAATAATATATATATTGTAGTGTTAAAAAAAATAAAAATATATTATAAAATAATAATACTAGGTAATAATAATAATAGATTTGAATAATATTATGCAAAGATAATTTGATATGTATCCATAAAAATGTCAAAGACACGTGGCATATATGTGATTCAAATTGTTTACACGAGCAAGTGAGCAAGGTATGGCTCCATCCATAATATTTGGTATAAGCTTAAGGTGTCAAAAATCAAAGGAAAAACTTGATAATCAAACACTTAAGTTCGGCAACCGACCCAAGATCTTTTTATTCAAAGTGTCCTAATAAGTCATAAGAGGGTTAGTTAGGTAGACCTATTATGGTTAGTGGATCCAATTGTGATGATAGACGACTATCATCACTGGTCGTGAGCTTTGCAATGATCTTTTCCTATTAACTATCAACGTATTCGATATTGTAAACATAACAATGAAAGAAAATATTTAAATAATGGTTATTTTAGGTTAGGTTAGGATAGGAGAGGAAATTAGACGTTAACTAATTATCATAGTTTTTAACACGGTCTTAAAGACTGCCAGCTAGAGTTGTACCAGTATAATTAAAAACTTAAATACAGCCAACTTTAATTAATGATTTTTTTACCACAACGAACTAATAATAATATGTATTTTAAAATATAATTTTATAAGATTTTAAATACTTATTAGTTTTTAAATATAAAATGTATAACTTAATATTATTTTAAATTAAACATTATTTTATGTCCTTCATAAATTACAATCACATGGTAGAGTCCGTAAAGGACATTTTTCTCATTTAATTATTTTGCATCCTTAATAAATTACATTCATTTTTATACATTTTCTAATACATATATTACAGTGATACACCTCTGATCATAATAACTATTCGTTTATTATAATGTAAGCAATACCTAGTTTTAGGGTTGTAGTTAAAATGTACCTTCCAGCGTATTCTTTGTTTAGTGTTAATTCACATGGGTTCCTCATAGTCTAATTTTTTCGATTCATTTTACTCTAGTAGATCTTTTTGTACAAACGTTTTTAAGCATTAACCGATTAATACCATGGAAAACACTAAGTACCTGTATACTTACTTTATAAAAGAAGATTTTTAGTTTCTCTCACGAGCACCATTCAATACATTTGTTTTTTATTTATTTATTATCATTCTTTAATGAGCTAAACATTGTCAGTTGTTTTTTCGGTTGAAAATTCTGGACATTTTAGTTTGAACCCTTCAATATGTGTTCCTATTGTATGATTTTTTCTAATTTTTTTTTTTGTTTTTCTAAAATGCATTTGCCTGCGGGCGCCAACACCCCCCTTCACATTTTTCTTTACGAATTTGACTCTAGTTAAATTTTTGGTATAGACTTGAATATTGTTAACAAGCAGGTGCCCTCTGTATCATCATTCCTTAATGAGCTAATCATTGGCAGTATTGTTTTTTCTGTTTAAGATTCTGGACATTTTATTTTGAACTCTTTATAGTGTTTGCCTACTGTATAATTTTTTCTAATTTTTTTTTTTTGTTTTCTAAAATGCATTTGCCTGCGGGCGCCAACACTCCCTTTCAATTTTTTTTTTTTAGGAATTTGACTCTAGTTGAATTTTTTGCACAGACTTGTTTATTGATTACCTGCAGGTTCAATCTGTGTTATCATTCTTTTATGAGCTTATCATCGTCAGTTGTTTTTCTGTTTAAGATTCTGGTCGTTTGAGTTTGAACTCTTTAATGTGTTTCCTACTTTATAATTTTTTCTAAATTTTTTTTTGGTTTTGTAAAATGCATTTGCCTACGGGCGCCAACACTCCCCTTCAATTTGTTTTTTTAGAATTTGACTCTAGTTGAATTTTGATAACCTGCAGGTGCCTTCTGTATTGAAATTCTTAAAGGAGCTTTTTAATCATTGTGGATTGTTTTTTCTGTTTATGAATTTGAAGATTGTAGTTTGAACTCATTGATATGTGTTCTGATCATATAATTTTTTCTACATTTTTTTTTGGTTTTCTAAAATGCATTTGCCTGCGGCCGCCAACACTCCCCTTCAATTTTTTTTTTAGGAATTTGACTCTTGTTGAATTTTGATAACCTGCAGGTGCCCTCTGTATTGAAATTCTTAAACGAGACCTAGGTAATCATTGTGGATTGGTTTTTTCTGTTTATGAATCTGAAGATTGTAGTTTGAACTCATTGATAAGTGTTCTGATTGTATAATTTTTTCTAATTTTTTTTTTTTGTTTTCTAAAATGCATTTGCCTGCGGGCGCCAACACCCCCCTTCACATTTTTCTTTACGAATTTGACTCTAGTTAAATTTTTGGTATAGACTTGAATATTGTTAACAAGCAGGTGCCCTCTGTATCATCATTCCTTAATGAGCTAATCATTAGCAATATTGTTTTTTCTGTTTAAGATTCTGGACATTTTATTTTGAACTCTTTAATGTGTTTGCATACTGTATAATTTTTTCTAATTTTTTTTTTTGTTTTCTAAAATGCATTTTCCTACGGGCGCCAACACTCCCCTTCAATTTTTTTTTTTTAGGAATTTGACTCTAGTTGAATTTTTTGCACAGACTTGTTTATTGATTACCTGCAGGTTCAATCTGTGTTATCATTCTTTTATGAGCTTATCATCGTCAGTTGTTTTTCTGTTTAAGATTCTGGTCGTTTGAGTTTGAACTCTTTAATGTGTTTCCTACTTTATAATTTTTTCTAAATTTTTTTTTGGTTTTGTAAAATGCATTTGCCTACGGGCGCCAACACTCCCCTTCAATTTTTTTTTTTAGAATTTGATTCGAGTTGAATTTTGATAACCTGCAGGTGCCCTCTGTATTGAAATTCTTAAAGGAGCTTTTTAATCATTGTGGATTGTTTTTTCTGTTTATGAATTTGAAGATTGTAGTTTGAACTCATTGATATGTGTTCTGATCATATAATTTTTTCTACATTTTTTTTTGGTTTTCTAAAATGCATTTGCCTGTGGTCGCCAACTCTCCCCTTCAATTTTTTTTTTTTAGGAATTTGACTCTTTTTGAATTTTTTGTATAGCCTTGAATATTGTTTTGTATAGACTTGAATAATGAATATTGTTAACAAGCAGCTGGTGCCCTCTGTATCATCATTCTTTAATGAGCTAATCATTGGCAGTATTGTTTTTTCTGTTTAAGATTCTGGACATTTTATTTTGAACTCTTTATAGTGTTTGCCTACTGTATAATTTTTTCTAATTTTTTTTTTTGGTTTTCTAAAATGCATTTGCCTGCGGGCGCCAACACTCCCCTTCATTTTTTTTTTTTAGGAATTTGACTCTAGTAGAATTTTTTGCACAGACTTGTTTATTGATTACCTTCAGGTGCCCTTTGTATTATCATTCTTTAATGAGCTTATCTTCTTCAGTTTTTTTTCTGTTTATGAATCAGAAGATTGTAGTTTGAACTCATTAATGTGTTTCCTACTTTATAATTTTTTCTAAATTTTTTTTTGGTTTTGTAAAATGCATTTGCCTACGGGCGCCAACACTCCCCTTCAATTTTTTTTTTAGAATTTGATTCGAGTTGAATTTTGATAACCTGCAGGTGCCCTCTGTATTGAAATTCTTAAAGGAGCTTTTTAATCATTGTGGATTGTTTTTTCTGTTTATGAATTTGAAGATTGTAGTTTGAACTCATTGATATGTGTTCTGATTGTAAAATTTTTTCTAAATTTTTTTTTGGTTTTCTAAAATGCAATTGCCTGCGGGCGCCACCACTCCCCTTCAATTTTTTTTTTTAGAATTTGACTCTAGTTGAATTTTTTGCACAGACTTGTTTATTGATTACCTGCAGGTTCAATCTGTGTTATCATTCTTTAATGAGCTTATCTTCGTCAGTTGTTTTTCTGTTTAAGATTCTGGTCGTTTTAGTTTGAACTCTTTAATGTGTTTCCTACTTTTTAATTTTTTCTAAATTTTTTTTTGGTTTTGTAAAATGCATTTGCCTACGGGCGCCAACACTCCCCTTCAATTTTTTTTTTAAGAATTTGACTCTAGTTGAATTTTTTGAACAAACTTGATTTTTGATTACCTGCGGGTGCCCTCTGTATTATCATTCTTTAATTAGGTTATCAACGTCTGTTGTTTTTCTCTTTAAGATTCTGGACATAGTGTTTGAACAATTCAATATGTGTTCCTATTGTATAATTTTCTACATTTTTTTTTTTTTGTTATCTAAAATATGTTTACCTGATTTAGGCTCAGCACACTCAGCACGGATAAGTCGTTACTGTTCTTTATTTTTGCCATTTTGATCATTTTTCCTGTAAATCATAAATTATAATATTATAATAATATAGTTTTAATATATTTGAAAATATATTAAATACAAAATTATGTTAACACGGCGCATTGTATAGGCAATTTAGCTACAACAGAGTTCATTGTTGTTTGTGATTGTGTCACATACTTGCAACGACTTAACAACTAAGATTTTTAGATTTAAATGAAAATCTCTGTACAGGCTTAACTCTGGAACTACTTATTAGATCTTCTTGATTTTTTTTTAAAACGAAAGAGTATTTCATGGAGAAGATTTATATGAATGAACGTTTTAGGAAAATCTACCTGTGTATTATATTATATTGGTTGCTATCGGTTAATCGGTCATGATTGTTGATTTGTATCTATTATTATTTTTTATAATATATACAATAATATATGATAAGTAGTTTCAGATTTTAGTCTGTATAGTTATAGTCTGTGTATTTATATAGTTAGATATATAAATAAATGTTTGCGGGTAGTTATAGCTAAAACTGCGGAATTAATGCATAAGGAGATCCCACGGAGTCGTGTCGTCGGTTTAAAATGGAAAAAAAGTCTTTAATTTTGTTTACAGGCATCTATAGTTGCCAGTATAAAATGTAGACCGTGTTATTTTATACAGCAAATAATATATAGTAAACACCTCTTTCGAATTGACAAATTTATAGGTCTTGATCTGCAGACAGCGAGGTGGGGTAGATATAGGCTTATCCACTACAGATGAGCGACCAATTATCGCAGTGAGGCTAAGTTGGCGAGTGCTAAGAAGTTGTTGTTAGCTGTAAAATCATTACATAGTCATTAAAGATCAATAAAATAATATTTCTTTGTCAGTCCATTCCACTTATTCTAACATAACCATGGCTTACATGTGACTTCATATACTTACTATTTAATTTTTCTAAAAATGTTGTCGTGCACAATTTACTGGTATATTTAATTTCAAAAGTAAAATTTAGTTCTAAAACCTAAATACTAACAATTTCAGAATTAGCTGGCGCGTCTATGAATTTTAACATTATTTTCTTGTTCCCGATCAAAGTGAATTACCACGAAGAACGGCAAATTGAAACACTCTTTTTACTTCCAGTGATAGTCATCTACGCCCAAAAAGAAACCGGTTTTAACCATTAAATTAAATCGTCGGACAACACTCCATCGCGATAGTACAAGTTACAACGAATTAAGAACGATATTGCAAAAATTAATTGCCGGAAATCATAAGTTTTTAATTGAAAATGACATTGAAGTCTGAATTTGGTGGTCAGACTTATTTGAAAGTTATAGGTATTTTAAATTTTGGGTATTTTCATATATATACCCGACGTACCTGGCTGCGATCAGACAATTATAATCAAAAACATCCATCGACTTGTTATGTAAAACCACCATGGGTGGGTGTCAAAATTATTTTTGTAATTTATATTTTTACACTAACCTTGATCAACATCTCAAAAAAGTAATAATATTCTAGTACCAATAATATAAATAATAATGCATATAACATTTTATGTATAATATATTCATAACCTTTTTGAATGTCTGAACACTTAATATTTTATAAAATTTTTGCGTAACACAGCCGTAAAATAAAACAGTATTTATATAGGTTTTTACATTTTATAATATATTAAACAATGCATAAACAGCATAAAATAGTTTACATACATATTTGTCATTAAAAATGATAAAAGTAATGAATAAGTTTAAAAAAAATTCAGAATCTGTGGAACACCACTGATCCTTATTATGGTTTAAGTGTTAAACTGTGTCATTATTATTATTATTATTATCAAATTATTATTTGTTTTAAAAAAATGTAAATATAAAGTTCTTTGAACAATTTTGAATTGGAATATTCAAATTGTACCAATTAGTAATTTAGTTATTTGCTGTATTAATCATAAGTTAAATATAAAATCTTATTTAATTATATTTAATACAATTATTAGATAGATAATACATTTATTAGGGTTTCACTAATGTTTATCATAAAGCTACTTTGAATGACCAAAAATTAATGAATTCAATTTTCATAAGTCATGTCTAACTAAATTTTTGAAGTCTGAACTAGGTATATGTTGCCACTTTTCAATTCACATCTACACATCCTGGTCTTCGAAGATCTGCACTACTAAAATTGGCTACCTTACTTCTTCACAGTCGGACAATGGTAGTATGGTATAGTCTACAAAATTAAAAAAATGCATTTAATAGGGTTTTACTAATGTTTATCATAAATTTACTTTGAATGTCCAAAGATTAATGAATCCAATTTCCATAAATCATCTCTAACTAAATTTCTGAAGTCTGAACTATGTATATTTTGCCATTTTCCAATACACATCTACACATCCTGGTCTTTGAAGATCTTCACTATTAAAATTGGCTACCTACTTCTTCACAGTTGGACAATGGCAGTATGGTATATCCTACAAAATAAAAAAAAAACCCAATATAGAAAATAATATTAAGATTTAAAAACCATTTAAAAGAATAATACATTACTTTAAAACCAAGAGAGGCATGATTAATTTTTAATACTTCAATGAAAAAAGAAAAATGTCTTTAAAGCGCCATTCGGCTGTGAAGAACATAAACCGATAGTGTTATACAGTTCATTAGTACATAATATAGTCAGAGTTGTCTATCATAAAGTACTATTAATTGTATGTGTATATTAAATATGCATTTATTATATTGGTATGATTGGTAGTAATTTGTTTTGAATTTAGCAATATAACTTCAGTAATATTTATACGAGATAAATATTTCAATTTTAATGACATTGAACATAAACAATAACGTATAATGATTTATTTCCATATTTAATTATTCAAATAGTGAATCGTTATATGTAAGATTGTTTATTTAAGTTCAATAAGTTGACATGTATGGCGTAGAGTCTAGGAGAATAATAATGAATAATAAATTAACAATCTTATATAATGTTTACGGCTTACCTGAAACTACCTAAACACATAAATAATACATAAGTATATAGTTTAATATGTTATTACTTTTTGTCTTACCAGTTACTATGTTAAGACTCATAAATCATAATCGACACAATCTAAATACCACATTACCACTGCCTAATAAATGTACTAAGTAAAATAGTACACAATATGATTGGAAATTTATGTCATTATATTATATTCAGTTGCAAGGCCATATCCAGAAATTTTTTTCAGAGGTGGGTCCAAAACATGTACATTGTAATTTTATTGAATTTATATTTATAAATTAAATTTTTATTTAAATTTATAATTTTGTTTTGATATTTGGTTAAAAATAAGATATGTTGAAAACATTTCGGTGGGGGAGGTAACTACCCCCCACCCTCCCCACAGGTACGGCAATGGTCAGTTGTGAAATTGTATTTGTATATATATTATATGTATTATAATAATATGATGTTAAAAATTTAAATATTTTTAAATTCAGCGGCCTGCGATAATGTTAATTGTTGTTTATTCCAAGCCAAACTGATATGATATTTTCATCCATGAAAGTGATATAAACCGTTTTTTTTCTAGTGATATAAACCGTTTTTATTTACTGTCTGGTAGATAAATAAGGTATTATCTTAATTCTTAAATCATGGTCAACAGTCAACGTAGTCGCCGCCCGCCGGTCGGCGTACAAATGTACAATACACATTACACGGTTTAAGTCATTGGAAGGGTTCAAAACATCAAAACTTAGTTCATAATTCTATATAGATTTATAGATTTAATCGTGTTACAAAATTGAAAACGTACGCACTTCGGAAATCTGAGAGATTTAAAACTATCTTGCGGCGATGGAAGTCGACTTCCCAGAACCCAGTTACGAATTCTCGACGTTAAAAGGCCAGTGGTCGTTAACCGACTCGCCCACCATTACGGTGCATTTGAAAGTGGCATTTTGCGACGAAGCGGCTGACGATCAGGCACGGATGGCGATGCAGGTAGCTGCGATCGTGGACGACATTGTTGGTGACTGTGTAGTGTACGGGGGATTTGTGATCGGAAACAAAGCGGCTGACCAGACCTTAAATTCGGGGGTCCGCCATGACTTCGACGACGACGACAAATCGGCAGCCGTTCGCGTGTGGTTACGGAGCGCACGAGCGGCGCTAGTCGGCAGTGGTGGCAAGCCGACAACGGAGTACGAATACCATTTGCGACGGGAAGACGACGACAACGACCGACTGCTGACGTTGGCGTGGAAGATGAAACTCCGTCCCTTCGGCTTGGCGACGCTTGGCATGGTTCAGATGACAGAGGTGACGCCGAAGGTAAAATCGACGGTGTCACTGACGTGCACATCGTTCATCACTCCACTGATAAGCTTGTTGTCCGCTGAAAGGAAGCAACAAAAACTGTCAGACCTAGCTGCCGCGGACCGCGAGCGATGCCAGTTGGAAGACAACCGCCGGCTGCTAGAGGAATTACGATTGATGGCCGACAGCCAGCGGCTAGTGAACCATCGGATGATGGCACAATTTGTAGAAGTTTTGAACGCAAAGAAGCGGCGGATATTGGACTTACAACAGGAGTTGGCTGATTTGAAGCTAGAACGGGACGTTCCACGGCCGGATGCCATTGCCGTTGAACAGAAAAAAGTGATAGTTCGACAACGACGTGGACGTGGCACCTGTCGTGGTCGACCCGGGCCAATCAAAAAAATCAGACGTTCTACAACTCATAGTGACATGAAAAAATTCTGTTCCTCCTCGTCCGAAGACGAGAATGTCGCTCAACGACATGTCAATAGCAGTGTTCAGTGGCCTGAGTTGGAGGAAATTAACAAATTAAACTGTGACAATATTTCTGGTAATGTAGTAGTAGATCCTGAGGAGACCCCACTGCCCACTTCAATACCAGTGTCTCCTACAACACCAGTTTCCCTGAGAGTTTCTCCTATTTTGCCAGTATCTACAGATATGGATGTATCAGTCGATCCCAGGTACTATACCGACACTCAAATAGATTCACCTAACAGTTCACCCCCGTGGTTGCAACAGCCATTGACAGTTTCTCCATCACCTCAGTTGCAACCTTCAATAAACCAACCCGGTGAACACCAACTACCAAAAAAGAAGTCTGTGCTTGATGACCTATGGTCTGGAATTGTATAACTAGTAATGTTGTATTTAAACAAACAATATTATTACAATCTCTACTATTTTTTTATTTTATTTTTTAACGTTTTAACTTTTGTTTTATTGTTATTTGTTATTGCATACAGCAACCTGTTTGTTAGGTATAAGTAAATAATTATACAAACAATTTATAAATGTTTGAACATTGATATTTTTTAAATAGAATAGTTTATTATTGTAAATTATTCGCAAGAAAAAGGCTATCAAAAAACTATATGTAACCATTTTTATAGCTTTTTAACAAATTATGTTGTGTTTATAATATATAATATTATGTTTTATAATATATATATTTAGATATATGATTATGATTTATATATATTTTGTGGTATAACGCGTATAAGTATGTTTTAATTATTAATTACTGTAAATATATTTTAATGTACTTATATTAGACAATTAAGTTTAATATTGTTTTTAAGATGTTAAAATAATTATTAAAGAAATATTTTAAAATGTTATAGTTACATTAAAAAAACCAATTTTATTTTTTAATAAACACTGCAATGACAGAAACTCTATATAATCCATTATGTTTTGTTTAGTTATTTAATGTTCACTTTCAAGTATAAAAATTAAGATATATTAAAAAAAATATATCTGTTACAATATAGGTATACCTATTGATATAAAAATATTATATTGTGTTAATTTTCAGACATTTGCAAACAACCAGGAATTTACATTAATTGACGGGTTTCTTACAAGGCATTTAGTACGATAGAGATAAAAATTCTAATGAAAAAACATGTTCTATAATCTATATCATTTTTGACAGTAAGATGGCTTTCTCACAAACATAAACTTGACAACTTACTCCAAACGTCGGCGTGGGATAAAGTGATTTCATTAATAACACATTTATACACATGTATAAACAAATCATAATTCCTTTTAAAATTAACATAATCTATTGAAATATTATAAACTTAAAATATTCAAATCAATGTAAAATAAATATGTAATGACAACATTTTATTTCCTACAAACTCTGAGACCACCATTTTTGGTTGAAAGAAAAAGTTTATATCTATAATAATTAAATCTAATATGTACTACCAAATTACTTTATTTTATTATATGTAAATTGTAATTGATAAGAACCGCTCCCAAAGCACAAGCTTGTCTATTAAGGGGTGCAGCAATTTAATTTATGTTGATTGTATATATTATAATGTGTCACCTATGTTTTTGCAATACATAATATTTATTATTCTTAAAAATTAAATTTTTCAAAAGCTGACTATAAAATTGCCTACATAAAATCCCTTTACAATCTTACTAGTCATATAATGTTATTAAGGGGAGGGGGGGCTGGAGCGTAACCCATTATAAGGAGTAAAAACTAGGCATTTTATATTTTAGGTCATATGGGTCTTGTGAATGTGTTGATAGTAAATGAACATTAGTGTGTGTAATTTGCATTACCAATCACGTTGTATAGGGTCATCATAATTATACGATTGTCATTTTACCTACAAGCATGCACATGTCACCACTTATTACTTTATAAAATTAGAAACATTTTTTTTCAAAAAATACTGCCAATGACTTTAATCATTACCCTCAGTAGGATGTTCCTGTTTAAATTTTGAAAACAGATTTGAATTTTCCTCTAAATTTATTATGCTTTGACTGTCGTACATTTTTCATATTCTATATGAATGTATTTAAATTAGAATTATGAATATGACCTATTTTTACTCTTTTTGTTAGTAAATTTCTAATTGAAAATAAAATAAAATTCAGAAAAATGAAATTGTCAAAGCACAGATAATTTAGTGACGAATTCAAATCTGCTTTCAAAATTAATATCAAAACTTTATATTGGGAGTAGTGATTGAAGTCGTGAACTATGTTTTAGACCGAAAATAATTCACGCTTCAGCCCCCTTAATTATTATACATTTATACTCATATAAGTTATAGGCAGTTATAGGCAGAGTATAAGCACAATATTCATATAGACAACTGGTGCTCTGGCGAGACAACTCTCATACTATTTATTAGTGACAAATAAGATATTATAAGTTATAACCATAATAGGTAAGCAGCATTGGAATCATCCGCATGTTAAGGCCCCTGCAAATGTGTCATTTTTAAGGAGTTGTGTTTAGGCAATTATTTCGTTCCTCTGATTACTGATCGTCTGTGTGTGCAGTAAATGATCATTAGCGTGTGTATACTACCCTAAAATCACCCACATAAATTTACAATACATTGTTATTACTAGTCTGGTTTATGGTCGCACGCACGCACATGCACAAGTCATTTAACGTCTAGATCAAAATATTCAAAACCAATTTATGGAAGTGAAATACCCGTCGCACTGACATAAATTAAGGTACTTCTAGTGGTTCGATTTAAAAAATTTAAAGATGTTTGTGTTGGTAAACAAGTTTACTTTGCATCGGTAGGAGCACTTTTTAGCAAAATTCTTGACGAGAATAAATATTATAAATTTTTAGTATTGTAATATATTCAAAAATATGCACCAACCGATGCAAAGTAGACTTGTTGACCAATTAAAACATTTTTACATTTTTTAAATCAAACCACTAGGAGTACTTTAATTTTTGTCAGTCACTAAGGTCGTTTTGATGAAACCTACAGAAAAATTACTAAACATAATAATATTATGTTAGTAAGTACTAGGTACATACAAAGTTTCTTACCAACTTACGTATTATATTATTTTAACTAATCAAAGGTAGGTTGTCTGTAGAGTACAGTGTATTATCGAGAATGTCCTTAGTCGAGTTTGGAAAGTAGGTATCTTTATATTCAACCAATCAAACGTCATGGACCATGGTCAGGGCCGCATTTAGGGGGGGGCTGGGTACAACTGCCCCCGGGCGTCAGTATTGTAGGGGCTCCAAAATGTTGTGGTCAGAAATTTGTGAATTATTAAAATTGTATTATTTTAATTATTTTAATAACAGTATTATATAATATAATTTAGTATAATAGTATTGTGCTGTTTGAATTTTTTTTAATTAATATTAATTTGCATAGTTTTATATAATTTTATTTTATTTATTTATGAAGTATCTACAACCTACTCAAATATGTTAAAAAAAAACAACTTATATGATGAATTATAAGCAAGGTTTAAGTGACAAAGTCAAATGTATCTTGGCGGAGAGAGGATCAAGCAATTACTAAACAATATTTTTAAAAAAAGCACACATTGTATAACAAATATTCGTTTCTGTGTTCAAATACTAAAAGGTTATGAGAATCTATCTCCCTTATTTTCCATGGGTAGGCCCCTTAGGGGGAGCAATTTTGTTTTCACCGGGGCTTAGGGGGCGCCATTTGTTTTTTGCACCAGGGCACAAAATGTCTAAATGTGGCACTGATCATGGTAGGTACTAGGTACCTAGTTACAAATAACTTTTAACAAACTTTAGTATACCTACTGAATAATAAATACTTTTTGATTAGAATCTGTAGAAACAGACAGTTGAATTTTGAATTAAATAATTGAATCACCAAAGTTGGCATTCATCTCACCACCTACCTCAGTGTGAATTTTATATTTTATGTTAGTTGTTTCAAAAATAGCTAAGAGCTTTATATTATTATATGATTATTCATTTTATTTATATTTCAAGTAATTTGGAATTTGGAATTCATACAAAAAGGTAGGCACTTACTTTTGTCAAGAAACTACTGCCTGTCATTGCAAATTACGGTAACTCGTTCTCTACTTACTTCTGACAGTCAGACACTCTGACTATGGGTTTGCCTAACTGATGATGTAAGGACGGTAACTGGTAAGATTAACCGTTGACGGATATATTTACCTACTTAATTTTATAATATTATAAAGGTAATATATTTATATGTGAAAAAATCATAAAAACTAAAGACCACATGCTGTTATAACATCATTTTAAAACTATAATAGCAAATCATAATTAAATATATTAAGTATAAATGTATAATATTATTATAATATCGCTGTTGTTAGTCTGTGGTCGTCAGAGGTTTGCGAAATATTCATGTTTGTCGTCGGCGGGTACCAATTCTAAAACGCTGTCGTCGTAGTCTCCTATCCCGGCATGTCGGAGTGTGATTTTGAAATTTTTACACAGCTCATTGTATTTCTCCTTCATAGTAGCCAGGTCGTTCCATATCTTTTCGATCAGTCGGTTTTTCTTATCCAGCAAAACCTGAAAAGTAAAAGATAATAGGTGATTAAAAACATGGGTATACTGACGATTTTCTGAATGTGGGCGATTTAGAAGCAATAAATTAATAATGTAATAGTTTGTAAATTAAAATTGACAAAATATAAAATAAAATCTTTCAATACGTCATGATAACGTGTGCAGATCAAGGCGCATGGAACTTTATATAAATAGCATTTTTTTCAAAATACAGAAAATATACATTATATATAGGTAATAACTGAACTATGGAGTGCTTAAAGTTAAGTTTCTACTATTTGAAGTATGTAAAAACATCTGCACCGGTAAGAAAGCTGGAGATAAATAAAATAAAAATAACTGATAATTCACTAGTTTCATATAAGGTACCTATGTCAATATTATAGCGAAGACACAGTGCAGGCTTAGGTGGTTTAGGTTCATTGAAGGATTGATAAATGGAAAAATTTAATCATCTGCACTTGTCTCGTGAATCTCTTTTAATAGTACCTCAGTGTTCAACCTGATATAATTTATTCAACCTTTTTTATATTTTGTAAAAGTTTCCTTAACATATGCTCAGTCATATTGTCATATTAATTATTATCTACCAATTAAAAATGTACATTTAACATTTTATATATCACAATATTCACAGTCATCATAAATGATGTGAAACACTGAAAAAACAATAACAATTACAAGCACTCGTTTTTTTTTTAAAGTAAACACTATTTCAAAATACACCTTACTAAACCAATTTACAATACCTAGATGTTTTTAAAATGTTTAATTCATGTTTTTTACTGCTCATGTTGTTAAAATAAAATCTACCTGTTTTAATATATTATAATAATTATTATCTGACTTGAAATTTTACATTTCGTCCTGCAACTATGGAGTATTTAGGTAGTTAGGTCGATCTCTCATTAGCCCCATCCAGCGTTATTTTATATAATGTAATAACCAATAGGGGTTTACCTCGGTCTTTGCATTCATCGCCATCGCGATCGAAGTGTCAGCCGACGTGGCTCCGGTCAGACGGGCTATCTGTGCATCTTTTTCCTCGATATTTTCTTTCGATCGTTTCAGCTGACGTTCAATCGCTAACAACTTTTTCCCTTGCTCCATCTGCATATGCATTATTTTTTCCAAAAACTCTTCCTTCGCATTGTCTAAATCGGCTTGCACCTAAAAGATGTTTCATAACTATACGTTTAAGTCATAAATAGCTGATTATATTATTTGGTATATCAAACTCAGAAAATCTCACTTTCTCCGAAATCATTTTCAGCTCGTCGTAATCCACCTGGAGGTCCTTGTACTTATCGATCGAATGTTTCAACCGCTTCGTAAGAATCTACAGAAACAATATGACACGGACGAAAATTAACCTAAAATACCACGACAAGTTGGTCACAGGCACAGAGTATGGGCAAATTAATTGAAACAATGAACGGGTTAACCGCCGAGGAGCGTCTAAACACAGGATTGGTGCAATGCACGAACATATAATAGTGCAAATTATAATAGATTTAAACACCCCCCATTGACATTTCCCCCTAATAAATTTTGTATTGTTTATAGGGTTGGGACTCCTTGCATGTTTTATTGTAGTGATAGTAGGTTATTTTAGAGAAGTTATAAATTTGTGTTATGAAATTTTTTTGTCTTATCAAACGATGTTTGAATTTGCATATTTTTGCATATCGTAGGAAAAGTGTACATTTTAGCGATTATATTTATGTATAATATATTGAATTTTTTTAACTTAAATGTAGGTACTTACATTCAATTGTCAAGAAAAATCATATTTGGATAACATTGAAAAATATCTTTAAAAATATTATGTTTGTTTAGGTACAATAGGAGCTAATTTTGAGATTTGGGGAAGCTGAAGTCTAAAATCATACTATTATAAAATTGAATAAGCTTAAAAAATTTTAGTAAATGTTTGGGAGGATATCATGGACCCTATTTTCGCATATGGTACGTTAGATTTTATAAGTCTCTTTGTGACAAGACTGTGTTAAAACTATAATTGACATCTAGATTCTGGATTGTACGAAGAAATGAAAATCAGTAGATACATGTTCGTTTATCACGGGGTTCGCATATCACGTTATTCGTTACCTACATATTACTTATTTATTAACCTAGTATTTTATTCCAGTATTTTTAAAAATCAAATTTTAATTCACAATAGTTTAAAAATGTCCAAAACATGCAATAGCAGTGTCCTCCGTCCATCATATTAATCAATATATAGGTACCTATAGGTACCAACTTATATTAAAATTTGTATACCCGTGATTAAATTATTTTTATCATGTTTATATACCTACTTATTTTTTAGTTTTTTATTACAAAAATTGTATTAGGTTTTATGAATTTTTCAAAAATAATATTAAGATGTAGCTGCATATATTTAAGCATATTTCGATAATTTTTAGTGCAACAAGTCAAGTCCCGAACCCTAAATTTATTTATATACGAAAACTGTAAGAACTTGGTTTTAATCTATACTTAAACACCCCCCATTTCATAATTCTGGCTACGCCATTGGATGTAGGTAATGTAGGTATGTGTTTTACCTACACCGTGGTGCAATGATTGTACGCATGCGAGTGTGGACAAGGACAAATAATTCAACAATGATTGTACCATAGATGGAGGTTATATAGAGGTGTAAACCATAGACCTAGTATAAGGTCTGTGGTGTAAACTCTCCCCTATCTTTTACATTATGATAGTGGGCCGAAAAAAGTACACCACTTGTAACTGCCACCAGGAGAGCTGACTACCCGATGGAGGCTCAAACACATTAAAGTTTGTATGGCAAATTATGCAATTTGGCATTTTATTCTAATTAGGTATTAATAAGTAAATTTAGTAATTACAAGTATTATGGACTTCATGATATAATAATTAATATTTTAAATTTTAAATAGTGTAACTTAATATGTATAATATATTAATATGTGTATAATATAGTACTTTTAATTCATATATTTTAATATCCAGATTGGAAAACATTTACCAGTAGCCACTCCGTCCCGGAAGGGAGTGCTGAGTGGTACCGCCACGCGCATCCAAATGAATTCGCTCCGACGACGTCGCGAGGCCAAATTTCCCCCACCATGTGGCCGCCGGTCTATGGTACAGACTGCCGCCGAAACCGGCGCTCTACGACTGGTGGCGATCTGGCCGGTAAAATGGTGGGGATGCGCGGAAATGAACGCGTTTTGGTCGCCGCCCAGTACCACTCCCTCCTGGGACAGAGTATAGTGGTTTATATTTATATAAATTTTGATATTGTTTTTAATATTTTTGTAGTATTTTCTTGTATGATATTTTGATCATTATGTCTTTTACATGCAAATATCATTCTAGTGTTCAAATAGAAATTAATAATATATTTGGTTAATTCATTCTGATGTCCCAGACAGCCAACTTTGGAAGGGACTCCGGTAATGTTTACTTCATCCATATTGAACATACAAATAATTGAAATATAGAACATGAATTAAATTAGTAGGCACACTAAAAAACGCTAACCGTGTTCCAAAATATGTCTACTAATACTTTTGCTATTAATGACATTATAATAGCAGTCACCAAGCAGTATATTATATTCATTAGACATTCTGATAGACTGAGTAAATATCCCCTATTTCTCATATTTATAAACTCTTGAACTTCTACTTCAAGATTAGTATGATCATCTGATGTTGAAATAAGAGAATTAAAACAATCATAACAAGTTTTTGCTAATTAATGTTTTTTGGAATTCTGAGAAACATAACCAACAAAGTAGGTTAGAGCAGGTTTGTCTATATAAGATGTAATTTGATCTTCACCGTATAAATTATACCTAATTAAATATTTCAAAATCACCATTGTCTAATATTTCATCCAATTTTTTTTCTAAGTTTAATTTATGCTGTTATCTTATTTTGATGAATTTTGAATATTGACAAGAGAATTCAACATTTCTCCGCCACTCACATTGCTTCCTCTTTGTGGTTTTATTAGTGAATAGCTTGATAATAACCGATAAACTTGGATGATTTGTTTTGGATCTGGATTCTGATTTGAACCACATGCTTGACGTAAACAGCCAAATAAATGCTAATGAAAAAGTAATGTTTTTTTTCTATTTATGTTTTTACTAAGATTTTTGCAGTAATTACATCTAACACATTTACTTTCCACTTATAACATACATTTTGAAGACCATATTGATTTGTATTAGTCGAATACCAGAAAAAATATTTAACAAATTAATTTTACTCAATAGATGTTCAATATCATCACGTTTCTCAATATATTCTTCAATTTTAGTTTCTTTCTCTATTATAAATAACCTATAATATGCGTTTATGACCATCAATAAATATTAAATTAAAATGTGACGAATATACTCTTTTAATTATAAAACTCTTACCTTAGCTATGTTGGGGTAATAAACATAATACATTTATCATTGTGAAAGCCACTGATAAGAGTAAAAACTGTTTTGGCTAAAGTGCACTTTACCACCCCATGCATATTTTAAAATTTTTTTGGAACTTATGTAACTCATCGAGTTAAGAACGATGGTGCAATCAGAATTTGTCGCTCTCACTTAGTTTCGAAGTTATGGCCCTTGGAAGTAAGCAATTTTGAGTTTTTTTGAGCGCAACGCTACGTGTCACGTCTTTCGAGATTTTTTTTTTCAAAAGAACGAAGCACTTGACGTAATGACATTTTAATTGTGTATTAAAATATAGTTTCTTTAATAATATAATATAATCTAAAATCGTATTTATATAATTGAATGATTATTATAATTAATTATTATCAGGTAGGTAGGTACCTACTGGCTACTATATAGGTATAATAAGAGAATTTATTTAAACCAGATTGACTATTTCTACTTCCAGGAGAGGAATATTTTTAATTGTGAAAATTCAATTTTCATTTTGAAAAATGCAATTTTCTTAACCCTGTGACCCACTTGGGGAGGTGTTGCATTGCAAATCGGGGGATATTTTCGTTTTTAATTGTCCGAGCGAGCGAGTGACCCCGCTCGGTGCAACAAAAATGCAATTGTCTTAACCCTGTTACCCACTTGGGGAGGTGTTGCATAGCAAATCGGGGGATATTTTCGTTTTTAATTGTCCGAGCGAGCGCAGCGAGCGAGTGGCCCCGCCCGATGACTCGGTGCAACAAAAATGCAATTTTCTTAACCCTGTGACCCACTTGGGGAGGTGTTGCATAGCAAATCGGGGGATAAATTATTATTGCACTATCGTTTTAAACAGGTTAGAATACGTAAGTACAAAAAAATAACAAAAATAGTCCTCCGCGCGGCATTATAGAGTAGTGTTGCGCGCATGCGTATAGACGTAAAATTGAAAACTTGGGAAGGCCATAACTTCGAAACTAAGTGAGAGCGACAAATTCTGATTGCACCATCGTTCTTAACTCGATGAGCTACCTAAGTTCCAAAAAAAAAATCGAAAAATTTGCATGGGGTGGTAAAGTGCACTTGTTCCACTGTTTTTTCTGAGTAATCTGTATGCAAACCCCACATTTTACCTGGTAGTTTAATATAATTTGCATCAGTATGAACATTATACTTAAGTGGTTCAATTATATGATTTTCTGTTATATCAGTGACTACTAATCCAGGATTAACAATTGTTTCATTTACAGGCTGTATAGACATTTAATAAATAGGTATTATTTAAATTAATGAAGAAATGTGTTATTGTTTCATAATATTATTATACCACCTTACATTTATATCACTGGGTTTATTCTTCTTACAATTATTTGGTATTATTGAGGGCATTATTGACCTTTCTGTTGGAGGTTTTCGTTTTTTAATATTTTTGTTGAAATAAGAAGGTAAATTAGGGAAAATACAAGGTATAGCATTTGGGTTTAAAATAAGTCTCTTAAGCTGATGTTTTAATTCATTTCCTGCTGTATCCTCAAAAATTCTAAATGAAATAATATCTTCAGATACAAAATGCAGTTCACATACTCCATCTTTTTTTGTTAATGATCTATCGGCTCACATAATTTTTAAATTCCATGTATCAATCATGGTCTAAAAATTAATGAATTATTTACCCTAATATGAACTTTTCATTGAATATACATATACATAATAATATAAATATATAATAATTATTAATTAGTATAAGAAATAACTACCTCAAGAGGATGAAATACCGAAGGCAGTTTTATTCCCTGCTGTTTATATATTTTATTTTGTTTGGGTAACCCAGAGTTACACCCAGGCACAAAAATATACTCGATAAGTAAAAAAAAATAAACTTCATACCAACTTTGTACAAAACGAGTAGGTTGTGTAGGTACTTAAATGAATAACAATATTGCAAAAGCCAAAAGAGTACACGCTAGGATAATATGATGTAAATAGGTACTGTTATAACAAATTTACAATTAGGTAGGTACTTTAATTAATACATGTTAATATGACAATCGTTAAAATAAATCCATAAATTTAAATTTTTAATAATAACACAAATAGGTAAGCAACATGTCTATATGACTATATCTACTCCACAAATAAATATTCTCAAAAAAAATGTGGATAATTATCAATAATTGTATAATTGAAGATAGATTTATGTTTCAAAATTATTTAATAAAAATCCATCTAAGTTATTCATTATTTAAATTAAATTGATATCTTATATTTTTATTTTATTATGGAATTACAACTTGCAAGCATTGTGAATCGTATTTTCGTATAATATAAGTACGAACATTAAATTTATGAGCCCTCATCGGGTAGTCAGGTGGCAATCACAACTGGTGGACATTTTTCAATCAATTTATAATCACAGTGTTTACACCTCTATATTATCCACCTTGGGTTCCAGTTCCAGCAATGTTTATAGATTATAATCTATAAACCTTGCATTTCCAGTCCATTATATCTTAGTCCGTGGTTATCACCATACACACTTTAATTTCCTGTGTTTTGAAATAACGTTTTTTTCAAAAAAAGGTGAATGAAATCTATTATATATTATTTAAAATCAACAGAGTATAGTGTAAGTTTTATTTTCATGTATACTTTATGTCTATTACGCATTTTAAAAGTACAAAAATATTATTTATCGGGTCAAGTTGACGAAGCACCCCCCCCAAATTGTGCCTATGGTCATAGATACAATGCCAAGAAATTATAAACGAAAAAATGTACCATTGTGAGACAAAGCAATAATTAGATTAGCTATAATTTATAAATGACTGAAACACCAATGAAAAACCTTCATGTCATAAATATGCCAAAAAGTTTGGTATACCAAAACCAACATTGAGGCGAGTTTTAAAAAAATGATTTGTTTTATTTTATTTTGAGATTTAAAGACTATTTTTTTTTCTATTATGTACAATTTACAGATTTAAATAAAGGTATTATATTTTAATAATACATTGAACTTTAGATTTGTCAACTTACCCAGGTTTCCCCTATCTGTTCAGTACTGATTTCTATCATACCAATCATTCTGCTGATGTAAATTCTTTGTGGTCTAATAACTTACCATACATCGTCCATAAATTTATATAGTTTATATTTGTTAAAAAAACAATGATATAGTAATACCTACTACTTACTATCTAATTATTCATTAGGTACATATTACTATAAGCGGGTAATAAACTAATAACTAATACCTAACTATACAATAAAGATGAAGTAAATACTAAATAGTAGGTATTGTATTATAGCACTTCTGTAAGATTAAATCTATAATCGATCAATTTAATTTGAAAAAAAAAACGTTTGGTAAAATATAAATTTAATTTATATGATAGTATTTAGTATTTACTATACATTTTAGATTCTGAGTGAAACGATGAATGTATTGATTTCACAATGATGTGTGTTTTTTTATTTTTTTTTTAATTTTTAATTTTTTTTTGTGTCTGTCATCACGTTTTAGGACAGTAAAAGTGCTTGGATTTTCTTCAACAGTAGCTCCAGTAGTTTTCACAAGCGCCGGGAAAAACAACATAAAAATTAAGGAAAAACGGGAATTTTTACGCAAAATCGGTTTTCCAAAAAATCGATTTTGGTTTTTGGTGTAACTCTAAAAGAAATGAACGTATATACATGAAATTTTCACTGGTTGTTTATATTTGCATTTTATATACACGATAACGTTTTCAAAATATTTTGATTTATTTTGAACTGTTTAAGGACATTTTCATTTTCCATCTTTTTTTAGTTTTTTTTCTAAAAATATCAATAAAATTTTATGTGTTGGTTGCGAAAGCTTGAAAATTTAATACAAGGCTCCTACTATATTGTTTCAAAGGCAGATGAAAAATATTAAAAATCCTTAGTCACAATTTTTTTTTATAAGCATTTAAAGTTCAAAAATTGACAAAATATGGAAAAATCACGAAAATTAGCAAATTATTTTGAGTTAAGAATTCGTAAAAATTTTTCTTTTTAAATCTAAGATTTGAAAATGTAATACAAGATTCCTTATAAGATTATCTACCTTTATCAAAAAAAAAAATGTCTATAAGAAAGTCAAATTAAATTTTAATGAGCGTTTGAAATTCAAATTTTTTCAACATTGGATATTCACTCGATTTCTCATGTAGCGATTTCCTTAATTTGTTGTAATTCAAAAACGAATAACTGTAGATACATGAAAATTTCACTCAATGTTTAAATTAGCATTTCCTATACACCATACAATTTTGAAAATATTTTGACTCTTTTTGAGCTATTTACGGACATTTACCGCTTTCAATTTTCTTTAGTTTTTTTTCTATAAATATCAATTAAGTTTTATCTGTTGGGCCAAAAAGTGTAAAAATTTAATACAAAGCTCCTGATATATTGTTACAATATCAGTTGAAAAATATTAAAAATACATAGGCACAGTTTTTTTTTATAAGCATTTAAAGATCGAATTTTGACAACATTTATCAAAATCTCGAAAATTATCAATCATTGTAATTAATAAATTATAAAATGTTCAGTTTTTATAGCTAAGGATTGCAAATTTAAAACAAAAGTTCTCATAAATAGTTCATACTGTAACCAAAAAATCTAAAAAATATATGAACACAGTTATTTTTTACAGACATTTTAAATTCAAATTTGGACGAAATTACATATTAAAAAAACCTAGAATAACTATTTTAGTTATTTTGTTGTGATTGAATAATATTATTTGTAGGTACTTGAAACTTCTAAAGTGTACTATTATATATCTATGATAGTATCACGGTTTTCGTTGATGTATAACGCGTTATAAGTACCTAATGGATATTGTGATATGATTATTTTGGAATTTATTATAGGTACCTATTATAGGTCAAATTTTGGTTTAGTACCATAGATGTGTATATTATATGTCTTATACCTAGACTGACATACCGTCTCCCCTCAGAATCGTTTTTTTTATACAATGATATTATATCGTTGAATTCAAATTTAATATCATCCATTATACAGTGACCCACTTGTAACCTACTGTACAGCAGAGCCACACCCACTTGCCCACCTTTTTATATTATAGATGTAAAATTATTATTAATGATTAAAAATATTTAGTTTTATCAAAAATTGAATTAAAATCATAGTTTTTTTAAATACACTGTACCTTTATGTATTAAACATGGTTAAAACTAAACACTTAAAATATAACATCAATATGAGTAATGTTGCAGTAAGGAGCAAGAAATAAAATCAGTCAACATATACCTACCTATCAAATATACATAAAAATAGTTAATTTATTTGATTTTTTTAAACTGTAGAATAAAAATTATAATTATAAATTTGTATACCTAATTTTACATTCAAATAACCAATATAATATATTGTTATCTTGTCAGTTTAATAACACAAAGTAATATATTTTTTTATAACTAAAAAAAAAGTTAACTAGGTAATGTAGGGTTTTTGGAATTTATTAAAAATATAAAGGTTTATTATATTTACTTTAGTAATAATTATTATACAATAACGAAATATAATAATGTAACTTCCTATTTGTACTTTAAAATTTAAATATGTTTTGTGTTCACCATTTGATGTTTAATATTACTTATTTTTAATTTTGAACATTCTACCTATATAGCTGCAGGACTCGTTGCCGTATAACCTGTCCGATTTTTAAACGATTTTACTTGACAAGTAAGTAGTATAACAGTCGTTAATGGTACAACTACAGACAAGTGGTTTTGTGTAACTAATATTGGTTCTCAAATTAAATTGTCTTCATAACTTATTTAATAGAAAAATCAAAGACCCAACTATTGTATAATATTTTAGTGATAATATCTCACAATATTACTACGTATAATATGATCAATGAAATTAAATAGGTAATATTATATAATATATTTATATCTAACACATAGTTAGAAAATGTGTAGGTACCTATATGTCTTATACGGCTATACTTGTATATACAGCGCCTATATTTCGACAATATCAAGCCACTCAGTAAACCACTTTAAACAGTAGGTATAAGCTTACCATTAATCGTTGTTTGTCCTTTGAGTAATTACACATTTTTTGTGTCAATTCTTCAACGGTAATTTGTGCTTCTTTCAAAGGTCCTCTTAACGATTCGTTTTCTTTGGTCACTTCTTTCAGGTCCATTTCCGCTCTCTGCTGGTCTTCTTTTAATTCTAATAACTTTTCCTGCAAGTCCAGAGTCATTAATATTTGTCGTCTATTTTATAGAATATTACTTATAATATGATATATTTTATAAGTGCACGACCACGAATCTATCGAACCTTCAAACTGCCGATTAACGTCAAATTGTTGACAGTTATGTCATTGTAATGTTCTTTCAAGTTGTTGAAAGCGTTGTTGTGGTCTTCTATGATTTCCGCTATGCGCTTGTTCTTTCTCGCCTCAGTCTCAGCCACTTCCACTTTGTTCTTCAAGTCCATTCGATTCCTCAAGCCTTCCATTCGTTTCTGATACTTGCCTTCGATCACTTGACAGTCAGAAATGAATCTGTCTTTCAGTTCTCGCATAACTTTGGCATGCTCCTATACATATATTATGCAACGGACACAAAACTCAATTTTTTATGTCAATAGACATAATTTAAATATATGGTTAACGTATTTTTACTATAGGTACCAATCGAATATTGTTGATTTCCTCTATGTGTCGTAAATTTATCTCGACGATTTCTTGTTTGAGCGCGTCGTTCTCTTTAACTAATTCTTCTTCTTCGTTTATATGTTCGTCGTTGGCAATTTTCAACGAAACCATATTTTCAGCCTATTTATTTTTTACCTTAGTACCTATATAAAGGAAAAATAACATGAAACAAAAACAACTCACTTGTACTTCTGATAGGTGCACATGCTGTTCGTACATCAAAAGTTTCAACTTTTGTTTGTAAACTTTGATTTCTTCCTGGTGCTTTTCCTCTATATCTTCAATCTCTCTGTCTTTGTTTCTGTAGGTATAACATGTAATAAGCAAAATATAATTAATAATTTTATATTTTATTATTATTGAATTTTTTACTCGCCTCAATGACGCTCTGTTTTCTTCCAACTCATGTCTCGTGATTTCCCAAAACGTTAACACTTTATCTCTTTCAAGTTGAAAAAAGTTCCTTTCTTCTCTCTCACGTTCCAACTCTTTCTTCATTCTAGCAGCGAACCCTTCGAGCTGTTCTCTGGACATCTCAGCCATGGAAACGCCATCCACAATCCCGGCACTCGTACGGCCGCCTTTGCTTCCTTTCGATTTCTTTTTTGGTGCCTTAAAATTAATCAATTAAAAATAAACAAGGTTAAATAAAAATGAAAATGTATTTACAAAAAAAGTTATGTACTTACCATTATTGAAAAAAAATTGTTATTTAAATAACACGTATTAATTTATACCAAATGAACTAGGATTTAACCATGAACGGGATACGTATACGAATCCTGTATATATTTAAATGTTGTTCATACATGGGTCCCGTTCATAAATAGACCCCTTGGCCACTATAAGATTATACTATGTTTTATCATTAGATCTCCGTACTACGTTACTACGACAACAAAACAGTAAATACGTTATGAGTTCCTTCTAATGCTCACAATGTTATTATAGTCACGATACTATAATATACAGGTAAGAATATATAAATAAACTAGAGTTTCTAAAATAAAAACAGTTTATTTATTTGTTTAGTAATTTATTATTGTTACGATTAAATAAAGATAATAATTAAACTACAATAATTGTAAAAAAAGTATATTAAAAATCAACAAACATTTCAAAAAACATAAAAAATAACATTAACTTAAGTTAAAACAATAATTAACAGTTAACACTAGGTAATAAGTTATACGTCATGGTCATACGTGTTTAATATAAGCGTTTCATATATTTGCGCAGTAATATTATTATAGTTTTGACGTTGATTAAGTTTTATGAAGCTCGTAAACAGATAGGTAACCGGATAGAAATTTTTCTATTCTCATCCGTTGTACAAAATCCAACAGTAACATCTGGAAATTAAGAAATCTCAAATAAATTCATGCGTTCCAGATTATTGTACGTTGATAATTAAATTAATTTACCTTTTTTTCTTCTGTGTTCACATTCAGACACTCAGCGAGTACAACGTAGGTAAAAGAGTTCAAAGAACTAGGAGCCACTTTTTTTAAAAGCGAGATCCTCTGGAGACCCAGGTCGTACGGAATGTGGAGATATATGTGCCTAGCGCCTGTCCAATCCTTCCATGATTCGATCATTACCTAAACATACAATACAATCATAATGAACTATAATTATTAATTAATGTAAAATTTGATTAATGAGAGATGTTTATATATATATATATATATATGTAAGATACTATGATATATTTTAATATTATAAAATAGAAATTGGTTAATTGTTGTGCAAACTAGTAAAAATACCTTCAATAGACCTAACCCAACGGCCTACAGTATAACAAATTATCAAATTACCAATTGCCGAATAATCACCGTACCTATAGCACAAAATGTTATAAAAAAGTTTTCACTTTCAAGCAATCAAATATTCACATGTCTGTTTACAACATCGTAAATATCTCCTTTGCGGGCCCCTTAAATAATGTTTCATGTCGTTACACTAAAAAGTCTTATAAACATTTCTTAGCATTGAACCATGGATATAATGCTTAAAAATAGTTGCTTCTTAGTTATAAATAATGATATGAAATGTTGTTTATAAAAATGTATAATGCTATAATAATGACATGTCGACATGATAGCGTATACCACAACGAAGTGTTAGAGAAGTATTACATTTTGTCTCAGGGCCATTAAATGAGTGCAAAAAACCAGAGTTGTCCTGGTCGCCCCCCTCTCAAATTGCACCCCTGTTGTAAAATAAAAAAATAATGAATCAAATTGTTCTATCTATAACGTTACAACGAAACAGGTCCTATTTTTATGTGCACCACGACACACAATGTGCACTACGAATATACAAGTGTGCACTACGATTTGAACGTGTGTGCACTACGGTCTAGAAAACAAAAATTGCCAAGTCAGGGATCGGCATGTAAACTTTCTTGATTTTGAATTTTTAGAAATTTTTTAACTGATTTAATCACACCCAAGCAATATGAATCCGGAAAAATGTCGGCGTGAACAGCCCCACAAAAAATCATTTTCATTTTCATTTAGTGAGATAGATCTCCGAAACCGGACAGCGGATTTCGTTGATTTTGGTCTTGTTAGATTCACATTGGTTAGGAGAAGTGCAGTGAAGATTTTCAGAACTTTATCTTTAATAGTTAATTCACTACAGAACATTAAAATAAATTAAAACAAATTTTATTGGGCGTTTTTTGATGTTTTTCATCTTTACAGCTTTGTAATGAATTAACGATTTTGGATAAAGTTCTGAAAATCTTCACTGCAATTCTCCTAGCAAATGTGAATTTAACAAGACCCCAAACAACAAAATCCGTTCTCCAGTTTCGGAGATCTACATCTCTAAATGAAAATCTAGAGAAAATAACTTTTTTTTTTTATCTGTGAAAAATTAAATAATTTAAAAAAAAAATTAATTCCACATTTAGTGTCTACCTGATAATCCCTTTTTAATGAGTTATCAACCAAATTTCTAGCTAGGTATCATAGTTTAGGATAAAAGTTAAAAAAATAGAAATTTTGGGACTGTTCACGCGAATGTTTTTATCGATTCAAATTGGGTATACCGCTTGGGTGTGATATAAAATCTCTCTTATTAATATTTTATATTAAAGCTAGCTAAATTACCCACCTATTCATCATTACAGAGTTACATTTTTATTATTTTCCTATTTAACACAAATTCTTGAAGTTTTCAAAGTTCAGACTTTTTTCATTTCAATTACTATACTTACTTGATGAAAAATCAAGAAAGTAATATGCATTGTTATGATTTTAATTATTAAAAGTTAAGTTAAGGTTTTTATTATTATATTATGCTATTTATTAAAAGATAAGTATTTTGTTGTTTTATTGAATTGCATTGTTAAATTATTGTATACATATGGTATATAATATATATATATTATATATGTAATATGTATTATGTAATACATTCCTTTTGCTAAGATGGTAGCGAGAATAAAATGAAATGTGCAGTCCGAAATTTTACAAATAATAGGGCCTGCAACGAAACCGCATACGGTATCACTGTAATTTTATTGTAAAATGATGTCCATGGTGTTAAAGAACCGTGCGCCTATTTAAAAAAAAAAATAATACTGTTTTAATGACTACCGTAATGGATATCAGATGACTGCAATAATCCACACGTATTTTGTATACAATTTGGCATTGATTTTCGAACAAATCATCTAAGTAATTTAAGCGCTAATGTATGTATAAGACATGATGGATGTGCCTACGCAATAAAATAGTGTTCCGATAGTCATTGTCCAGTTTTTCTACATATTTCATTATTAACTATCTACCTACAACCTACTATTAAATACAATATGTGCATTGCAATGTTTACCTCCACTAGACTGGTGTCGAGAAGTTTGAATCCGGATACTATGTATGAGATGCTAGTTGAAGTCGTTACGAACGGTCCGTTTCCATCCTCACACTCGATACTTTTGATTTCTCGATAAACGCCTGTAATATACATATTATTATAAATGTCATATTAATTAGTATAATTTCTATCGAATGTAATAATTATTGTAATTCACCGAAACCCGCGTCCACCGAAAGAATGCCGCAGTGAGGCTTTATAACTACATATACTTTGTGTGAAAATCGTCGATGTAAAAACAACTCTTCTAAGATAAGGTTATGGTGGCGGGTACCCACTTTGTGTAATAAAAATAAATATATGCAGGCTGTATAATTGACTTGCCTCGAGAGTTTATATTTACATTTTTTTTTATCGTACAAACGGCACATGGAATAAAAATGACAAGACCGTGAGAATGTGTGAATATACGTTCGTCTGCATCGGAGATTTAAAGATATTTGTTTGTTAAGATAAAATAAACTATACAACAATACGTTAGACGAAATAAACTACATGCATTTGAACATTATATAAACATTAAATGTGACTAGCGATATAAAACGACTCAAAAGTTCAAAAATTAATCTTCGTCTAAACAAGATAACATCTATATAAATATTACCAAGTATTAATATACGATGGCGAAAGCTGCGCGTGTAAAAGCGAATAAAAATTAAATTTGATCATTTATCGATTACATTAAAAATTTGTCCTTTGTAAGTAGTTTATATACCAAAATAAATTTTTATAAATTACATAAATAATTTTTAAAAAAAATATCTTAAATTATCTGTAAAAATGAAAAATCAATTCAGAAATGAGACGTTTTTTGGTTTCCTGAAAACTAGTTATTTTGACTTATTTTCTTTTCACCACACATTACTATATATTATACACGTAATTGATTTTAGAGATAAATATGTTTGATTTAACTATCGTCTTATCGGTCATATTTGAACTTTGATTAATTATTTTCCTAATGTATTAAAACTTTACGTGAACTGTTGTAGTAATTTAGTTTGACTTTCTCAAAATTTGTTTATATTTAATGTTGAAATAATGAACATGTTTAAAGTACCTATATATTTAGTACACCACTGTAGAATTATAACATAGTTTATATTGGTGTAAACAAAATATAATATGATTTCATGCACTAATAAACCAGTTTAATGAAATAGATTAAACTAATATAAATCTATAAGTACTGACATCGTTTATGTTAATTTATTGGTGGAGAGGTGGGTACCTACCCAAAAGTTTATATTTTATTAATGACAAATCACTTAAACCAATTTGATGTGGTTAATTTAGTTTCCTATTATATATATATATAGTATAAACCTATTTCTGTTAATTATATATATTATAATAATAATATATAGGTAACATAATTTATATATTTTTTTATCTTAGAATTTATTAACGTTAATTTTTATGTTAACAACAGCTCTCACCTTGATGTAATTTAAAATGCTCGTTTACTTCGTTCTGATCTTGTAGCACCGACATCAATGAATTTCGATCCTCGGTAAAATGAATGATGGGATATACAACTGATAATAAAACAAAATGTTTATACAACATTAAAAACATTAGTATTAAATACACATTACATATTACATATTAATATATAATAAGTTATATAATACTACAATAGTACATAGTATACTGACCATTTTTCTCCTTGCATTTCAACGCAGTCCCTTTTGTCAAATTGTCTTTTAATACTTCGGAAACATCTTGCAGGCGTTTTTCCGTAACTTGGGATCCATCTCTGGCTGTGGCCGTAATGAAGGAAAACAGAGTCAATGGTCTTCGGCAGTTTTGATTTGTTGATTCTATATTATATTATTACATACAAGTGAACATAATATTACTATAAATGAAAATGTCTTCATATTATACGAAAGCGATAATTGTAAAATATCAATGGAAACATTTATTATTAAAAGTGGATAGTCTTTCCATAGTTCAAAGTAAAAGCTCTCGGTAATGTAATCATTCAAAGAAATTAATTTAAAACAACGCCGGGTGCCGAATAGAATCCAGCATTATCACATAATATTTAAAATGTTGAGCCTACTGTTTAATTTTAGCATTAACGGTGGTCCTGAAAATAATTGTCCTCCATAATCTAAACATCATTACTAAAATTTATAAATTTAATTTTCTTATAGTCAAAAGTTTTAATTATTTTTTATTTTATTTATTTATTTATTTCAGCGTAATTCAATTATAATACAATAATATCAATAATAATATTAAGAGCTGATCCGTATACCAACTAAGCTCAGCTCTTATCTGGTATACGGAAAAATTTAGTTGATAAGTTAGAAACGAACCAAGACATTTACTTACGTAGTTACGTATACAGTAAAAATAGTATGAATATACACTTTGTTATTATTTATTAAAGATAAAGAATCGATTTTGTAACAAGGAATCCTTTAACTTCATCTTGATGAGTTGTCTAAAATCTTAAGCTACTCGTAGGTTGGATTAGGTAGAGCATTCAAATCGTTTTAAGCCAAATTATTTCCAAGGCAGCTTTTTCATCTAAAAGATCTTTTATTCTTCATCACTAATTAGTTGAAGAGTTCAAATTTAAAAGTTTGGAATATATCCACCAGTATAAACTATAAAATATGTACCCTAGGTAGGTGTACCGTATTTTACTTTTTTGTACCACCATTTATAATTTATAAATAATGTGCAGTTTTTTGTGTCAAATTCTATCTATATGTATAATTTAGGCCATATAGTAGGTATTTACTCTATATAAGTATATCTCGGCGTTAATGTTCCTCAGACCTCAGTTCATAGATAAATCGGTGTCAGTGTACCTAACTTTGTGAAATTATTTGACTTAGATGGACAATCGGAAGTCGCGGATTGGTTTTAGCACTTGGTATATTTTTTAACGTGTTTTAAACTACATACACTCTAAAGTTTAGAGTGTATGTAGTTTAGAGTCTAAACTTTTGACTTTTGATAAACTTTCGGACATCTCCAAAAACTATCTCTGAGATTTTAGTCAAATTCAATTGAATAGTTTTTGAATATTAAAAATGGCAACCATATGTATACAAAAACAAAAAATAGCGGGAAAGTGGATGTCGCTCTGCTGTACAGTACCTATAGCCAGTAAGTTACAAGTGGGTCACTGATTGTATTAAATTTGAATTCAATGATATAATATCATTGTATAGGCAAAACGATTCTGAGTGGAGACGGTTTGTCAGTCTTGATATTGTATATTGTTATTATTTATTATAGCCTGTAAGTTGAATTGATATTATAAATTACAACAAAATAATTAATAAAATCGTATTTTTATTTTTATTTTTATTCGTTTCTATGGTGATAGTTAAAACGTTAAAAATTAAAATCCTGTTTTTAGCGGTTTTTCGTAATTTGTCAGTGGTTTTTCCCGTGGCATTAAATAACTATTGAGAAAAAAATGACCAATTCTTGATCCAATTTACTAAAAGATGAGATATTATATGTTGAAATCGAAGCACTCATTTTAGTAGAAATTTTATATAAAGGATAAAAAAATAATAAAAATAAAATAAAAATAAACACCATTGTAAAACTACTAGCTTCCTCGCTCCACTCAGAATCTAAAATAATACAAATTTATACTACCTGCTATTACTATTTAATATTATAATCTGCAACTAATGGCAATCATTTATAAACAAAACTTGCACATCTGGATCATTAGAGGAACCAACTATTCCAAATTTCAAATTCTGTAGATTTGTAGTTTTTGAGATGTAGTGAATAGTGATTCCCGATTTTAATTTATGATTATATAATTATATAAATGTTATTTATTGAAAAATAAATCAGTAGGTAGCAGTATATTAATACACAATATGCATAATTTATAATATTTATTTTATTTTATGTAAAACGTATTGTTATAAGTTGTAATAGTTGTATATTATAGTATATCTTTACGAATTTAGTATTTACCCATTGGTAGCGTTAAATTTTGAGTTACAGACCAAATATAAAAATATAAGTTATTTATACGTTTCACTCATAAGTTTTTAACATGTTCCAGGTTCCTACTCGTATAAGTGTATAACTGCATAGGATAAACTAGTTGAACTAATAAACACTTATTGACTTGAAATTTATCCTGTTTATTAGTTATATTGTCTAATAGTGCGTGGTAACAAACAATTTATTGTACCAATAAAATTAATTAATTTTGTGAAACTCCTTTTAATTTTTATTAATCCGATAAATTAATTTAGTGACCCAATTAATATTTAGTATTTACTATATATTTATCGAATCAATAAACGTTGTACAACACATTTGAAGTATATTGACTTATTTTATTTATTTACCTACTTCATTATTTATAATTTTTCATTCCATCCTATGAACGACGTTCGATAATACTTATGATAACGAATTGGTAATACGTACCTACATCATCTATATAAAAATGTATTTTTATTTGATTTTTTGCTAAGTTAACATATGAGAACACTAATTTATTACTGTAATAATAACTAGGTAATAAATAAACTATATTAATATATTTATATTATATATAATATAGTATAAATTAAATACTGCAATATCTGTACTCAATACGAAAATTAACTTAAAAAAATTACATTTATTTACTAACGAAAAAAAGAAAGAAGAAATTAAGTAAAGAGTAAGCTAAGGGTAAGGATTACAAACATTCGCTTCTCCTTCTTGTTCTGGTTAATTATATTATTTATATTTATATATGGTACTATATTATAATGATTAGTAACAAAAAGCTTAAAACATATTAAAATTGAATAAAAGAAATTCAAAAATTACTTGTAGATAATTATTATTTATTAGTTTTGAAATTTAATGCTAACTTAACCTATATACTTTGCATTTTTAATTCTTAAACTTTTCGTAATAAAAACTACTTATACATTATATTAATATTTTTTTTAAATTGTGTACATAGTATAATATATATTTATTTTAATAAGATGATTGATGAATAATTATTATTACTATTATTATTATAGATGCTCTTAACATATGCAATATGCATATAATATTTGTACAAACAATTTTGAAAATATTATCTAATTTATTATATGTTTACTCACAAGTTACAACTATACATACGCAGATATGATATATTAGGTAGGTACCTAAGTAATAAGTACCTATACCTAAAACATATTATTGAAAACGACATTCGAGCCTGAACTGTTTTCGAATGTGCTTATTTATATCTGTTTCAGTGTTTCGTAATACGCTATAATAAAAATACCATTATCCTGCGCCGAAGTATCTAAAATTCAGCTTTTTGGGTATTTAACTTTTATTTTAATTTATTAATTTTTTTTTTTTTATTAAAATATATATTTACAATCTATACACAAATGAAGTACAATAAGTAATTTTGATTTAGGTTGCAATACATAGCGAGACTGACATATTGGGATAGCATTCATGTAGTGCCTGTACCCGACAAATATAATTTAAATATAAAAGTTCAAAGTTGACAGTAAAAAAAATCAATTCAGCAAAAATGTATTAATTCTTAGGTACTTACTTATGTTTTGTAACAGACACGTGAGCAATCTAGGTAAAAATATGCATGGAAAATATCTATTTCCGAGGTAAAATTGTCAAAAACCAAAAATTGTCCAAATTAAAGTGTCTTTGGCAAAGTTGTTTAGAATCAAAAATAGGATAAATACACAGGTGAAATTGATTATTAACTAAAAATATATTTACAACACTGATTTATATTTTAAGATATAAACAATTAATAAATATATATTTTATTTTTAAAAAGTCAGATGATTAATATTATTCATTCATTCATTCATTCGTATGGCTATTAATATTATTACAAATAGTCTTTACCTACTACCTACTTTATTATAAAATTTAAAATACATTTTTTGGTTTTCAAAAAAATCAAAAAATCACATAATAAGCACATAAACACATATTACTTCCTTAAAATGTATTAAGGTCAATGATAAACATTTTAAAAAATGCCCATACTCCTTCCATTATTTTTACACTCTACACATTTATCTTTTCTTGCAAATCAACATACATAAGTTTTTTATTTTTTTTTGGCGGATGTTGTCTAATTTCTCTTTGACCTAATTTGATTAATTAATAAAAATTAATAAACTACCTAATTTTCTCTTTTATTCCATTTTGATACTCTTATTATTTTGATTTTGTACATTTTTGATATTGAGCAATTTTAATAATTTACCAAGGACATTTTTATGTTTGAACAATTCACCTACTCAACGTGAACATTCTTGATTTCGGGCATTTTAACAGTGGACATTTTTGGAGACTTGATAATATAGTCCAGCCATAATTGCTTACAAATTACGTTCATACCTACTTCTACAACAGCAGATATAACGTCTAAGTTTATCTGTCGTTGGTGCTTCGACGCTAAATGACGCGTCCATTCGTTCAAACTTACTGATCATAAAATATTATGTAGGTACCTACGGTTAAAATTTTCATATTCAACTTCTTTTCTTACGCACCGCACGCTCGGTTTCTTCGTAGGTTTAAGTGCATAATAGAATTATTGTATTATTATAAATATATAATATAGCTAAATCGGAACATATAGGTATTTAATATATTATATATATAACCATATAGGTATTATTTATAAATTATAATAGTCGCGCGCGAATAATAGAAAGTATATACGCATCTACGACTCTACATGTAATAAGCCGAAGCCGGATTATTTGAATTCCGACTGTATAGGTACGCGCATTCTCCGGTAAAACAAATGCCGCCGATTGTTTTCTACTACGTTTCACTAAAAAATAAATAAATAAATATAACACACTAATGATAATTAGGGTTGGTGCCCGCCAGCCCTTGGTAAGTTGCGTGTCGGCCGGCAGATCACGAACAGCCCGTAAACACACGACCCGGCCCGATATTATAATAGTTAGGTACCTTCCTATATTATACCGTATACGTGCCTATGATGGGGTCTTTATTACCAACGGAACTCCGCAGTGTCTGTATATAGGTAGATTATTATTTATTATATATACACATTACACACTGACTTGAAACTATATACGCGTATTGCCTCAAAACAGTCAAAACGCACGGCCTTCGACTTGACCTCAGATGTGAATATTTAACAAGTTTTATTGGTGTAAACGCACCTAAAATATCATTATAGTTGTAATGTTTTCCCGCCACCGCCGTCATAATATACCTACGTTGTCAGCTACCCCGCGTTTTTAATAATTATCTTCTGTACGACATAATATATTACATACCTATAATCTATATAGTATATAATATAATATACGCGAATGCCGTGAAATTACGATTCAAATTAACTCTTTACCGGTTATCAGTATATTGAAAAACTATTAAAACGCGACTGTTGCACGCCATAGATCATCTGTGTATTATTATAACATAGTGTTGAAATTTGAAAATAATATAAATATTAAATATAATATATCATATTAAATTATTATCCGCGAGTTTATGTTAGTATAATAACATATGCATGTATAAATCACTGTGGTATAATAATTATACTTACACCTACGACGAGGTTTTATAAATTAGATTACCTACGTATGTTGTGTGTGTATATAATATAAACTGTATAGGCGTAGTTATTACATTAGTATGGCATATAATAAACGTATAGGTCATTATTGTACAACACCACAACGATTGCGGATAATAGCTATGATCCTATGATGTCGTTATTAAAATATATCATAGCGCTAACATTTACGATAGATGTATGTTTTTAAGTTTGAACTTATAAACTTGAATAATTTAAAATGTGACATTTTATTATATAAGTACACATTATTTAATTACCGCAGCTATAAACATCATATATTATACAAACAGATACAAAAATAAAATAATTTAATGTTTGACTGCTTAGAATAATCGATGTAATAAGTTATAAGACACCAATTTGAAACGCTTACATTAATAAATAACAAATACAGTTGAAATCACTATCACCTTGACTCTGGTTAAAATGAAATATCGGTTAATGTTCCCAGAAAAACTCCCATGATTTACGTATATTTGTCTACTGTAAATATGGTTCTAATGAAAAATCGGATACATTGATAAATGAAGAATTTTTTAACACGCTTTATAATTTATATGTTAAACATTAATATACGAGGCAATGCATTTTGCCAAGTCAGTTACCTACAGGCTACAGTTGATAATAATAGTAATAATGGTAATATTTATTTATTTATTTATTTATTTATTTTAAATATAAACGGACTTAAGTCCTTAACAATATTTTGTGTGTATACACGGTAATAATAACACAATGATAATAGTAATGACAAATAATAATAGTAATGACAAATAATAATATATCTAATATTATGCAAGAATTAGAATAATTAAAGTACCCATTTCGTAAAAATACATTTTCAACTGTAAATATTAATGTATGTAAACCATATTTTAATTTTATTGTTAATGTCAACGTGTATACCGTAACACTATAGTTTACTATACCTATAATATTATATAATAAGTACAGAAATGTTAAATTATGTTTGTATGAAATACCTATTTAAATTTCGGTTACAATAAAACAATACATTGTGTGGTCCCTCAAATTTCAATTTAACAGATTTCTATATTGTATAAAATTGAAAATATTATACTTGATAAATATTTATCCGATGAATTAACTATTAAGCATGTTAAACTAGTTTAATATCAACATAAGAATAGTTGATTTACTCAGTCATTTACCTACTTATTTTAATGACAATACATATATCTTAACATTTCTTATAGTTTTCATATTGTTTAAGCATATAACTTAAGTATTAGGTATAATAAAAACCATGTATCTCAGTATCTACATGTAATTTGTATGTATTATTTTAAACATAACGTTTTTGGTTTATGTATTTGACGAATGACGAGCATAGGAGCATATTTTATTGTATGTATATTATGTAAATAATAAATACATAAATATATGTATACAAGGGAAATAGGATTCGTTTTTATATACATAGACATAATATATATTATGCATAGTATTGTAGTAGGTACACACTTGAAGTAATATAAACAAAACTCTATAGCACAGCGATACGTATTTAATAATATTAAAAACGATATTGTTTATTGTATTCGAGCAATCATGCGTGTTTCGATATAGAAAGAAATAAATTTAAATTAAATCGTTTGTTTTATGGAGGGTTTTGAGAAGATTGTTTTTATTTTTGAAGGCAAACACGTTATTTTTTTTTTAGTTTCTAAGCAATAAAAATAAGCTTCAGGTGTATTGTGAATTTGTCATAGTCAAATTAAGTATAGATAGGCAGGTAATATTATAAACTTTATTATTATTACTATACTCACGTGAGATTATATTTAGTTTGAAAGTAGAATGAGATCCGTTCTCCATTTATCATATTACACACCACGCGTTTCCGCCGGTTGCGCCGCAGTCTCAATACTTGTGCCTGTCCAGTAGTATCGTATATGACGGGATTTCTTACAGGTACGACGAGCAGTCGTCAAACGAACAAGTTAAAAAATTCTTCAAAACAAAAAAAAACGATATCTCTCATGGTACAGTAAGATAATAATATTATTATTGTATTTATTATGAACGCTCAAGCTGAGGTTTTGAACCGCGGTCGTCGGTCCCGATAGAAACGTCCATGACGGGATAACAATATGTTATATTGGCACACGTAGCGATGTATAATTATTATTATTACTGTCAGACAATATTTACACGGTATGGCTCTTCGCCGGCGATCGAACGGCGAAGGAATGATTTTCGTCGGATACTCGCGGGCCGAGAGCCGCCGCGTGGTACCCGCCCACATTTATCAGGTGCGCCGCTAAACGAAGCGACTGTTGTTATTATTATTATTATCACTGTGGTGGGAATCCGTTTGTGGCCGAAAATCCGCAGACCAAAATTATTATCCATAGGATTCGGCACGAACCTCCGTCGCACAATCTCTCGATCGATCGTTTATATATTTTATTATTATAAGCGTCATAATATTATACACACGTAGGTACTATACTACTATACCTCCGCCCGGTCCACAAATCTGTCGATTATCTGCCGTATACTCTGTGCACTCATTTACACTACTACTATGATAATATTATGTTGTAGTACCTATACTTGTGGTGTGTAAAACGTGTCTATTATATTATTGTTCTTGCGGTTTTTTTTCATCCGATTTCGGACGAACCCTATATCCAGTGTTCGGATTAGATAAGTATTTTTTTATCTAGAGATAAAGATAATGCAACTCAAATGTATCTAGATAGATATAAAAGATAACTTAACTCATATTTATCTAGATAAAAAAAAAGATACAATTATTTTTTAAATGGTTTTAAATTTTGGTATATTTTAGTTGGGCACTATAGGTACATAATAATAATAATAATATAAATAAAAATAATTACATTATTAATTATAAACCATAAACTTTGTTTGAGAATCTGTATAAATATTTAAAAATGTTGTACAATTTCGCGATTTTTATCAATAAAAAATGTGTCTAGATGAATTTATTTAGATTAGTAAAAAAGTTATCTATGATGAACGTTTAGATACTTTGTAACTATTTATCTAGATAAGATAAAAGATGAACAAATAATTATCTAGATAAGTCCGAACACTGCCTATATCTGGCTATGTATTCGAAACATATAGGTAATAGATATTAGATATGTCATAGTTGTTGTCGCAGTTTCGCAATCGTTACAATCGATTTTTATACAGGTTTAAACCCTATACATACCTTAATCAGTGGTGAATTTTGGGGAGGGGCTTGGGATCTAAAGCACCCACCGTTCCGCATATTGAACTTTTTTTTTTATTATAAAATACTTAAATATCACGTATCCCACGTAAAACTAAACTTACCTATTCATTATAGTTTACTACCAAAAAACAGATTAAATTTGTTTTTACCCCAAAGTTAAGTTAAGTTGTTCATGATAATTACCTAAGAATCTTTATTATCAACTTAATGCCAACCATAAAAACATCCTAGATCCACTGCTGTCCTTAATTTTGCAATACAATATTATATGTATAGATGCCTACAGCCTACTAAGCATAGGATGAAGCTATAAATCGGCTAATCTATACTTAATATAGTTAATTATTATAATTTATAATATTATGGTACGGATGGTACTTAATATGTGCTTATAAGATTTATTAGTTAATTTATAAGTACCTACTTATTTATATAGTAACTATAAATTATAATACAGTGTTCAAATAATATATGTGTTACAAATTACAATATACAAAACAACGAAACCGTTTTTGTTTTAATCACAAATCGCCTCGATGTACCTAGATGAGAACTTAAACGATATTCCATCTACAATAACCATACAGTGCAATATTTGAGTATGGCGTATGTCGTATTAATTGTTCAAATATGAATATTTTATCACATGTTTATCATTGTTATTGTGACGAACAATGTTTAAAACCTACATGAGTTGAAGAATTATATAATAAAATCTCACTTGAATGTATTATAATAATGAACTTGCTGGAATATAATATTTACGAATGTGTACGAATGATGAAGCACATTATATTGTTGTATTTTTCGAAGTATACGTTTGAACGTTTTGTAAAACAAATTGTATTTATAACTATATATTTTTACCGCTTCTTTTCGGCGTCACGTGCGATAGTACATTTCATCACGGGTCCGTATTGTGCAGAGTTAACAAAGAGAGTGCGTCTATACGCGCTTGTTGCTTTTTTCTATGTATTAGTATTTACTATTTATTTGTATATAGGACATATAGCCATATAGGTACCAACTATATACTAAGGTACGTACAACACTACAACGTACGACAATGGAGAATTATTGAAACGAAACTTTCGGACAGAACAAATAAACGTAAACACCGACAATAATATAGCGTTTCGGATTTTTTTTTATCTCCGTAGAATTATAATAAGTGGATACCCAGTTTATGAAATACGAAATAATATTTTTTTTTATTATAATATATGTATTTGTGGTGAATTTGATTTTAATCCTTTACACTATATGACCACTTAGGTATATATAGATTATAGGTAGGTACCTATAAAATGTCGTTGCCGTCTCTCGTCGGTATGACTGTATAGGTCTAGGCGTATAGCAGACTATAGTATATAGGTCCAATAATAATACGACATTTACATATTAGTCATAACTTATTAGACTACTTATTACAATACTCGAATGTCAAAGGATTTCCATAAACATTATAACGCATTCCCGAAGACTGTTAATGGTAATGCCTAATATAGAGACAATAATATTACACTGACGTGATAGGTAGCGACTGAATCGCCAATACTATAAATAATATAGTAATATAGAACTATTATAATAGGTAGTTATGCATAGTATAATATGATATAATACATAGTTATTAGTTACCTACCTACCTACCCACTCGGCCACTTGGTGTACGCTGTACGCGCCCAATAATCGTGATCCGATCCTATAATAGGAGTATATAAAATCCTTTGTAGATCCGTTCGCCCGGCAGCGGATAACGAGTTTTGGTATTTTTTTTGTTTTATGTTTAAAGCGGGCAAACAACTCAACTTTATTATAATATATGAGTGCAAGCTTACACCCGCGACGACTGTACCCACGTTGCAGAAGCTAGTCGCCACTGTGCAATTATACTATGAATATAATATTATAATAATTATTATAATGGCGTAGGTAAGTATAATACAATTTTGCTACCTATAGTGTCGTATTGGCGATTGTACAATCTAGTGATTGGTGCCCAAGTGGGGGTTCATGGTTTCAAAAACCTTGAGATTGTTTTTTTGGATGTACCTAGCTGCACTCGGATTTGTCTTCCAAACGCGGTAAAAGTCGCTTTTATAAAACACCGCTGTCATTAGTAGAAGTGAGCAAAGTGAGTATCTGATGTAGGGAACAGGTAGGTACCAAGTGAACTTCGTATTAATATATTTTTTAACGGAATAACAGTAAGAGTATTTTAATAATGAATATAAATGGCTTAATTGATTTGTACTTCGACAACTATTTTATGTTTACTAAAACCTGATTTAATATCATAAGATCACTGATCAAATTACAGTCTACACAGTGCAATATTTTGCAACTATAGAGATTCCAAATTAGTTCTTTGAAAAATAATTAATCATTATTATGTATTCGTCAATTAAACCATACAGTATGTATAGATACCTAGTTTGAAAACCATAAAATGTTTTGGGGGATTTTCATGACATTATGACAACATGCGCATGCAATAATTATATATTATATTATAATACCCATGTAGAAATTCTAAGAATTAATATTACACTAGACCTTCAAAAATCCCATATTGTTACAGTATGTGATCACCACTTTAAATTGGTCTTAGACTTTTTACTTTTTAGACATACTGTATAATGTAATATTATGACATAAGTATATAATTATAAAAATGTAATGTTATAATATAGTTGTAACTTGTAAAACAGTATCGTGATTTTTTTTTAAATTATTCACAAATCAGACCTTGTTAAATTATGCTCACAATATTATTATTATATTGATGATTGATACATGGCCAGAAGGAAAGTATGAATCACTTATTTTATGTTTTGATACCATTTTATTTTATTTTATTACAACAATAACAAAACATGTATTACTTAGAAACTACCTCAATAGAATATTAAATGGTGTTGAAATAATAAAAAAAAAAAAATACAAGTACTGTAGGATATACGCTGCATACTTAGTGTTGGCTCTCGTTGCATAATATTATGGCAGAGATATTATTATTTATTAGATTATAAAAATGGATCCTCAATCTCATCATTCTTATTTTGTTCAGTTTAAAATTTATCGAACCGCAAACAGAAGATGTCAACATCAGTGGCGTCATTTCAGTTTTCAATAGAGGGGGGCAAAGGTTTTGACCGGCCCCAATGAGTAAAAAAAAACCGATTGACATAAATGTAGACGAAGTGTTGGATGGAATGTATCGAAAACCAAGACGAATAAATATTATTTTGTGAATTTTTATGAAAACAAATGTATAATAATATAAATGTTGATATCTATAGTTTTAATAGTAACATCATGGCGACATGGTCTGACACTAACCTAACCATGACTAGCCCTATAGTGAACTTTACGGAAAGGTTAGATAACATATAGATATCCTAGATATTTGCCCCCCTGGCGGCCTGGCCCTAATGTGATAAATAGTTTTGGTCATATCACCCACTAGAAAAAAATTCTAGATACGCCACTGCCATAGTTAATAACCTAGTGAACCAAAATTGATCATTTCACATTTGACTGTCAAAATGTTCAGACAAAAAGCTTTACCAGAATCCAAAAAAAAATATAGTGGTACGGAGGTACCATTTGAAAAAAATAAAGTCGATTTTATTATTGGTACAACTGCGTGTTAAAAAATGTTGAAAATTTTATACAAAAAAATGCTTGTTAAAAATAAAGAAACACGTCTGTTTTTTGTTTTAACGAAATTCCATATCATCGATCCATAATTGTTAAAATAAACCCGCGTACTATGACATAAATTACACTCTGTATATTTTTTGCATAGTAAAAAATTATACAATAATATAAAGTCGTTAATATGTAATTTTACAATTATTTTGAAGTTAAAGTTGAAAGGGGGCCCACTCGCCCACTAAGTGTATGGTGTCCCGGGGCCCAATTGATCCTTAATCCGGGCTTGGGTATACCTACATACAATGTGTACATCCCTGCATACGTCTAAATATAAAAGTATCTATCAATTATTATTAGTAAAAATGTATCATTGTGACAATAATTTCTTAATACATAGTATAATATTTTCTGAAAATATTATAAAAGAGGCATGTTTTTGGGTTAATAAAATCTAATAATGATAAAACGGCAACAACTGGGCACCGGTCCATCGGGCCTCTTTTAAAATCAGACAGCGGCAAATGCCCACCTTGCCCCCCAAATGACGCCACTGGTCAACATTATATTAATTGACAATTATATACAACTAATAATTTAACAAACAGATTAGATATTTTACTAAGGACGAGTAGGTACTTGCTTACATTTTACATTTTACAAAAATTACACTGGAATTAAAAAATATATAACATTGTTTAAGTTACCATTTCTTTTTCACGCACTCTCTTTATTTTAAAAAATGCGTATATGATAGGTATATTATATAATAACCAAAACAAGTTGACTATAAAAATATAATTAAAAAATTCCCATTTAGATTAATATCGATAGTACTGTATACACGCATAAAGGATCTCCGTTTTATGTTTAATATTTTTATTTTATTTAAAACATCATAAAATCATAAATTAGCGTTGACGAATACAAAAATGTATTACTCGCCTTAAACTAATTGGGTAAGCCACGTTACGACATAATTATAGCTGTCTGTTCGAATTCCGTTCGATAACTTACTTTTAGGAGCTTTTTTTTTTCCTTGTGAACCGTTAACATATGGTTGGGGGGGGCTGAGTTTGAGTTAGCATTACTCTCCCTCCCCCCACTGAATCGTTTGTTAAAAACTAAAACAAAAAAAAACTGAGAAAAAACCTCAAATGATTGGTAACTGATAGACGAGACTTGATCCGCGATTTGCCAACCCTTGCAATAACTTTAGGATTTAGGAACCTAAACATGCAGATATTCCTCGATCCAAATACCATCCTCACAAGATACCTCTCTTATGGGAGTGAATTCCACAAGCGTATATCCTCATGCAGAATGCAGATGCAGTGATATTGTTGTACACACCATCATACACGTATATTATAATTTAAGGCAGTATGTTACCATCGTGATCCTGCAACTATTTACAACTTGTACCTACGGTAAAAATATACATACATGTATATTTTATATCTATATCATACATATTATTTTATATCTATATCATGTATGTACCAGATAGCAATTAATCTTGGGAAGAGAGCTGATTATATGTATCTCAATTTCAAAATTAAAAATAAAATGTACCACGCGTGATCGATTGCAGTTGAGATAAAAAAACAATTTATATATATAGTCTAAACAGAATGTACATAATGTATAATTATTATAATTATTAACATCGTATAGGATCTTGCAACAATATATTATTTTAATTCACGATGCCATATCGAGCAATGGATCAGCGAATCTACATAGCAGAAGTGCGTATATATTATTATTGCAATCTAAGTCTATATAGCGACGACAATAATATTTGGTATATATATAACGCGTGAGCGTTGCTGTGCGTGAATATTAAAAACTGGTACCTAATCTTGGCCGCCCAATAGGGCGAGTCGCGATGTGTACATTATAATTGATAATGATTTTCGATTAGATTCGCGCATTGAAATACGTCCCAGGGATTTAGAAAAAATGTATTATTTTACAGGTACACAATTTTTTTTTTACAACGGTAATAATTATAATATAAGGCGTAATAATAATACGAAAGTGCTATTGTTTCTCAACGTGCATAGGTATACCTACGAGAGCGCACACAAACGTTTAGAAAACACGATTCTGTGTTCACACTATACAAACAGACACGCTGACACATACGGTTAAGTAAATTCCATATAGGTGGGCACAGCCACTTGTAAAATATATCGACCGACTCGTAAAGTCGTAACACATAATATTATTATAATAATATGCGGTTCGACTCAGCGGCGTATTGAAATCCTATAATATATAACATACACTTGCGGTTACGACGGTATAGGTACGTATAACCATTGATTTTATAATATACGCGTTGTGAAACCGCGACATATCCCCTTGTTGTGCAGTGAAATATATTATTATTATATTAAGAAGTCTCCATGCCGATATTTTACGATAACGATCGTTCAAATGTTGTGATAGACGAGTGCAAACCGAATTATATCGATCACCACTGTGAGTTATACGTAATAATGTGTTCAAGGTGACTAAGGACACGAAGTCGATTTAATGTTTAATTTATGAGTTCTCAATAACACGCGTAAATCATAATTAAATTAGTCAATATTATATAATAGTTGTTTTTATTTTTATGCATCTAGGTATACTTGACATTTTCGGTAAAGTATATATATTAATATAAAACTCTACTTTAAGGCATTATTACAAAATGGATACCTGTAATGTAATTAATATAGGTACCTATGTACGGTATAGGTACACGATTATTGTGTGGTAAGGATGTGGATTCATGGATTACACTATCTGGGCCAGTGCGATTGCTCAAAGGGTATAATGAAAATACACAGCACTTGTCTACATCGAAATCTAAACACTGAATCGTCCCGGGGGTTTAAAAAAACGGTTAAATTTACGGCACTATAAAAAAACAAAAACGTTTATAGTTTCCGGCTATAGTATAAAAGGAATCGCGTACGTGGTAAAAAAAAAACAAAACAAAACTTATATAAATATAGTGCTTGGTCAGTATAGTTAGGTTACGGTTACCCATGTATAAATACAGTTCGTACCTATTATATAATAGTTATATACTTACATGTATAATAGTATATACATTATACATATTTTATACTGCAGGTGACTTATTGAATACAAATCTCCCGGCGGCAGGTTTTCGGTATACAAATCCAATCGGGATGTGTGTCGGTGTCTGGGTCTGTGTGAGTGTAATTTTCCACTTTACATACGTAAACGTACATCGTGTACCCACCGAAGTAATATATTTTCCCGAACAAACGCTTTGTACTTAACGCGTCCAAAATTAAACGGACAAACCGCGCAGCGGCGCATACAGATGACGATATAGGCGTACATCGGTCGGAATATGAAATTCAATGGCTGTAGTACACAGTTTATATGTATATAATATTCGTATGTATATGATAGGTGTACGAGCCATAAACATTCAAATAATTTTATTGTATCGCTGTTATTATTGTTATAGCCCGAACGCCCCCGAACACTGCATTATAATGATAATAAATAATAATGTGTTAATAACATTATGTGTGTATAAAACAAGCATTCTTGTCGTTTCCTCAATAATATATTCTTATCCTTTTTTTTCGTCACACGATCGTTATAAATCCTTTGTTCATTGTTTCATTTCGCTTGTCATATATCACTTATAACACTCAAATGTATTACCTGTATCCTAGTGTATCGGGCGATCGATAACACGACTTTATTACATTCACAACTGACAGCGAGCACCGATAGGTGATACTATATAACCTTCTCGATAATACATCAATACGTATGTAAATATGTGATAATATTATGTCGTCGATGCGATAACGCACTTTCTGGTATATATTTTACTACTATGCTCATGTTTTACAATATTGGTACCCAATACCTATTGTGTATGCGATCAATATCGCAAAGTATGCTCAATTTTTGTTTTTAAAAACAATATTATGAACGGCCTTTTTTATCAAACGCGGCGTTGTTTATTATAAATTTGACAAACCATTTATACGGGTAGGTACATAATAATATGGCTAGTAAATTTACGACAGAGTTATTGTTATGATTAGGGTAAAAATGTACTAGACAGATAGATACCTGAGAAAATAAACCTTAATTTTTTAGTGATAATTATATAATATTAGAATCTCGAACCTAACTTAATGTAATTTTTCAATCGTGGAAATATATGTATCGAACTACCTACCTGTAAATATGGATTGTATTAGGTGGTGTGAGACCAAACTTCTGCAATGCATATAAAATATTAGCGTTGCTAGTTTCCATATCTCGTGCAACCTGTATATTATTATGTTGGTGCAGTATATATTATAGTGTATCAGTCTTTTTTAGAAGTTTTGCTAGTGTGGATAAATATTAAATAAAGTATTTAGTAAAGTCGTCATCATCATCGTCATTATATCAGAGCTATCAGCTACCGAACTGTATATTATAAAATCATTTTGCGTAAATATTACGATATAGGTAATATCTAGGTGGCCACGGTACCTATATATTATACATACGATTGAAGGGCCGACGTTTCTTTGATTGTAATTTATTTTAATTCATTCGGTGTCGTTTGTTGATTTGCGTCGTGTCCGACATCGTACTTCTAATACATAATGTTATTTTACATGACAACAAATAGACCGACTTGTACAGTGGCATTTCAGTGTGACGTGCGTGCTTTGGAACCGTAAATATATTTTCATATTATATAATATATTTTACTTCAATACCTGTATTTACTATATAACAATATTTATTACAAAAAACTGAATAAACAGATGTTCGATTTTCTCATGTTTTTAGTTGTTACTTGTTACAGACTATAATATACAGGAGAGATTATTCGGCAACAGGCACTCCGATTTGTAGAAAATATGGAGCAGAAAAAGATAAATCACACCATACTGTGACTGAGAGTAGTTTGCAGATACGCCGCCGGGCCGCAAATCGTATACATTTGGTGTAAGTTTGGTGTAGTGCATACTCGAGTAATTAAATGTAAACGCAAGTAGAAAATTAATGCAGCGAAAACCGCGTTTTACTCGGACTAACTGACTTTAGTATACTTTTATATTGTATGATCATACTGTACGTTCGATACACGTCCAATGCCCAATTAGGATAGGAAAATAAAAAAACAGCATTTCAAAATGTCTTTTTGATCGCCGACCCTTAGTACGACGGGTGCCTATCATATAATACGTAGTGGTTGCTAGTGATTTATGTGGTCTTTAGTCAAAGATTTTTGGTTTTCTAAAAACGATGCCGCCGATGTCTGTAAATTATATCGGTCAGTGATTACGCGAGACTCGAGTATAATAATATGTACCCACAAGACTACAGCGCCACAGGGTACGTTTGTAATTTATTGTTTTTAATTAAACGTAAATCAAACACACCAGATCTCTATTCTCCAAACAGAATATACACATTAATTATACTGTGTGAATACCTACATTGTAATTATAAAAATCTACTGTACCTATACACACATACGCGTGCCAGATTAAATATTCCATATGACCATATCAATGAAATAATGCACAACCAGAGAGAAATACGAGCGAAATAATTGAATTTATTCAGAAAAAAAATACGAACAATAATTGTATTATTATTACCATCGAGTCGTGGATATGCTCAGAGGTATGTTAAGTGCGAGACAAACCATACAATTTGTTTATAGATTCCGTCTGCTAGTGGAATTCTAACACATAAGTTGCGAGAACATAATATAATATACTTATTATTATTTATTATATATAGGTACTTACCTATCTACAGGACGATTCATTTCGATCAAAATACCTAATCGGATTATGTAATCAATTTGCGGACACAGTGTTTTTGCTGAACGTCACTTTCTTTTCGTGCCCTTTTTAAACGCTTCACAGTAGGTATTTATATAGGAATATGAGGTATAGGTACCACGTTAATTTGTCTATCAATTATCAAACGTGCAACGAAGATGATTATGTTCGAAATATTGGTATTGCTATCATTATTTCTTTGTACCCTCGTCCGCATGTATTCATTGAAATATTGACTATTGTTATACACTTATAAAATGCAGTTATTATACGGAGTATATAATACTATTAAGATTTCTTTGACCAATCTAAATTCTAAACAGTAAACAGTATAACGGATCTACACAATACACATCATTTTTTACCCAGACTGCACGGGCGCAATTTCAATGAAAAAACTGGATGTTTATTTTTTTCGTATTATCTTATGTTTATGTATACCCGCAATTTGACAGTTAGAATGTAAATTAACATAAACAAATTTGGGGGTGCCAAACTTAATAAGTCATATAAAATAAATTATTTTAAAGTAATTATGACTAAAATTGTTTATATGGAAGAAATGTTTATTTTTCTAGAGAAATTTTTAACATTTCAATTATAAAAAGTTTTTTTACTAAAAATATTCTAACCTACTCCAACCTATAAAATGATTAATTCATCTCACATGAAATAAGAAAAAAAATCTTAGTTTTTTTAATTAATTAAAATGTTGAATACAGAAGTAAAATGTAACATATTAATAACAAACTAAGGCCGCAATTCTGCCCTAGATAAATTGTTCAATTAAGCTTTCGTTCTCGTTCTGCATTTTATTAAGAAGTGTTATGAATTTATAAGCACCTGGATATTTCGATATCAACCTACTACAATATTAAATTATAAAATATAAAATACAGATCTGCGCAAACTGGCCAAAAATAAAAGAGGGCCTAAATGAAAACGCAGATCTGCGTAAACTAGCCCTCCATTATTTCTGCGTTTTCATTTTTGGTCTTTTTTATTTCTGCAAAGATCTGCATTTGCATTTTCATATTCATTCAGATCCGAGCAGAAATCCCAGATGCCCAAAACGAAAACGCAGATCTGGCCAAAAATGACCGATGGCCGTATTATGACAGTTTTGTGCTCTCCGTGCTAAATCTTACGTGTATAAAATCCTAGGAGTGGATGGAATTAATGTGAAGGAAAATCTTCGAGCAAAAGGCATTAGGGGCCATGAGGTTAAGAACCATATGACATTTGGACATTTGAAGGTCACCGGCGATGCTTGTTTGATGGGCTGAATGACGATAATAGACAGCTGGACATGTGTATACATCGTTCAACCACCAATTGACGACAGTCAAATCAAACAAAATAACATACAATAATTATGACGATAAGAGTGTAGTACTAGAAGAAAAAATCCATACCCTGGCTCATGGACATTATAGAATAGAGTAAGTTTTTTAAATAATTATAATTTAAAATAATAAACTTAAATTATTTATACATTTTATAGAGATGCAGAGTTGGCTGAAATGATGGCTGATAGTGAATACTAGGCCATGTTTATATTTGACAAAACATTGTATACAAATCATGTTCAATATAGATTAAATCTGTATGTTATACTTTAAACGTTTATATTTGTATATTATGTAGTTGTTAAAGTTATAATAATCTAAAGTTTATAATATTTATTTTATATATTGTTTATATTATTTGTAATATATACAGGGTGTCCCGTGAGGATTTACTCATTGCGATATCTCCTGAAATAATAGAGCTATCGTAATTCTGTTTTCTTATTAAGACTCACAGAGGTAAGCACTACAAATAACTAATTTTTTATTTTTTTAATTAATTATTTAAAAAAATATTGAAGATTGCCATTTTGTAGAGTTCATTTTTTTGAAAATATTGACCTTTCAACATTTTAATTTCATTAATTTCCTGATTTTTAATAATTTTTTTAATTAATAAGTAAAACGGCAAAAAACCGGTTTTTGTCCGGGCGACGAGTCCCCCTCTACGGCTAATAGGTATATCCTCACGGGACAGCCTGTATTGTAAATACCATGTATATACAGTGTGTAAACGGTAATCGAGAACACTCAATATCTTTGCGTAGAGACCTGCTATTTGAATTCCGTTTTTTTGGCAGTTGTTATGACATAAAAATACACATTTTTATGGTCTTTGAATTTTTTTTACTTAATTAGTCACGCGCATGCGCATGTCAACTTTTTTTTTTTAAATGGCAACCCCCTGCTTTAACCACTACTTATTTTTCGCCTATTTTTTTAATGAATTTTGGTAGTTGAATCAACTTTCTAAGTCCAAAATTGACCAAGTTACAGCCAATCAAAAAAAAAGAAAAATTAGAAAAAAAATGCGCTCGATTTTCAGCTTTTTGATTTTAACTCTGAAAATAATTATTTTAGGATTGTTAAACATTGACATTTTTGTAAATATTTATTACGGTGATATTCATAAGTTATTTTAACTTCAATTACCTACTGAATAATTTTCTCTTTAATTTGTGTAATAAATCATATAACTTATTATAGCAGAAAAAACGTAAATTAGTATGTTGTTTATTTCTTTACATTTAATGGATCTATTAGAACGAATTAATAATTATTAATTAATAACAAATTCAATTCTTATTTAAGTTACCAATTGATTTAGTTAATAAAAATCTAAAAAAAAAAAAAAAATCTAACGAATGAATTGTTCAAACTGTTCTCTGCCGTGAACAAAACATGATTCAGCGCGAGAAAATTATTCAGTAATTGAAGTTAAAATAACGTATGAATATCACCGTAATAAATAGTTACAAAAATGTCAATGTTTAACAATCCTAAAATAATTATTTTCAGAGTTACAATCAAAAAGCTGAAAATCGAGGGCATTTTTTTTATTAATTTTTTCTTTTTTTGATTGGCTGTAACTTGGTCAATTTTGGACTTAGAAAGTTGATTTAACTACCAAAATTCATTAAAAAAATAGGCAAAAAATAAGTAGTGGTTAAAGCAGGGGGTTGCCATTTAAAAAAAAAAAGTTGACATGCGCATGCGCGTGACTAATTAAGTAAAAAAAATTCAACGACCATAAAAATGTGTATTTTTATGTCATAACAACTGCCAAAAAAACGGAATTCAAATAGCAGGTCTCTACGTAAAGATATTGAGTGTTCTCGATTACCGTTTACACACTGTATATAAATGTGGTATATATGTTTATATATATTTATATATATATAAAATCGAATAATTTGTAATATTCGTGTAAATATAATCTAAAACCCTGCATTGAAAATCTGATAAATGTTAACACATATATATACTTTGCCATAAAAAACAATGTTAAAATATAATATTATTATGTTTATTAAATACAATCACATTTTTAAGAATTATTTATAAACCATTTTCTTATAGCAAAAACTTTATAAAATGTACATTGTTTAGGATTAAATTCCATATGAAAAATACAAAAAGGTAGAGCTTCGTCATCGCATATTTGATCCCAACGAGGACAACCTAAGTCTTCAATGTTGATGAGTGCGACGTGTGGTATATATAATATTATATTCCATAAGAACTTGTTTTTTCTATTCACCTTTGACGTGAATGCATCTGAACTTTAATGAATTCAATATTTTACCGACTTCTTCACACCCGACATCATTCTATAGCTAGTTTATGATAATTAGGTTCCAACCATTTATTAGTTTTACGACTTTTGTTATCCTGTATCGAGTTTGAATGTTTAAAAATCCAATGCTGAGTTGCCCATTTTTTCGTTCGTCATTTGGTCATTTGGTCTTTAGTCATTTTGACGCGGACACGATGATTGCTTCAAGGTTGATCGTGGTCCGGTCGAAGTGTTTGGTTAGGATTGAGGTGATGAAAAAAACACAACACAAACACTTTAAGAATGTCACAAATTATGTATTATAATATTGCGACCAAAATATAATAATACATGACGTTTCGCTCGGGCAGATGAGTTTTTCGTCGGACGATATGTTATCGGTCCGACGGTCCGATGGTGGATCTCGATTCTCGAATCGCCTTTTCCGCCGACCGTTGTACGTCTTACGCGTCTAACGCGACACAGTCCCCCCGTCCCGCCTTGCCGTTACCGGCTCGGTGGGAGAGTCAACCCGGTCGCGCTGCTTGCATCCCGTGGTGGTGGTTGGAGATAAGATGGTCGCTATAGTGCTTGTACATTGTACTTGCTAGTTGCTACTAACGCGGGCCGCGTCAATTTAGTCATTTGATCATTTGGTCATTTGGCGAATTTGGTCATTTAGTGAATTTGATAATTTTTTCACTTTGGTCAATTTTTCCATTTGGGCATTCGGTCAATTTGATCAATTTGGTCATTTGGTGAATTTGGTAAATTTGGTGAATATGGCCATTTGAACAATATGGTCGATTTGGTCATTTGGGTCATTTGGTCTTTAATTATTTGGTGAATATGGTAATTTAGTAAATTTGGTGAATTTTGTCAATTTGGCCATTTGGTCATTTGGACAGCTCTTCAATCGCATCAACAGCCACAACAATCGAGGGTAGCGAGAATACGGCCAAATAATCCTTCCCGACTATCTCGGGCGTGGCACGTATCTCGGCGTTTCCAATAAACGCGACGCGTCGTCCGACCCGCGGAACGACGACTCAGTAACGTACAAACACGACGACTTAACAACCAACGCGTCGGCTGCGCACGCGGTCCACATGAGCACACGCGGCACTCGGCGAAAAAACAGCCGCGGCGGTAAAGCGCAGACGCGACGACTTGGCAACAAAAACGCGTCACGTGGTCCACAGGGGCACGCGAGGCAAGCGGTGGCGAACGGACGCGACGTGCGCCAGGTTCGACCGCTCGGAAAAAACCGGCGGCACGGCTGTCAGAGAGCAGCCACAGGATGCAAGCTCGAGCTTGACACGACAGAGGGGGGGGGGGGGGGGGGGGTAGGCCGCCTCGAGAACATTCTGTATTATCAGAGGCTGGACTCGGGGTGCCTATAACAGTCGGCGGTAGGTAAGTTTTTAAAATGGGCCCGAGCTCCAACAATGTTTCTACCTATTCTGGTTTTCTATTTCAGTTGTGTTACTTGTTACAAATTTGACCATACAAACTATATTCCAAAAGTTTAAAGACATTCAAATGCATTCTGCCAAAGGAATGCCCCTAGACACAGTATTGGGAAAGTTATATTTATTTGGTAATTAAATTACATTATACGAATTATAAGTTATGTATAGATAGGTACTTGTCCAAAACTCGACTTCCGCTACTGGGATTAAAATAAAAAAAATGTGATATAGGTCCTCCGTGACCGAAAGTCAAGATTCACGGGACTCGAGTTGAGACACACGCTGTTCAGTTGGGTCTTGTTAGGTTTCGTTAGGTTTAGTTAGGTTTAGTTAGGTTTAGTTAGGTTTCGTTGGGTTTAGTGAGGTTTAATCTAACCTAACGCAGCTAGCGGCATTCGCCAGTATTATTATTTAAAGTTAAATTAATTCAATAACGGCAGCGCCATCTAACGCCCAAAGAACTGGCCCTCGCAACTGCTTAAATTCTTAGTTAGATAGCATTTCATATACGATTTACAACCAGGACTAAGATGGATCTCCAAGACAAACATTTTGTGTGCAAGTACCTAGGTAGGTAGTTGAGTAGATAATATTGTAGTTACTAGTTAGACTCAAAGACTTTTTCTATATATTTTTATGTTGAAACACATGGAAACTTATTTCCAACGTATTTTTAAAAAGTACCTATCTATTTTTAAATTCGTAATTTGCCGTTCTTCATATTTTTTTATAAAATGCAATTTTATTTAAACTAATATAATTAACCATCCTTCCGTCAAAAAATATTTTACCTTTATTTTTTAATACATTGTATCATAGGCGTGTTCACGGGTGCAGCGAATGCTGCTTTCGCTACACCTGACAATTTATTTTGGATTTAGTGGGCTGGTAGATATTTATTTGAAAGGTATATACATAGAATGAATAATTTTAAACATATTGAGTTTATTATTAAATTAAAATATAAATGTTCAATGTTCTTCAAATAAAAAATGAAAATACTATTTTATCAATACCTACCCCAAGAAGATAGGTACACCAAACGGTACAAACTCAGATTCTATACACAAATAGCTCGATTGGTTAAAACAGTATTAAAAATTTGTTTCATTGTCTTAAAATGTTGGTGACAATTCCAGTGACTATAGTTGTAGCTGTGACAGTAGATTTTAAAAACTCAGCACTATAAAAAACAAATTAAGAATTACTATGTCACAAAAAAGATTACCGGTATATCGTATATGCGCTTTTTTTTTGTTTGTCGAACAAGAACTTTTAATTGGTATTGACTTTAATGATGTAGATTGTAGGTACCTAATTGATGAGTTTAAACATTTGCTTCCTAATAATGACTTATATTGTAAGTCTATTTGTTTATTTTTATTTTACGTACCTAACTCTTAAGAGTTCCAATATTATGATTTATGACTAATGTATAAATACTTATTATTAATTAGGTACTATATAAGTGTTATATTATTACCTATGTGATGTGTAATGTGATGATGTAACAACTAACATTGAAAATTTGCAAATTTTACATAGATCGAGTTTAGCTCTGTTGGTTTGAAAATTAGAATGAATTGACCTATTATCAAATTTAGAAGTAAGAATATTATCTAGGCAATGACATAGGATTTGTATTTTAATAATTATAAAGCGAGTTATGAGTATTTTAAGATGTACAAACAATTTACGATTTTAAAATACTCATAACTAGCTTTAAAATTCAAATTTAATAAAAATCCTAGGTCATTACCTAGATAAAAGTCTTACTTCTAAATTTGATAATAGGTCAATTCACTCTAACTTTTGAACTAACGGAGCTACACGTGTTTTGCTGAGCGTGCAATTTGCTATGTTACGCACTGATATAAGACGGAGACAACATAATATTATGTGGCCTGATATGTGGGTGCGGCGTATTCTTAAGAACGGATACTACAGATATTATTTTATGCTTACTAGTTATATAACTAAAGTTATCTGTAATATAAATTTAGACTCATTTTATATAAGTAACTACTTACGAAATAATACAGTATTCATATAAAAAATATGACATTCTGGAATAAATAACAATAAGTAGGTACCTATGTCATCACTTTTTGTCTTTTAGACTCAGGAAAAATTGATGGAACAGCACTTTTTTTAATGTGATTTTATTTTTACTCCAGCAACCTTTAAGATATAAATTACTATTTAAAATTAAAACATAATATACCTATAATTCAATTTAAATTAAAAAAAAACTTATACTTCAATAATATCTTGTGGGACTGAATATTGCTAGCCACAAGGAGGAATGATCAGCACATACAAATTTTAGTATAGTTTTTTAATTATTTGCTTTAATCATACACCTATTCAATCCATGCTAGACTATTATAAATTGGAACTATAAAACAAGTAATTTTCAGGTTGATTTTCAAGTTATTGCATCGCCTTTTCTGGCAGTAAATAGTAATACTGCTTCGATTTTCTACTTCACCATCTTTTCAGGTAGAAAAGTGAATCTAGTTCTTACTTTGAGGTGTAAAAAGTAAAAAATTCCTAATTGTTTGCAAAAGCGTCGGGAAAAACTAAAAATAAATCAAGGAAAACGGAGATTCCTGAACTGCAGTTTAGGAATTTTAAATTTTATTTAAGTACCTCGTTTTTTTTTTTGTAAATGTCAATAAATTTTTTTTCACTTGGTCAAAATGTTAGAATATTAATTAATACTATATTCCTCATAACTTGTTGTGTAATAGCAGATGAAAAATATTAAAAATACATTTAGCCTCGGTTGACTTATTTTATAAGCATTTAAAATTTAAATTGTGTAACTTTTATTAAATTGAACATTTTGCAAATTATTTGTTAAAAATGTATAAAACATTCAATTTTTATAGTTAAGGATTGAACATTTAAAACAAGGTTTCTCATTAGTAATACTTATTGTAACCAAAAAATGTAAAGTGTGTAAGCACAGTTTTTTTTTTATAGATATTTTAAGTACAAATTTGGACAAAATTATAGATATTCAAATAAATATTAACGATTTTAGTAATTTTGATGTAAATTAAAAAATATTATTTGTGAATCATAGGTACCTACTTGAAACTTTTATATTAGGTAAATTATTATATTTTATACACACAATGACGTTTTAAAATAATTTTTTTCAGTGTTGACTGTTGAGACTTATCTCAAAATGTCATCTATCAAAATGTTATTCATTGTCTTATATAGATTAAAATCTATTGGTCATCTTTTTATTTATCTTGGAATAAATCTTGAATACATAAACTGTATTAATAAATCTAGCCTTTAAGTTATCATCAATATTTAATTAAGATATTAATACAAATTACAAATGCAGTATTTAATTATATAATTTACATCACAACTTTCATAAAATAATATTATATAATATGTAAAAAAATATAAATACATTTAATGGCAATAACAATTTAATGGAATTATCATGATATTGGTATAGGTAAGTGTTCTTTATATTTTTAACACATAATTTTATAGTCTTTCAATTTAACAATTTTTGTATAAAAAGTTAAGAAATTACTATAATATTATTTAATTTCACTTAAATCAATACCCTTAATTAACTAATAACAAAAACAATACTTGTATTAAATTAATTGTTTAACAATACTAAACATTTTAATTTAGTTTAAAACTAATAATAATTAATTTAAGTTTGAAAGTTTCAAAACTTATTATAATAAAATAAGACATAAGTGAATATTCTTAAATAAAATCTTTATAAAATCAATTACTATTTTTCTCTACAAACCCTGAAAAAATCTATTTTTCAATCCTTCCACAATACAATTGAGATAATAAGATAACAAGATATTTGAATCAAATATGTTTCTAAGTAATTAAAAATATAAAATCATTGTATTATAATATAATGTTTACTTAGATTTTATCAAAAAATACTATTAAAAACTATAAACCTAAATAATACCAATTTTTTTATTTAGGATAATTTACTATTTGCTTGTCTTATGGATAAACATTTAGTTTTATTTTAGTCTTATTAGAAAATGCACCATTTTGTTGATATCAGTGACACGTGTATTTACATGATCGGTTATGGTTATGGATTATGGGGGCTGATAATAATATATTCCTTTTGAGTTTTTATCTTTGCTTATTCTAACATACAAACTTTTAAATATGAGTTGTATTATTACGAGCTGTAATATTATGCTACTATAATATATTTATATGGGTTTCCCTTTAAGATTTGTCTGTGATTATAGAATTATATATTTTGTTTCCATAAATATAATTTTATACTATTTTAATCATTGATAGAAAATACTATACAGGATACATAAATATAAAAAAAAATTGAATTGTGGTACGAATTTATTGGAATCCAGACATTATAAAATATAAGTTATCTCTGTTGGTACATAGTTTGATAGGGAGGTGCTCAGCAGCCATAATTTTATAAACATTTATAAGCAATTACACTGTCTTAAGTACATATAATATAATTTAGAGACTATTTAGTATTTAGTTAAAATATTCCATAAATATTTATAAGTAGTCATCATTTAATACTATTTTTATTCTAGAAGTTAATGGAAATACTGATGACGAACATAAACTTGAACCACTATAATCATCAGTGTTTAAAGAAAATACCATGGCGCCTCCTAAACCTAAAGATGCAGCAAATTCTGCTTTGTAGGCTAAACTATTTTCATTATCAAAAGATATCCAGTCATTTTTATGATATGAATATGGCGTACGGGTGTCATGGTCAAAAACAGTGGAAGCATTTTGATGTGATTGAAATTCGCAAGTTTCTGAAAAAGTTACAAAACCGTCCTTGCCGATACCAGGACCAGAAGTTGGAGACCCAAAACCATTATTGGCTTCATTTATTAATCTAAAAGATAAGAATAATATTTTAATAGTTACAATTATTATTAAAATTATGTAAACTTACTTAAAAGAATGTCCATATGTAGGCATGCCAAGCAAAATCTTTTCTTTAGGCATACCTTTTGAGATCCAATATTGTATAGAAGAATTAATATTTAAATCCTGGAAGTATCCAGATTCATTCCGTGAAGAAAACAAAGGTGAATTTGGCCCAGTTAATGGGAAATACCATTGGTATGAATGATAATCATATGTCATAACATTTATAAAGTCAACAAAACTAAAAAATATACATCAATTAAAAAATATTTATGTATTTACATAGTTAAGGCAATATTTACCTTGCTAAAGAATAAATTTCATAAGAATTATCAATTATATTTAATGGAGCAGCAACAGCTGCAGTTAATAGAGAGTCAGGTAGACTGTTACGCAAGGTTTCTAGTAATTTAGCAAATCCATATTTTTCTTCTAAATTTAATAAAGGCCATGATGGAAATTCCCAGTCTATATCAATACCATCCAAGTAAAATTCTCTGACAACTGATACTACATTATTGACAAATCTAAAAAACAAATATTTAAATGCAATGATTAATAATCTATTACAAATTAAAAATACATGTTAATATTTTTTTATTGGTCTAGAGCCCGGCAACTATGGCCACAAGCTATTGTAGGGGTTACAGTTGTTAGGGTTAGTACGGTTGGTTAGCAACATGTGTATGTGTGGCAAGGATTTTGCCACTATGGACACGGGTGGTCACTTATCCGGGAACTAGTAGCAGCGGCGGTTACTTACTCTCAATCAAGTACTTGATTGATTTCAGCGATTGTGCTGTGCTGATCCACATTTTAAAATTATTGTACCTTTCTATTTAACTATTTTAAGTTTTAACTATTTAACATTAAAAATCAAAGGAGTTTTAATAATTTGTCATCAGACAAACTTTACTTTCAAATATATTTACTTACACAGGGTGATTCACTAAGCGTACAACAGTCATTATCTCAAAAAGTATAAATTTTTTTACATAGTTTTGAGTTATACAGTAATAAACAACGTTTTTATTAAAAAGTTATATTCTTAAATATTTTTTACCCTTATATTTTTTGTAAGTTTTTACTTTTTTGAATGACAGCATAGAGTTTTAATTTAATTTTCCAAATCAGAATATTTTTCTATAAGTATTTTGATACATAAAAATTGAATTTAGGAAGAATAGTTTATGAGTTATAAGTATTTAAAGTTTAGACAAACAGAGTAGTGGACAAACATTTTGCGGGGTAACCCCATACCAATCCATTCCGTCTATATAAACTTTAAATACTTATAACTCATAAACTACGAGCTCTAAATTCAATTTTTATGTATCAAAATATTTAAAAAAATATTAATAGTTTTTGAGATAATGAGTGTTGTACGCTTAATGAATTACCCTGTATAGGTAACACATTATGCATAATTATTGATTATTAATTTGTTCTACATTATATGACTCTACACTATATAAATTATTGAACCAGTTGAATGCCTAAATTGGTGTACAAGTAAAGAAAATTGACTTATCAATACTTAAATAAAGTAAAATATGTATAATATAATACATACTTGTCTAAGTTATCTTTATTTGCAACAACGCCGGGAAAACCTTCATTTGAATGTGAACCATTTGAGAAATGCATTATAGATAGTAATACTTTTAATTCTGGGTTTTTTTTACGTAACTTCACTACTTGTCTTAAAATCTGAAATTATAAAATGTGATTTTAACTTAATTGCAAAGAGATTTGTCTTATGTTTATACAAAACAATAAAAATATTAACTATTTAACAGGTTCTTTTACCATCTCCCAATAATAATAAGTTGATGTATTCCAATTGATTATTTTAATTCAAGTTAGGTAATCTCTATTCATTCAAAAATCATATCAACACAACTTATTAATATCCAACAATCATTATAATATAAAGTACCTACAGTCACAAAGGTAATTCTTTTTTTTTTTATATTAGATAAACCATAGTCTTTAAGCTATAAAGAATGTGGTCCCAGGTCAGTAATTTAGACAATATTATATTGAATTATTAAACCATAAATTTGTGTGATTTGGAAAAAGCGTCAATTTATACGATTGTTGACCAAATCAAACAAAAGCTATTGTGAGTTGTTAGTATTATAATAAATAATAATGATATAAAACATCTCACCTGCATATCAAATGAGCTCTTGAAGTAAACACTGTTATTTTGAACTTGTGCAAACGCTACAATTAAATGAGTACATAAAGTAGCGTTAATTTGAGCAGGATGAAGAGTTTTATTTGTATCATCAGTTGGTATAGAATAATAACAGGCTAAATTATATTTTTTATCAATTCGTTTGTCGGGAATAATTTTATCCTTAGCAGTCCAGTATGTTTTATAATTTGATTTTGCAGCAATAGCGAATGTATGAGCACGGTAAACAGCAATATCCGAATCTGAAATGTGTTCAACAAAATTTATCATAAAAAAATATAAAATGTGAATACAATTCTGGTAAATAGATATTAAATACTTTGGAAATAAGATAAAATAACTTTCTACAAATAGACTCAGATTATAAAATATTATTATATATATATTAGTAAGAAAATTTACTTGTATATTTCTGGGGACCAAAAAGCACAAAGTCCATAGGTGTATTTTGATCATTGGTGTCTTCAAATTTCATGTAAGATACATAAAACATCAGAAGTACTACAAATACCACAAGAACAGCTAATCCAATTAATACCATGGAATGTATGATTGGCTGAACATATTTCCTACAAATATTAAAAGAAAATATAAACACTGTAGCATTTTATTGATGAAAAACATTACTTTTTTCCGTTTAACAATTCATACTGCGGTTCTGAATGTCCGAGAGCCATTTTTTCGCACAGAAACTAAAAGAAACTAGAAACAGGCACCTCCAGGTCGTTTACTGTAATAACAAAATCTCAAATTATAGGACAAATAGACGGGTAAGTGTTTATTTATTTATTGTCAGACAAAGTAAAAGAGAACATGAGAATCATTCTGACTAATAAAATATTTTACTTTGATTTTTTCCAAGGCGGAGACTTCCTTATCCACCACTCCAACCGATCGAATGTTACGAGTGTTAATATTAATGAAAGATTATAATATTTGCATTATTTGCAATATGGTAAACAATTAAATCATAATAATATTGTAGTGACGGCACTACGACAGATGGTTTATCGCTTATGAATATTGAATACCTTCTACGCTCTATTTGGTAGTTGGTACCTATTTACTTTTTACTTTTTAGTACCTAATACCTACCTATTTAGTCATGGTATTTACTATTTACAAACAATGATTAAACTTTACGACATGAGTCACATCACTTGATCAGTTGATAACGACTGGACGTATTCCAGCCACAAAATACTATTTTATATCTGTGATTCCAGCATAGACTATGTATTCCAGCATCCAGCTGCTCAGTGCTCAGACTCAAGGCGGGTTCACACTACACCGTGTCGTGTAATATAATCACGGTTACCTCAGTTACCAAACGATACCGCATAGTTGAATATATTCAACTTTTGACCGTGTGGTTACATTAAGTATGAACCCGGCTTTATCTGCACCAGTGTTGCCAGGTTTGATAAGAGTGATAATCGTATAGCGTCTTCAAAATTATCGTATTTCACAAGAAATTATCGTATAAAAAAAAATCGGATAGTCGGACCAAAAAAATTTTTCTCGCTACGCTCGTATAAAATTTTTTCTCGCTGCGCTCGAAAAACAAAAATTAATCCCTAATACGTTTCAAAATAAATTCTTTTATTACAATCAAATTATATTATATAACGTTATTCCAATTTCATAAGTACATATCTGCTAAAATTGTAAACCCTTCTTAAAACACATAGAAAAAGATTAAATACCGAGTAAATACTGTTGTGCCATACTGGCTAATTTATTTTTTATCTAAATATCTTAAAATATTTTATACTTTACCTAAGATACAATAACAACAAATACATAACATTGTAACACTGTATTATAGTAATTATAACAATAACATATTTTTATCATAACATAAAAATTAACTAAACCTTGTTATATAATATATTCCATGGTAGAACATAGTACATATTTTATATAATATAATTAAAACAAATTATTCAAAAACAATTTCGTCAATAAATATTTCACTGTTCAATTCATCTTTTGAAAAATCATACATTTCATTATTCATGCTTGCATACATGGTTTTAGTTGGTTGGAATTTAACACATGTAGTGATTTTTACACATTCACTAGTGTTTATTAAGCCATTTATTGTATTAGTCATTAATTTATTTCGTAATTTAGTTTTAATTAAGTTAACTTTGGAAAACAGTCGTTCACAAACACAATTTGACTGTGGTAATGACAAAATATTTAGAACAAATGCTGAAAGATTAGAAAACAGCTTCTCCCCATTTTCTTCATACAAATAAAGATCTAACCAAAACATATCAACATTTTTATTTTTCAGTATATTAATTATGTCTAAATCAAAGTAAGAATTTAATTTTCGCCATTCATCATCAATGACTTGCATCTGAATTTCATCATTACATATTCTTGGGAATAATATAACGAAATTTAATAGAGTATTTGAATGCTCTTGGCTAAATATATTTTTAGGTGAAATATAAATAAGTGAAGATAAGATTTTATCACTAAAATCAAACCGTAATTTGATTTCTATGCAAATTTCTATTAAAAACAGTCTGCATCGCTTTAACACATCTAAAAGCATCTGTTCATCAATATTTTTATTTTGTGTTAATAAAAACATTGATGCACCCAAATAAATACTCTTGAGTGGTAAATATTGGGATTCGTCATTAGGATTGTACGTAAACGGGTTCGGAATTTTCCTAACGAATGAAAATAGAATATCTTTGTACAGCTCAGACATTTTAGTAAACACAGAATCAATAACTGTTTTATCGCTTTGGAATAATTTGTTGAGTGAAGTAATTTTTGGAAGAATATAATTTAAAAATGTATAATACATAAAAAGTGAAGGGTCCTTTAAACGATGATAAATATTTTCAGCAACTTTTAGCCTATCGTCTTTATAATTTGCAGCAAAATATTGTTTTAGAGCCTCCCATTGCTCAATAATTCGAGATACTGCCATAGAAAGTGATAACCATCTGGTCTGGGCTGGACGTAACATTTTATGAGGCTCTAATTCACAAAGATCTTGAAATTCTTTCAATTGAGAAATTCTTTTGCAGCTAGATTTAAAATAATTAAATATGTCACGAACCAGATCTTCACAGTCTCTTGGGAGAGTCTTACATGCTGCACTAGCGACGAGATGCAAACTATGGCAAATACATTTTTGTACAAAGATACCTATGAAAAACAAAAATTATTAATTTGTGAAATGTGTGATAATATTATATAAATTACCTGGAAATTGCTCTTTTAGTTTTGAAGAAACAGAATTATGCGCCCCAAACATGGTATTACAGCCATCTGACGCAAAACCTAAATTCAATCATACATATATTATAGTTTTTAAAAAAAACAAATATATATTAGTGGGTAAAAATTATAATATTAAAAAAAAGAAAAATATTAGAAAAATATTAATATAAAATAATAATAACATAATAAAATATAATAGGTAATCATTTATGTGAATCCATAAGAAAAATGCCAATCTTTTTTTTATATTAATAGTTAATAAATAAGAGTCACTTTAGTTTTTTTTTTATAAATGTATCAATTAATAAAATAAAATAAAGTATAAGATATGTAATAAATGTTATTAAGTTTTGATGTTTTTAGTGCATACCAAACACATATTTTAATGTTTTTATGGTTGGTCATGTTTTGGTACATTTAAGTGCTTTAAAATCCGAAACCGTGGTAATTAAATATTAACTAATTAATTTCTTTTCAACTGAGTTAAGTTCATTTTTTTTCCATATTTACTTAAAGCTTTTAGAGTTAAATACATTGTTTGATAACTATTAAGCTTATATCTAATGTTTTTAATATTGACTTACTCAACTAAACAAAGTAAATTTCTTCATTTAAATCTCTTGCCTACCTCTGATATTAAAATTAATATAGTAATAAAAAATTATTTTTTTTGTACTTACCAATTATATTATCCAATGTAATTTTATTTTCAATAAAAGAATTCAACATAGTACTGTATAATTTGTCAGCAGTAGCACCCGCCTTTGCACTCGCTGGATCTGTGAAAAGTTGAACTAGTTCCCAAAATTTTGTTTCCAATTTATTGAGTTCTCCATCATAGTATTTAACACAAATCGCCATATTTTTAACTGTTCCTATGTCTGTACTTTCATCAATTACAACACTAAATTTATACTTCTTTAGTTTGTTTGCCAAATCCTCATGGTAGCATTTACCAATTACATTTTTCGTAATTGCTGTAGCTTTTGTTCGGCCAATATTTAAACCTTTCGCTATGCTAGAATCAGTAAATGCTTCTTGGCATAATTTGCTTAAATGACCAATCGTATTGAAAGACAAATTATGTTCTGAAATAAACCCACAAAGTAACATTTCGGCTTTTTTGATTTGGTCTTGGAGTTTACTTTTAGAATCATCAATGAAGTATGAGTTTATTGTTTGTTTAATATTTTTAGTTGAACGGAGATTTAGTAGATGTTTTTGTGAGCTTTGGTGTTTTTTTAGAACAGTTAATTCTGCAGTTAACTCAAGACTACATAATTTACATTTACCTTTAAAAGGTTCACCTACAACTGGAACGAGCCAAATTTTAAAATCTTTTTCGTCCATCCATTCTGTGCGAAACTTTTGTTTTTTATGTGTTGGTTTCTTGGATTTTGAACCTTCATTTCGCGAGCGTTTGGTTTTCTCAGGGGTTCTATCCCTTAAATTGCTATCTTCGAAGTCACTCATACTTTGAAAATGTACGTCACTACTCACTACACTATAACACTAAGTCACTAATTCGTCGCTAGAGAAGTAGAGAATGACAAATTGACAAATGACAATGCAATAAGAAATATGAACAATATAAATATTAAATGCAGAATGGGTATTGAATTCGGCAATTCGGCAATCGGGTTCGGGTAATGTCGTAATGGCCAATTATAAAGGTTAATAATAGATACCTACTAATAATTATATATTTTAGGTATACAAATATTATATAACCTGAATGGTATATTCTCATTTCTCAGACAGTCAGACCGTATGAAAATAGTCTGTGGCACGAACATATTATATATATATATATATATATATATATACTATAATATAATAGTCTGTGCCCTGTGGTATATTGGTATAAGCTATTCTATTTCAGAGATTAATTTTATTTGTTTGTCTAATATTTCTTAGAACAAATTAGATAGCGACATGTAATTTTATTTATAAATTTAGAACCCGTCTTTTTCAGAAATATCTAAAACAATCGATTGCAGAAATGTATGCGAGTACATTTCAAAATTATCGTATCGAGTACGATCGCCATCCTTTACATCGATGGGGGATCGTACGGGGAGCAATATTATCGTATTCCCCCACCAGGATCGTACCATCTGGCAGCACTGATCTGCACATAAATGTAACCACACGGTCAAAAGTTGAATATATTCAACTATGCGGTATCGTTTGGTAACTGAGGTAACCGTGATTATATTACACGACACGGTGTAGTGTGAACCCGCCTTCAGCCTCAGGCACAGACCACGGACCGGGTATAATACCATGAATATTATACCACGGACTAGATGTACTACCATGGTCCATGACTACCATCTTAAATCGTGATTATACTAGTGATTATACTTAGTGATAAAACTGATAACGAGTAACGACAGTCGTTTTGATTGAATAGGTATATCCAAATTCATATTTGAATCGTTTTGTCACTCCAAGCCTCCTTACACTGGTTAATCCATGACAGGTATAACAAATTATTGTTATATATTACCTATATCATAGTTCAACATACAAAACAGATCATGTCGAATCGCAGAAAATAGTACAATCTGTTGAAGTTTAAAGTGGTTTATTGTTCGTCAATATGACTACCATGTACGGAAACGGTATGAAACAATTAGAAGAGCGGCATGTGCCCACTAAGGTCTTGAAAATGGAATGGTCGAACAAAATGGATCTGTTAGCCATAGCCAAAGAACATGGTAAACAAGAATGGACAATAATAATTTGGCAATTATGTATTTAATTTTTTACTTAGTTGATTAGTAGTGTATGTATTTTTCAGGCGAGGTGTCTTTACATCGTCTTACATGGCAACGAGTCTGGTCCTTAGCCGCCCCAAAAGATAAGACATTGGTGACTGCATTGGCTTGGAGACCTGATGGAAAACAGCTGGCTGTCGCATATGATTCACGTGAGTTCTATTATAATTAAGATGTTTTATAATTGTCAGTGGTTAAATTTGGAAAAATTTTGAAGGGACGCATAATCTTGCCTTAAATAAGAAGGAGGACTACATCCCCCCCATTTTAACCACTGATAACTGCACAAAACAGACTAATTTATGTATGTTTATTTTAGGTGATTTATTGTTAGTGGACGTGGAAAATAAAGACATCGCCTTCAGCAAAACTACTGAGAGTAAAGTTACTTCTTTGGTGTGGGTACAGCAAGAAAAACCTCAGAAGAAAGACACCATAGATTCTGTACTGATTAAGGTTTTTAGAATTTGGTTATTATGCTTGTATCAGGGCTTGAAAAATTATACATTTATGGGTTATCTTTTATTATTTAATATTTATACAACTAATTCGAAACACAATATTTTTTACATATTAGGTATGATAAAATATAATTTGTCTTCAGCTCCATACCTTTGATACCGATGATGTTATAGATAAATTATATTATGTCTAGTTTTATTTCGAGTTTTATTGATATTACATAATATTATACAGTATAACAGTCAGTGCTCGAATTTTGGTGGTGGGTGCGCAGGGGGACGGAGCTCCCCTACTATTTTTATTTTTTTTTACATACCCCTACTATTTTTATTTACTTGGACGGGGGGACGGTATAAACTCTGACGGTAAATAATTTTTATTAAAATGTGAACTTCAATTGATGTCAATCATATAACGAGTTCTACTATTTCATATCAAAATTTTTTTTGACATGAGTTTAATAATTAATTATAATATCACCCTGTGTTTTGCTTATATAGTCAATAGTTCACAGATCATAGATCATATAATATAAATATTAATAATATCGTACAAGTATATTATCTAAGGAACAGATACTGGAGTGTGATGGTAAAATATTAAATCGTGTTCCGAATGAAATGTTCTCGGTTCCAGTTATGGTGTCATTCATTTGTGTTTTTGAATTTTTGAATTTTTTTTATACTTATCAAAATATGTAGTCTCTTTTGAATCAAAAACAATAGTTGTTAATTATGTTATCTATATTATAGTATATTGAATAAACAGGTTAGGTTATTTTTAATTTTTTTTTCTACTGTAACAATGTAAGATTTAGATATTGCTATCAAAGTATATTATACCTATTTGGAATTGGAAATGTGTTGTTTTAAAGTTGTATTCAAAATGTATGTAAGGTAGGACCTTGGGAGGGGCAAAGCCCCCCACGGGTCTGTTATGAGTAATTTCGCCCATGGAACGCAGTTTTTAAATTGTTGGGTTGAGCTCCTCTACTTAATTTTTCTCAATTAGAGCACTGATAATAGGTATATTAAGTATTAAAAATGTACAAAATTCACTGAGAAAATAATTCAAATTACTGAATCTCTCTGACTCTTTAAAAGGAAGTCTCACCCGGATGTATTGTCTCTGTCTTACACACTTACTACATACCAGATTTTTGTTTGCTAGTTTCAATAGGGTATTGTCAGTTTTCATATTAGAGTGAATCGACCTATTATCAAACTCTTAGGTAACAACATTATCTGTGTTCTCTCATTGGTTTTTTACGATATTTTAATTTTTAAGTGAGTTATGAACATTTTAGAATATGAATACTGTACGGGTATAACTCACTTAAAAATTAAAATATCGTAAAAAACCAAGAGAACATAGATACTGTTCTTGCCTAAAAGTTTGATAATAGTTCAATTAACTCTAATATAAAAACTGACAATACCCTACTGAAACTAGCCAACGAACATTTGGTATGTCGTATGTGTGTAAGAGGGAGACAACACAAATGCGGGTGCTACGTCCTCTTAAAGTAAAAATTATATATTTATTTAAAATTTCAATGGAAAAAAAAATCTGTATTTGAATCTTAAGTAAACAACTCCCATATACATACAGTTTTATATTTTGAATCTAGACTATGAAATTAATTTATTTTGTTTCAATTTTCAAATAATATGTATTTAATTACAAATAAATAAATGCATTAAGTTGAGCCTGGCCTTTTATCAGATTGTATCTATTTTCATAATATGTATATTAATTCATATGTAATTTGATTTAGATGAATGGTCTTGATTATCTCCCAAAACTCCAAAGCTTGGTCCTTCGCGATACACCTGAAGAGGAGAACAAGATACCAAAAGTCCAAGACACATTGAATTTATTGTTAGTTGGCATGGCCAATTGTGAAGTGCAAATATTAGCATTGGGTATATTTTTGTGCGGATCCATTAAATTAGCCGAGGTATTTAAAAAAGAAGCCACAGTGTTAAACATACACATGCCAGTAGATTTTAGTTATTTATATGTGGCTATTCAATATTACTATGGTAGTATAGATATAGTGACAATTAAATTACAAGAGTGCGACACATGCTGGGACGACGTTTATGATTTGGCATTCAAACACGATCAGTTGCTGTCGTCATTAGATTATTTAGATCAAACGATGAAAAACATACTGGAAACGTGGGAACATGTATCGTTAATGGAAATGGAACTGAAACTGAACTCTTATTGTCCAGTAGACCCGGAAATGGTGGCGTCTGATCTATTGGAACTGCTAATCTATGGTATATTAAATCTCCGCATGGAACACTTCCTAAAAAGAGATTTGACTGATAAGGGCATCAAAAAAATCGGCCTGTCAATAGAGTCGAGTCACACCAATGTTCAGAAACTAGTGGTGAAACAACTTTCGGAGGTGACCAACCAGATTCTGTTCCAGCTGGTGGAGATATCTGGAATGTCGCTGAAAAAGTACGAATGTCTGGGACTGACGGAACACAGCGTGAAGAAAGCTCTGCGGTCGGTCAAGGGGTTCCTGATGAAGTGCAACGAGGTGCAAATTGTCATCGAAGAGTCGCTGACCCGGTACAAACTGTTCTTCAAGTGGCTGTACGGTATGATGATCAAGCTGAATGACGAAAACTCGGCCAACGACTCGTCGCTGTCGAACACATCGCAACAGGAACTAAACATGCTGGCCGAGTACATCAACGGGATGGGAGAGACCGGGGCCAAGTCCAAAGACTACAAACTTGACCGGGTGGGCCAATACTTCCTGGACGGTGACCTGGAGTGCCCGTACGATACGCGCAGCCAGTGGTGGTCACTGCTCCAAGAAAACCCGTGCCTGGAGGAGAACGAACTGATCGTGGCAGCGTCTCGGACCCATTCACTGACACAACAGTTCGCCTTGCTCAAGGCCGACCTGATGGACATATTCGCGCAGCGCAAGACGTTCTTTGACAAGACGTTCGTCATGTACGACAACGTTAATCTGGAGTTGCCGTCGGGGCTGTCGCACGGTCGCACTCGGGTGAACATGGTGGACCTGCCCAATCACAAGCTGCTGGTGTGCTGTGTTCGGGAACTCCACGCACACGACTTTGGGTTCTACGAGCTGATGGCGTACGGCGACACACGAGAAGTGACGCTGCGCAGCACCACCGTGTTCTACTCGTGCGATGGCATCAAGCAGAACGTGCACGACGTGCAGTTTTATTCGCCTGACTACGTGTCTGTGCTAACGGAGACGCTCGACCGGGCGTCCAATCGGTTCTCCCTGTTCGTGCAACTGTCCACCAGCTGCGTGCGCAGTCACTGTTCGACGGACGGACTGACAACGTGCCGGATAGGCCAGCCGAGCGCTGGCAACAGCAGCAGTAGCGGAAGCTGTCACACGCTGAGCGATTACACGTGCCGAGTTTTGGAAAACATGGCAGCCTCGAGTTTCGCCGTCAGCGGCACCCGGAAAGTGGCTGTGCTGTTGTCGCACAGCCGGCACAAGGTCCGGCTGTTCGAGATGGAAGTGGATGACGAAGAGGACGAGGATGATGACAGTGCGATGGACGTCACACGGGACTCCAACTTGGCGGACGAGACCACGTGACGCTCCCCCAACCACCAAACCCTTTACTATCCAATAAAACCCCCACCTGCCAACGCGCATTCCAACCCATGTTCAAATATCGTGTAGTCGTCGTAGTCGTTACTCGTTGTGATGATATGAGGTCGTATAATAGTCATATATATTATTTTACTGTCGTTAATGAATAATGATGATGTGTATAACGCTACCAGAGTAGGTACTCGTTTATGTTTAATGTACTTATATTATTATGCTGGCGAGATGTGCTTGCCGGAATTACGCGAATAATATAATATTATATTTTGTATATTTTTATATCCCAATTATATTAAATTAAAATTGATTCGATTTTTCGTCCTACACTCCTACAGCAAGAATCTAATAATATTATATATCAGAGTCTTCCGTTGGTCCTCATCAGGTTGTGATACACTTCAGTCTTAACAATACAATATTATTGTTTTATTTTTTGTTCGTATATTTTTTTTATACAGTTAGATTATTCGTATTTTTGTTTATTTTTATATAATATATACATTCACTATATAAAGACGGAGAAAAATTAAGAAATAACAATCGGAACAGTCATTTTCCGACAAGGAACTGCCTTTTTCATACCGACGAACTGTGTTATTGCATCCGATATTACGCCTTCGTCTCTCCGTTATTTTTGACTTGGGACGTTTCTTTTTCCAGCGTCGGGTTGTCTATGCCGTGTTGAAACATGTTTTCTTTCATTATATTAGTTTTTCTGTACATCTGTCTGTCCATCGACACGTCTTCGTCTGAATCTTCTGAAACCATAAATCGTAACACGTTATATGTAATATTATGTGCAGTCGGACTAGCCGATAAAAAAAGTAATCTGTAATGCAACTGGTCAATAAATTTACCCCTGAAGTGCAACGTTCTGTTACTATTCTTATATGCCGTTAGGTAAAACAAGTACAGCAACAGCATCAGCAACACCAACACGCTCAAGACAGCCGCCAATCGTATGCTGTTAACCTACAGATCAGTTGTACAAATCGTTATAATTATTCATATTGGTTCTTTCATGTTTGTGTTTCAAATAACTTAGGTTAGGTTACATTTTAGAGTTTTACAAACACTGTGCAAAAGTAAAATGGTATAAAAAATTAAAAACAAAATAAAATGTAAATTTAGCCAATTTAGGTACACGTACGACGTGCATTGTAATGACAAATTCAAACATAATTGTTTTTTTTTTTATAAAATTTAAAATTCATACCAGAATATTTAACCTAGGTATTTGTAATTGTACACATTTTCGCAAAATTGCAAATCGTGAGAAATCAACTCTTTCTTTAGTTTGCTTTTGGTTAACGTATACTAATTGATTATAGTCAAACTCCTAAGGTGACCTGTACTTATATATGTTCTACATTGTTTTAACGTGATATATCTGCATAGGTACCTAAAAATAACACCATTTACAGTTATAGATTACCAATATTATACAGTTTGATGGTCATGTATTATATAAAATACTGAAGTAGTATAGGTAGTAAATTAAATCAAAACTAAAAAGCATAATAGACACCATATGTATACAAACAAATTGATTTCAATAAGATATTTCGAAAACATTGAAACTGCGATCTAGAAAGCTGTAAGACGAATTAATAATAAGTAGCTAATTAATTTGTTTGTGCTACTATCTTCATGGGTATCTTAATTCTTTCATCGTTACTCGACACTCGTTAAGTACCTACACTGCAAAACATTACATTTACTGACAAACCATTATGTGGTGTAATGTAAAATGTATTATTTATTATCATAGATGTATATAGTCCAATTTTTTGGAGGTAACCAAAGCCACCCCCCCTCCCTTAATATTTTCTAAAAATTATACATTATTATTAGTATGTAGGTACCTGTTACATTTTGAATTAAGGAGACTATTTTTAACTTTTTCCATCCCCTATTTGCACCGATATTTATTGTGCCCTGCTGTATAAAGTTCGAGTGTATGGCACTTTCGCAATTGCTGGTATAGAACATAATATTATACTATGGAAGTATTAAAGTATTAAGTAATGTTTTTTTTTTATCGTAGGTTTTTTGTTAAATTCGATCAAATATTTATTTTATAAACGTTCATACAAAATCATATATTCATATGTACTTACTACTTAATAATTCAATATAGCCAATAGCCATATAGGTAGGTACTAGGTGGGTAGTAGAGATCAGCACAAGCCGTGTCATAATATAAATATTGCTGGTCAGTTGGGTGGGATCGTAGTAATTTTCTTTTGACCGGGTCGGGCAAAAATTATATTTCCTAATTTAATTGGTAACACAGTGTGATCGGTGTTTACAAAATAAAAACTAAATTATATTAATAATAAAAGTCATTAGTATTTCAGTGCACGAATTGGGGGGGGGGAGCTATATTTTTCTAAGTTTAAGATTCGGCAGAAAAAAACGGCCCGTGCTGATCTCTATTAGATAGTAGAAAAAATACCCTACCATTGATCAATCATCATACATTTATATAATATATTATATATTTTTCAATGTAATATATTATTATATAAATATATTGTATATATATATATATATAATGTTTTAATACACGCCGGCCGCGGCTGTTAAGTGTTAGTACTGTACGGCCTATACCTACGTACTCAAGCAGATAAATAAAATGTTGTAGTGTTAACGATATAGTATACGATGATGTATTACGGCATTATTTAGATAGTAATTTAAATGTGTGTATATCATTACTGTCCTATAGTGATGTTTAAGTAATTACCGTGTAGTCGTTTTCCCAGAGGTCTTTCCATTCCTTTTTTATTTCCAGCTGTACCGACCTTGCCGTCATCGATATGTTTCCGAGTTGTTTACACACGCACGTGTAGATCCCGCTTTCTTGAGGTGTTACTTGCTGAAATAGCACAAACACTACCGTTAGTCTGATGTAAATAAATGAACATTGAACTTATTATATATATAAATATATAACGCAGTGTTTTTGACAAGATATATCATATATGTATGTACAATATAGCTATAGAAGCCATTATACATTATAACTGCCATACTGCGGATGAATATGGAAGCGGGTTTCGCCCGAGTTTAGAATGAGCTTATTGAAATATTCAATTACATTATTAGGCACCTACTTAAAAACCAGTGGCATATCTGCAATTTTTCCAGTGGAACGGGGGATATACATTATTAATTTAACTCTTAATACGGAGGGCGGGTACTCCCAAGTCCCCTCTGTGCATCATATTAATCAACATCTTGGATTTTTTTTGTACCTAGCAGTAATTTAATTGGTATTATTATAGTTACAATAATAAATACGTCATAAAAATATCCAAGGCCCGTACTGAGTGTGATTCACCCATCACCTCCCTCTAAAATTCCTACACCCTAAAATATCCTATAATAAATATGTTCGCTGCAGCACTATATACTCAGGTGACTCCGACACTCCGTTAATAATAAATATACGAAACTAATATAGTAATATAATATAATATAATGATTAATAAGAAGGTATTGACAATCTCTCTGTACCTAACTATATACATTTTATGGACAAATCTAATCACACATTCGCACCTAACCCGTTTGTGTGCGTCGGTCAAGGTAAATTAAGACTAATTCAATACAACAGTTTGGTGTAGGCTGGATCTGCTTTAAAATGTGTTAAATTGTTTAGATATTTTGAAATACTTGATGCCTTAAATGTCAAAGAATGTATTTAGTAGACAGTGCCAATAAACGTATTTTTTTGGAACAGTTTAACATATTATAATAATATTTTAATACTTTTCGATCTATCTACAAAAGCAAACATGAATGTTTTATGTAGATGCTTAAAATCGGTAAGTACCAATGAACAAATGGTATGCATTAGACTTGTATGTTTTACTTAATTTCGTATAGAATAATTAAACATTACTCAAACAAGTAGAACATCTTCAATAAACAAAATAATAATCGAAAAATGTCTAAATTTACTTATTCCTTTTTTTACCCGCGTACTGTATATTTTGTACATACTACCTAATATAGTAATATAATAAATCATATTTAATATACCTAGCACTACCGACCTTGATGTAAAGAGTGCCTGTGAGGACTTCGTATTTGAATTTGTCGCTGCTGGGCGCTGTGCCGGGCCCTATGATCTGGTCGGGTTTCATCCACCAGAACTGGAACCTGTGGTGTTCATCGTTGCTGGGACACTGGAGCACAGCCGTTTCGCCCGGCGACACTTCGATAATGGTGTGTTGGAGCGGTAGCAGGTCCTTCTGGTTGTCACCGTGGTTTGGAACTCCGGCTCCGACAGACGCTGGCCTGCCGGCGCAACGGCCCACGATCAACGCGGCAACCGCGAAAAACGTACGCAGACGTGCCACGGCTTTGGACGCTAGCATTGCGCTATCGTTGCCGGTATGTCTGTTTGGAGGTATATACACTATCGATTGCTATCGCGGTCGGGCTTAGGGGCAGCGACGGTGTGGACCTGCAGAAAAACGCGTTGGCGGTTAGTATGATGATGCGTATATAATATATGATATTCGGTTGTACGAACACTGCAGATATAATAATATTATATTATAAAAATTTTGTTATTATTTAGTGCGTAATAAGGTACGTAGTATGAGCGAACCACGAAAATCTCCGATTTATGATTTATAGATCGCAGCTATCGTTTCACGTGTATATCCGTCACGTCGTTTTTCCTACGATACGTTCGCTGCACTATATATTATTATTGTGCACTCGGTCCACTCGAAATTCGAACCGCGGTCGTAGTACGCGCGCCGCTGAAACCGAAACGCTACTGTTCCTCGGTCCGATAGAGGCGACAGCATCCGCTGGCCCGCTACATCGGCGTCACAATAATAGCCAATAGGCGCGTGCGACGCGCGACGGCTACGTTCGAAAATAACTCGTATTTTTTATTTTTTTTTTTGTTGTTCTGTACACTCACACAGCAGTAGCTGAATATCAGAAGTCGGAGAGCACAACAATATTATTATTATTATTATACGCCAGTACAATAATATACATATATATAATATTATGTCGTACGTCGATGGTTATAGCGGCGTGTAGAGGTAAGATACGCTTATAGACTCGGGTTGACACCCAGCCAATATTACGACGTTTTGTTTTGACACTACACCGCGGCGGCGTCGATGGAAAACGAATCCGAAAAAACTTATCGCCGGGCGGTCCTATATATTCGAATATAAAAATATTATCTATACTGGCACTGCATATTCTGCTACAGTCGTCGCGAACAGACACGTATTGTAGGACGTGTCGTCGTCGTATTATGTCTGACGACTTTACCTGCCCGCCTGCAACTGTATAGCCCGACTATAGTGGTATATTATAATATTATACAGCTGTAAAGGACGGTAATGTCTATCATTACTGGTTCATTAGTTATTTGGGATAACGCAACCTTGTGTCGTTATGATCATTGACACCGAAATTCAATTTAAAAACTTTATACATAATTATATTATTCTATCTGTATAGGTAGGTACGTCGAGGAGAAAAGAGATTTTTTTCGATGTTCTTATTAATTATGTATAAACCGACATTTTTTTATTACTTTGTTTTCTCATTTTCAACGAGTTATAAAATATCAACAAGAAGTTATAGTAATAACTAATAATAATATGTTTTATTACTATCGTTTATTTCGTCGACGATATCTCGCGCGTTGCCCTTGTGTCGAGCACTAATGCAATTTAATTCGTCTTTATTCGACAAGTCTTATGTCTAAAAAATAGACCGGGTCAAAGTCGTATAGGTACCAACATATAATAAAATTTGCACGAGTTTGGTAATGATGTTTTCATCGATATATCATTATTCATTATACACATTAACGCGGAAATCCACCACGACTCACTGAATTTATAACATATTATACTATGTATAGGTATTTATAAGTTATAGCAAATATTGCCCCCGAAATAATAACTGATTTGTCTAGCGTTCAATATTCGGTGACATTAGTGTAATGCAATAAATATATAATATCTATTGATACCAAGTCGATGGTATTGTAAATTGTTGATCGATTATAATTTATAATATAATTATCGAAGTAAATATTGGATAGTTGTTTGAGTACCTACATATATGTATATTTATACTTATGTTATTTATTTGAGTTATAATTTAGAAAGAGTGAAATTTCTAAATACCGGGACACTCTTGGTTCCTAAAATGTTTTTCTCTATTTGAAACTTTTGATATTTATAGCCTAGAGGTATCTATTAGGAGAAGCTTCACTGCCCACTGGTATGTAATGAACAGAGAGTAATACTGAGTAAGGGTATCAGTCACCAGGGTATAGGCAACGATATTTAGTATTTTCCAGCTTTATTATAGCTAACACGGAAAGACTATTTATGAAGCGTGTGTAGGATACACCAACTCGTTACTCGTCACTATAACATTGATTATAAATAATAAATATTCAATTATTATGATAATTGCCTCAATAAAATATTGCGATTCTGTCACAAAAGAAAGGAAAACAAGAGTTAAAACTTATAACTGATACGCCACATAGCTAAATATAATATATAAATGTATGGACAGTAATTTATTTGATTTTTAATATTCAATTATTTAAATACACTGATAGTATATTATTTACTATTATATAGTATTACGTAAGTTCAATTAAGTTAAAAAGATAAAAATATGTCACTTGTAATGTTATATAGTATAGGCGTATAGTCGACTTGTATTCTAGGTTATAGGTTAGGTATACTGTATAGAACATTCAACAAATTTTATTTAAACTTAGAATAATGCAAAATTAGGTATTTATTTAATATCACAAATAAAAAGAACACTAATTGTTCTGCAAAATTAAATACTTTTAAAATGTTTCTGTTACGAGTCTATAATTTCAGTATATTATATAGATAGTATACAATATTGCCACACTAACAACTACTAAAAAGGTAAAAAGAAATTTAAAAAACCATTCATAATACATTATTATGTTTAATTCAAAAAATAAATAACTCTTAATTTATAAAATTCATAATTTTTATGAGGACTTGTTTGTACATTGTTCAGTTGTTTTTAATATTTATTGATAAATTAGTGGCATATCCGATGGGCTGCGAATTGAGATTTAATATCCAATAGATATTTTGTCAATCGTCTTTAAAAATGCGATCAAAATTATCGAGTCCTGCGTGTCAAGATTTTCACTTCAATTCCTCCTCTGTCATTACCTCAACATAACAGTAATAATAGTAATATTTAGGAACACCAGAAGTCCAGAAATATTAAATAATTTTTATTTATATTATAATTCGGTATTTTATAAATATTTCCATAATTTATTCTTTATTCTTTTATTGTCTTGTATCCATTAAAAAAAAAATCAACATAGGACTAGCGATGGACCAAGTATGACAATATTTAATTCAATTAGCTAAGACATTAGAAATTTTTGTATTGGTAATGTGAAATTTCAAACTACCTAGTAGGTCTAACCTACCTACATATCATTGCGTAGGTTCTGATGTATATAGTATAGTATATAGCTTTTGCATGATTAGCATTACTGAGCGAGTGATATGTAATTTTGAAGGTTTGGTAATGATTTCTATAGAATAATTGAACACATGGTGTGATTTAATAAAATAGATAAGCTACTGTATTTGATAATACTTGAGTAATTATTTTTTTATATCTTCCGAATATCTAATATAATTAATATTGTTCTTTATAAATAAAATATAAGCATAAATTAAACAACAAAAAAATGTTAATTTATGAACTCCGGCATAAATAATAAGACTAAACCACTAACACCTAGCATTCTACAAGTCCTAAATTTTTTTGTGGGAGGTTGGTTGATTTTCAGTTTTTGATTCATAGGTCTTATTGATTCTTAAATAAGCAAAATAAACGTCATATAATAAGATTATATTTAAAAATGTTAAAGACCATTATAGACTACTTACAACAAAATCTGAATTTTCAAATGTTTTATCCTTATTATGGCAAATGTTGAACTAAGATATAACCAATAGTTAAATTGTCAACAAATATTATATTAAAATATGCTTTTAAACTGATATTGAACAATAATGACTCTTAAAAAATCAGAATCATATAATTATTAATTAGTTATTGCACACCTTACATAGCTATATCACTATATCAGGCGAACATTGTATCACAGGTTTATGAAGAACAAAATAATAGGTACGCTATTTAAATTTATATCAATATGCACATATAAGAGCATTTTAAATTGACATAATTATATATTTAATAATAATTGGTCGAGATAAAATTAGTTAATAAAGTTAGATTCTGAGTAGAGCGATGAATATATTGGTTTTACAATTAGTTTTGTCTAACGTCACTTTTAGGAGGGGTAAAAAAGTATCAATCTTCAATGTTGAGGGTGGGTTCTAGAAATTTTTTAGTAGGAAAATAAATCTTATTGGTACTTAGTCAAAATTAAAAATTACCTGTATTTTTTTAAATAAGCAGAACAAACTAAAAGATATAAATACGAAAAGTTGAAAATATTATGCAAATCAGTTTTAAATGGATATATTTTTTTGTTGTAATTAAAAAACAATTAACTGTGTACATTATTGTTGAAATTCTAAAATTCTAAAATGAAATAAATCAACTTTAAGAAAAAAAAATACTCATAACCCTAATTAAAATGTCCACCAAATATTCTTATTTTCTTTTCATAAACGAGATATGATTTCTAAAATATTTAGACTATAATTTGAATCAATTTATAATCGTTTAAAGTTCAAATTTTAGTGAAATTGCAATATTGTACATTTAAACGAAAAATTACGATTTTTCTTTAAACAATTTAATAGTCAAGTAGTAAGTATATATATGTGTCACATAAGACATGTTAACTATGCCTCATGTGACATATACATTGACTATAAATATGGACATAAGTATTAAATGCGTTGTATACTTACCTAATTCTAAAAAAAATTAATCGTATGGACTTGAAACTTTTTTCCATTATGTATTCACGTTTATTAATTTATTATTGTTAGTAAAATACAAAATTACTGAACGAAAATTTTCAATTTACGTATAGTGTGATTGCGTGACGTCCTCTTATTGTGAACGTAAAATTGTGAGACAGTGACAGCACATGAGGGTCCTAGCGTTCTCTTAATAAATTAATAGAGTCTCGACTCTCGAGAAAAACTTTTAAATTTTTTTTATCTTAATTACTAAATAGGTTATAGGTACGCATAATAATCATAATATGATATGGTAAAAGTTTATATAATATGTAAAAATTATACATCAGGTAAACGTTTTATTGACAACCAATAACAATAAAATAACTAATAGGTTTAACGTATCTAATATCTGCCTATCTACTATTATAATAGGACAATAGACAGCTGTCTAATTTTAATTAAAATTAACTACATTATCTTTATATAGGCCCTTTTTGGCGCTCCCGCTGGTGGCTTATGATTAAAATGATATCATAGCCACGTCGATGTCTCAGTTTTTTGAGTATAATGTGATGTGACTATAGGAAGTAGAAATCGATGAATAACTGACAAAAACAAACCATACATGGATAACATACGTTCTAATAAAAAAGTTTCCTTCATTTTTCATACTTAAACATCTTATGAATTCGTTTTTGTCACTTTATTTAATAAGAAATTCATCACTTTGCATATTATAAATACGCATAAAGACATTAATACTTATTAGTTATTATAATATCGACCTTAAGTGAGATTTTTTTTTATTATTTACTATCACTAGAAACTAGCACGAGCATCGAGTTCAAGTATATTAATTATTTTGCTTGTGTTTGCGGGATGAAACATAGATCTTCCATAATAGATACTAATATACACAATAGATGTATATCTTATTATAGTGATGGTATAGCGATGTGATATTGCATAGATTATTTTAAGTCTGGTCTTGAAATTCAAAATCCAAAATCACAACATATTTTTCATTTTTGAAATACATTTTTAATAGGTTTTTTCCAACTCTGCCATTTATATGCCATTTATTTATCCTAGTCGAACACTTTAACAGTAACAATAATTATATATTATATCTATATTATAATAGGTAATACAGTCATATACTATACATCGTCTCTAACATTATTGGTGACGTTGGATACAATATGCCAGCATTATCACAGAAATATTCATAATGTTGATATTATAACTACGACTAATTAAGTATACAATGTGTAGGTACAGCTATACAAACTTATAAGTAGCATGTAATATACATTACACATATATTGACTTTAAAACATTTTTTTTTTTTATTGATCTTAAGCGTCGACAAATATAGCTATTAGGATTTTTTGTATGGGGTACGGTTTGTTTGAGGAACACGTATACGTGGTGCAAAGATTTGTCACTAAATATCCGGGAGGTCACCTATCCGGGAATACAGGCATGGGCCGATGCTTGACCTCAGAACATGCATTAGTGACTGATGCCAACCACCCTGACACACCAGGCCCTTAAAATGTATGTACCCACTCTAATTACAATCAAATGTACTATTATAAATATTTTTTATGATATACAAGGAGTTTGTTTTTAATTTAAGATACTATACGTGGGTAATGGGCGTTTTGCAAGTACATTTCGACATAAATAGATAAATCTTAAGGGGCCGTTACAGTTACATTTGTTTTCTCTGTCTTACAAGTGCGTAACATAGCAAATTTTACGCTCAGCAAAACACGTTTATCTCCCGTTAGTTTAAAAATTGGAGCGAATTGACCCTCTTATAAAGTTTAAGGGTAAGATTATTATCTAGATAATGACATAGGATTATTACTATAATTTAATTTTAAAACGAGTTATGTGTATTTTAAAATTGTAACTTTTGTACATCTAAATACTCATAACTCGCCTTAAAATTAAAATATAATAAAAAGCCTATGTCATTATCTAGATAATAATTACCTTTAAATTGTATAAGAGGTCAATTCGCTCTAATTTTTAAACTAAAGGGAGATAAACGTGTTTTGCTGAGCTTGAAATTCGCTATGTTACGCGCTTGTAAGACGGAGACAACATATCACTGTATCGTCCCCTTATGCTTCGCAGTTATCAGGTTTTTCTACAATGAAATTATATAAACTTAACTTACTAAACTACGTGTAATGTGTATTGTGTATAATATATACATTACATACATCTAAATAAATACATATTTATAAATATATATTAGAGATATTCAAACCAAAAAAAATTAACAGAGATAATAATGAATGTCTCATATTACATTGCAAAATATCACGCCTCGTGTATATCTATGTATGTATAATATAAAATATATACGTACGATGTGAGTACGAATAGTACGATCTTAGCTCCCGGCGTACATAGTTTTTTGTGTAGGAATATAAGAAGTCGGAGAGTGCGGATCATTGTCACTACGAGGATGACCACGACCCGTTCGAACTTCAATTCCAAAGTGACTCGAAACCGTAGTCGGTCCGACTGTTATAACGGTCGAGCGTCTCGTTACAAAATGTGTAGCAACTAGCAATCATACATATTATTATAATATATTATAAATTTATAAGATAATAATATTGTTGTGGTGCGATTAATTTCTGATCCGTATATAATATATTGTTGTTCATTTCACTCGCATTATCATTATATGTACTATAATGTATAAGCCATATTATTATTATAATAATGCTTAATCGGATCACTGGTAATTAAATATTTAGCATAATATAATGAAGTGTGTATTATTATTTATTATTGCGTTTGATTCGTAATTAATAGCATCTACAGTCTTGTAAAATTAAATAAATTATTCTTAAATTTTAACTTAATTTTATTTTTAAAAATATGTCATGTACTAATATTAATATGCATTATGTAAAATATTAGATTTATTTTAATACTTCGCGCTGTTGCAGTATTGCTTAGCTGTTTCCGCTGCTGCAATTTTTCGGGGGATATGTTATAATATAATCGTATAGGTACATGTTACATGTTTATATTATTATGTATCTATATGTATGACCATTCGTCGACAAAACGTTTCCCTACTACAAATGAAAATGAAATCTTGTTACAATACTTAAATACCTATACTAAATACTACTTTAGAAATATTTATGACTTCACTTGTCGCAATTGTCACTATTATTACTTGTCAGTAATATTTAATAATATAATATATTATGGTTTTAGAAATATTACCCACCTTACGCGCACAAAAAACAATATCAAAAACAGCACACAAATAATGTTATATAGTTTAACACAAGTGGAAAACTGGCAAGAGACCACTTTAACTAATTGTATTAACTTCACAATACACGAGTAGGTTGTGGAGTATATATATATGGTTTTTAGTTGTTACCTGGAAGGGGTTTTTTAATTATACTTTATTTATTTGTTACTCATATATAAATAAAAGTGTATATTTATAGTTAACATAATTTATTGTTTATTTTATTTTAATAAAATCTACTCTAGTATTTGTATTTGATAATTCATTAAGAGAATGGCTGTGCACATTTTGTTTTCTCTCTCTGGTCCACGCTCAACATAGACAAAAACAAAACGCATTTACACAGAATCATTTTTTCTATATTTTTAAGTAATCTTAGAGTAAATCGCCCATTACAAAAAGATAGAGAATAATATTTTTAGAGGGATGATATATCGATTTTATATTTATTGTTATTTTACTTTGTATTCGCTTTCAAAATAAACAAGAAAATAGTTAAATTAAATGATATTTAAATTGTTTGGAACAATCTTATCCAAATCAATATGTCATTCCCTCAAAATAATTATTCTCTATAGATTTTTGTATGGGTGATTTTACTCTACGCATGCCGACTTAAGGGGGGTCTAGGCCGGGGCGGAGCCCCGGGGCCCTCTCAGATACCAAATGAAAGGGGCCCAAAACATTTTAAGCTGATACACATTTTTCAGTGATTTTAAAGATCGTTTTTCTTTATTTAAAAACCTTTTTTTATTTACAAAAACAATTGAATAATAAATACCTACAAAAGCACTATGGTAGAAAGACGCAGTTTACTGTTATTTAATATTAATTGACAATTGTTGTAAATAAGTAGACTGTTAATAAATGTAAAAGTTATTATGAAAATCTTAATTTAAATTATGACTATGAAGTAATTACTTTTATTATACTTACTACAATTAGTAGTTTTATAAACATAATTACATTACCTATACTACCTAGTCCTTTTATAATTTTATAATGCAATTGTCAATTTCTGAAATAGTTAGAAAAAGGTACCTAATATCTTCCTGCGGGCGTATCGAGTGGCTTTTTAATGCATATCTTGTCAAAAGGGCCCCTATGAAATTTCAGCCCCGGGGCTTAATCCAGTTCTTAATCTGGCCTTGACTCTAAGATTACTTAAAAACATAAAAAAAAAAACGATTCTGCGTAAATGCGTTTTGTCTGTGTTGTGCGTGGGCCAGAGAGGAAAACAAAATATAGCGAGCTGACATCCTCTTAAGGACTTATGAGATAATTAGTACCTATTGCTTGACAAACCAACAACATAGACCATAGTAATTAATTGGTGTCAATGGTGTCATCTTAGAATTTACCAATATTTGTAATAACCTAAGGCTGAACTACAAATAGTGAATAATCAAAATAATAGTCAAACATATGTCATATCACTCATATACCTAGCCTTTTATTGATATTCGTACAGTTTGGAAACTAATTTTTACGGGATATTTAGAAGTTCCCCTACCCTTAATCCATATCCATAGCCCAGAACACACAATAGTATAAAATATAATATATATTAGGTACACAATTATAATATTAGATAAAACTTAAACATACCTATACTCTATTCAGTATTACAGCCGTACTGCTCAGTGGCAATTTTTTGTCAAGCAACATCAGACCATCTCGGCATCGCCCCTGCTGAGTGTACCGCCTGCTGTGTATATTGAGGTGCTGTCCATATGCACAACTGGCCGCCCGGTACTATTCTTATTTCGCATAGAGTACCTATAGGTACAAATTGTTTTCTTAGGTTTAATGTTTATAATAGGTGTTTTGTGTTTAACAATCGAGTTATTATGAAACAGAAGGAATGAAAACTACTATTTCAGCGAATAAACTGAATTATTGCGTTTATTGTTATGCTTTACAACTTGAATAATAAGTAATAACTAGCGTCTACACTTTACTGTCTAGTAATATTATGATTTGGCATATTTGATTATAGGTATTTTGTACATTCAGTGGCCCGAACATTTTTATAATTTATCAGTATTATATAGTTTATGATTTATAAATTAAATAATAAAACATTTAATGCTGATATGTACCTACCTACTCTACATTTCCGAAAGTTTAAAACTCAAATAGGTATTTAATTATTACTTGTAGTCAAATATATATTACTTACATAGTTACATAGGTATAGTTTAAAAAATTGACTGAACCAACTTAAATAACTCAAACGTTGCAGAAAATGTATTAATTTGTTTTTTGGTAAATATCAACACCGGTTTTTCACAATATTTAAGCATCATAAAGCTTTTTATTATAATTTTCACTTGCAATGGAACTCGTAAGTCGTAACACTGATCTTCTTTACTCTTTAGTTTAAGGAGTAACAGTGTAACATCATTAGTCATTACCTACATCAATGGATTGGTCGTAAATCGTGAGGCAAATATCTTATCTCGCCGCCAGTGCAGAGTATAATTAGGTTAAGGAATAGACAGTCCTTGACCGAATCCGGAACACGGAGGGGAAAATATTTTACTTGTATAAGTACTGATATTAAGACATTTAGATGGATATTTAAGGTTTTCTAGACTTCAAAAATTGTTTTCCAAATCATCCGGACTCCTTAAGAAATTAATTTCTGACTCTTGGGTTAGAAATTAGAACTTAGACTATAATACCTCATAATTTATAATTTACTATTCATGTCACCTTGCCGGTATTATATGCTGTTTAGACTAAAATATTTTACTGTGGCCTCGTCTACGACAGTTCTACTCAAACTTATTTTTGAACTTATAAAAAAAATATACTTGTTAGACTATAAATTGTTAGGAAATAAAATGTACTGTAGAGATAAAAATACCGCTGGTTATCCTGGAAAAGGTGCAGTTTTTTTATTGATATAGCAATTACTGATAATAACATAAATTTAAAACTAATTACCGAGGTAAGTACAATAGTACTTAGACCCACAGGCTACAGCTGACTACAAAAATAATAACTATATGTATACATATAGTGCCTATATAATAATATGATTTATACATTTATTGAGAAATATAATGCATCTTATACTCGTACATAATATATATATTATGATATATATGATTAGTGGAAGGGGATATTGATATAGTGTCATATAATTTATTATACTAGTATTATATATTATTTGTCGTTGTATAGGTAGGTACGTCATTATTATATGAACTTGAACTGGTATATTATAATACATGTGTATAGGTACGCAATACATTGCTTAGACAATAAAGACAATTTTCGTTTCCTTGAACTTGAAACGATGATCATAATTCGGTTTCATAAAGTGAAAACCTTACACGGTCCACCTGTTGACGAATCCGGTGATAATATTATATCTAGGTAGGTATAATAATAGTTTATGCGTAGTGAGATGTGTACCAACGGCGCGAGACGGTGATCTGTAAATAGACACCTCTAGATATTTAGGTAGGTACCTTTAATAATGTATACAATGGGATAGACCGACAATATAATATTATTGTGACCCCAACACTGACAGTGCGTGTCGTTTGGCGTTTTGGCATTGGCGAATCATTCGAGTAGAACACCCTGGTAATTTCTTCCTAGTGAATTCGACACCGACGGTTATATTCATCGCAGTGTCTGGCGTCTGCAGTAAGTACAGCTAAAGTGTAGGTATTCAACCTTGCAGTGGCGTATTAGTTTGATATAATATATATATATATATATATATATATTGCACAGCCGCGTGAGTTAAGAATCGAACAATCGACGACAAATCAGATAATGGTCGGAGAGGAGGGAGGTCAAACAAAAAATGTTCGTTTTTTATTTACAAACTATTAATACTATCAGATTTAATTAAATAACCATACACACATGTATAGTATAAATAAATCTAATTAAAATTGTAAATATTCAGTTCGATGATATGACGAATTCAGTTTAGGTAATGTGTTATAAATTATAATAGTCCATAAATAATTTATTTGAGAGGGGATAGGTAGGTATGTAGGTAATTTTTCCTTTACAAACAGATCAATGTATGTTAATATAGAGACATCTATATAATTACAAATATAAATAAATTCTTACATCCATTTTTGTAAATATTCACAGTGACTTATTTGGATTTTTTTTTTAAATTTCGATTGTTAGGTAATTGATAAAATATCGGGGGGAAACATGACAAAAAAAAACATTTGGTTAATAAAATATATTTAGGGTAGATTTTATTAATACGTTTATAATATTGTAACTACCAATTATTCATTTAAATCCCGATTACGGAAGGAATTCAAATACCTATTCAATTGTAACAATGTAACACATTACGTTTTTAAAATGCCTTCCAACATTATTTCAAGTAAAAAAATATTAACAAAAATACCTAATAATAATAAAACGATTGATGACAATCGACAACGATAAAACAGAACGCGTGCCAGACAGAACATTTTTGACCATACGACCTCAGAAAAGAGCTTCGAGCGGGGCCTTTCATGGTTTATGCAATTACCGAATTAGGTACATACACCTTATAGATTTCTACCGGGTCCGTTTCTTTAAGTTTTATTTATATTCTCTGAGCCAAAATAACTACGATTTTGAGTACTGGCATCGCAGGGACATGAATAGTTAATAAAATAATAAGTTTAGTTCTTATATTAATTAATATAATATCTATGGACTATAATTATAAGCAAATACTCAAATATAAATAACAAAATGTCAATAACATCATAATATTATGATCACAACCTACGCTTCCAAGAAATTGTCTCATCTTTTTTAAATTTGTGGGATCAGGTTGAAGTCGTGGAGTTGATACGAAGGTGTATATAGAGGTGAATATAGTATGCTTTGCATCTGCAGTTGCGTGGACACCATAATATGACGAAAAACCCCAGTTCAAAACTACAACAAATGTGTAACGTAATGTAAATTATAATATTGAAAATGCTTTCTCATGGTCAATAATTTAACTTTATTTATTGGGTTCTTGAACAGAAATCGTTATAATTAGGTCTATAAGATGGTGCACATAACTCTGATTTGCCATAACTCGAATTGTTGCAGTTTTGAACTGTGGCATCGAATTATGTCCATTACTTTTTTGATTTTTTGAATTTGCACAAAAGTGTACGATACGATGCCCAACATACCGTTTGTGTGTAGGCCTGTATAGCTATGATGAGAATATTCAATATTTCAATATTATGAGATGTTGTTTATTATCTTCGTCTATACTAATTATTTTATAAAAATGAGTAGTTTAATGACGCCAAACTCTGTGTAATCTGACCTCTTGGCTGTGATTTTTTCAAAAGTAGGCATCAGGTGTGGACGGTGGGTGCATCAGGATCGTTATACACCATGCATGTATGGATTAAAAATAATCTTAAAACCATCTATCAACACTAAGTCTTACTTGACCATTTTTCTTAGGAATACCTTGACGATTGGAGAAGTACATTAGATGTTAGAAGTAGCGGGGTTAATAGTTTCAATAATATGTTTCCGTCCAACATGCGTTGTATTTCTATATCCGCTACAGCGGTTAGAGCAAAAGATACGGCCTGGCCCTGAAGAGCTTGGGAATGTCGTTGTCCTTTAAACGAATGGATGCTGTGCTATGATTATTGTGCCAGTGTGATTGGAAAACAAAGCAGCATATTGTTCAGGTATCATGTTGATGTCTGTGTTGTTTTGTTTTGAATAGAAGATATTTGATTAGCGGAAATCGTAACTTAGTATTTATTTGCAAGCAAAAAGCATTAACCCAGTCACGCCCGAATAATGGAACACACCATTACCTTAGTAAGTTAATTTCCAGAGGTAGGTTTAACATTACCTACGAAGGCGCAGTGAAACTGAACATTCTCCCAATATTTAAACAATAAAAGTACATAAGGTAGGTACTCACCTCTCAGTTACATTAGATTGGGAAAAAATGATCTTATTCGCTTATTATTCTGGTCTGATTTATATTAGGTAAATAAAAAATAATTGATATATTGGTGACCCTTATTCCATTGCTGTACTGCAATTAATGACTCGTTGTTAAGAATTTTGAGTTATAATAAGTATTAAGTGTTATATTTTATAACACATTTATAAATTCAGGTTTCCTGAAAATATTCTGTTTTAATTATTTATTTTTGAGATGTGAAATTTATCGGAGAGATCGATATGCGGTCGGGTCTCTCGGGGACACAATACGAGCTCGCGCCTTCGCCGATAAGAGCGTGCGCCTAGTTCTTCAAGGCTGAGAAATGAGCATTAATAAGTTTTAAGAAAAGTAACCATCAATAAATTTTACTGTTTTTAAATCGAAAAAAATTAAATTTTCAGAATTTAAAAAAATGTATTTATTTGTTTTTCCTATAATATATTCTATTCATAATAATTTAGGTAAAAATGCCTCCATCACAATTTGCCACACATTATATAGCTATAGGTACCCTACTAAATATTGTCAACAGTAAGTTATTATTGCTTTTCTTACTGCGGTAGAAACATACCATATATTATACACAGCAATAAAGTATAATAGTATATATAGTTATATATCTACAGACAGATGAAATAAATATTTTAGATTCTGAGCGGAGCGATGAATGTATTGGTTTTACAATGATGTATGTTTTTTTTTATATTTTTATTTATATTTTTATTTATATTTTTGTGTCTGTCATCACGTTTTAGGACAGTAAAAATGCTTGGATTTCCTTCATCAGTAGCTTTTCTGGTAGGAAAGTGAATCTAGTTGGTACTTTGGGGGGTCAAAAGTATAAATTTCACAGTAGTTTTCACAAGCGCCGGGAAAAACAACATAAAAATTAAGGAAAAACGGGAATTTTTACGCAAAATTGGTTTTCCAAAAAATCGATTTTGGTTATTGGTGTAACTCTAAAACAAATGAACGTATATACATGAAATTTTCACTGGTTGTTTATATTTGCATTTTCTATACACGATAACATTTTCAAAATATTTTGATTTATTTTGAACTGTTTAGGGACATTTTCATTTTCCATTATTTTTTAGTTTTTTTTCTAAAAATATCAATAAAATTTTATTTATTGGTTGCGAAAGCTTGAAAATTTAATAGAAGGCTCCTAATATGTTGTTTCAAAGGCAGATGAAAAATATTAAAAATCCTTAGTCACAATTTTTTTTTATAAGCATTTAAAGTTCAAAAATTTACAAAATATGGAAAAATCACGAAAATTAGCAAATTATTTTGAGTTAAGAATTCGTAAAAATTTTTCTTTTTAAATCTAAGATTTGAAAATGAAACACAAGATTCCTTATAAGATTATCTACCTTTATCAATAAAAAAATCTCTACCGGACAGTCAAATTAAATTTTTACGAGCGTTTGAAATTCAAATTTTTACAACATTAGATTTTCACTCGATTACTCATGTAGCGATTTCCTTATTTTGTTGCAATTCAAAAACGAACAACTGTAGATACATGGAAATTTCACTGAATGTTTAAATTAGCATTTTCTATACACCATACAATTTTGAAAATATTTTGACTCTTTTTGAGCTGTTTATGGACATTTACAGCTTTCAATTTTTTTTAGTTTTTTTTTCTATAAATATCAATAAAGTTTTATCTGTTGGGACAAAAAGTGTAAAAATGTAATACAAGGCTCCTGATATATTGTTACAATAGCAGTTGAAAAATATTAAAAATACATAGGCACGATTTTTTTTTATAAGCATTTAAAGTTGGAATTTGACAAAATTTATCAAAATCTCGAAAATTATCAATCGTTGGAATTAAAAATTATAAAATGTTCAGTTTTTATAACTAAGAGTTGAAAATTTAAAACAAAGATTCTCTTAAATAATTCATACTGTAACCAAAAAATCTAATAAATATATAAACACACTTATTTTTTACAGACATTTTAATTTCAAATTTAGACAAAATTTCATATTTAAACCAAGGATTACGATTTTAGTTATTTTGTTTTGATTGAATAATATTATTCGTGGGTACTTGAAACTTCTAAAGTGTACTATTATATATCTATGATAGTATCACGGTTTTTGTTGATGTATAACGCGTTATAAGTATCTAATGGATATTGTGATATGATTAGTTTGTAATTTATTATAGGTACCTATTATAGGTCAATTTTTGTTTAATACCATAGATATGTATATAATATGTCTTATACATAGACTGACATACCGTCACCGCTCAGAATCGTTTTTCTTATACATACAATGATATTATATCATTGAATTCAAATTTAATACCATCCATTATACAGTGCTCCACTTGTAACCTACTGTACAGCAGAGCGACATCCACTTGCCCACCTTTTTTTCATTAAAAATGAATTAAAATTAAAAATGTAACTTAAATCGATTTTATTTTTTATCATTGTTTGGAAAGTGACTTTTAAGCAGGGACGATTTTATTGATTTCGGATCCGATTTATATCCTATAAATTATTAAATAATAGTTTCAGTTAACACCAAAATTATGAATTAATTGGTTCTAGATAATGTATATTTTTGAAAATTTTTATTTTTTAGTTTAGGTAAAAAATGTTATAAAATCACAATATGAAATTAGTTTAATAATATTTGTAACATTTTTTATTGAAATTTAATTAAAGTTTAGTCAAAATTTAAGAACTCGTGTATTATTTATTTATTTATTCTAATAGTAAACGGGACAGACCCTTGACATTTATATAACATTAATAATTAATAATAATAATACACTATTATAGTATTATATACATAATATTTAACAGATAATAATATAATACAAAATAATTAGACACAAGAAGTTGTTTAGATGTAATTGGATTCATTAGCTAATATCATCATACGCAAAATGGGTTCATTATATAAATAATTTGTCGCACAGAGCGGGACCCGGAAAGGAGAAAAGTTGCGCAAATTAGCACCGGGAACATTAAAATTAATAGTGCCTAACATATCTGGAGCGTCAACTTCCCCACTCAAGAGTTTCGATAAGAAAACCAAGTTAGCCTTTGTTCTTCTAGCACTCAACGTCTCCAAATTTAATTTCACTAGAACTGGTGTATAATCGTGAGGAAGGCAGTCAATATGCAGTACAAAAGAAGCATATTTTAGGAATTTACGCTGAACACTCTCGATTTGGCAAGAGTCACGTAAATTCTGAGGGTCCCAGATCACTACACCGTATTCAAGGTGGGATCGTACAAATGCACAATGAAGCGCTTTTAAAAAACTACACATATTGAACTCAGATGAAATTCTTTTTATGAAACCAAGCATTTTCAAAAGCCTTGCACGTGATTTTTTCTATATAGAGATGAAAACTTAAAGTCCGGTCAAATGTGACACCTAGGTCAATTACCAGAAAAACTTAAACTGGTACCATCAGCTAGATAATCATGCCAAATAGTGCTATGAGAACGCGTGAAAGACATATAATGACATTTGGGAATACAGAGCTCCAAACCAAGCTGCCTAGACCAAAATACCAGGGCATTAAGTTCACTCTGGAGCAAATCGCAATCACGAGAAGAATCAATGCAAAGGAATAATTTTATATCATCTGAAAATACGAGAAATCGGCAATTCTTTAATACGGAACTGATGCCATTAATGAACAGAGCTAACAATACCGGGGATAATAGTGACCAACTTTGCGGCACACCAGACGTAATATTAACCATACTCGAACACACACCATTGAGTTTTACAAATTGCTTTCTACCCGTTACATAAGACTCATTATTAGTTGATGACTTTTGCATTTTTTTTCCTTTTATTCTGTACAACGCTATCCTAGCTAAAAATTTGTTTTATGCTCCCTTGATTCAGAATATTCTAATTTTATTTTGCATTTTTTTGCATTTTTTGCATTTTTAGCTATACATGCATTTTTTTTGTTTTTTAACGTCATTTTTAAACATTTTTAAGTCATTTTTCATCTTTTAGGGCATTTTTCACAAATTATAGATTTTAGGGCAAATGTTACACCCAAGTTTGGAAACAAATTTAATTTATTTAAAATCTAACTTTGGATTTGGACTATTAGGAGAATGTCATTTTGAAGAATAATGGATTTAAAATTGTAACTAACATCTCTGAAATGCTAGATGGCCATATTAATTGTACAGTGCAACAACGCAATATGAAATATGAATATTATTATAACATCAACATCCTAAAACTAATAATGAAAATATTTTTAATATAATTTATTTTTGTTTATATTTTACTTTTTAATTTATTTTTAATATTGAAATTTATTTATAAATTATTTAAATGCTTCTACTATTACACCCATTATTATACCCATATCTCTAATAAAAATTATTATTTATAAATAAGTTTTTTCACTCACTTAATTAGTATTTTAGATAATTTTTAAGGTCATTTTTTGAAGTTTTTAGGGCATTTTTGCACTTTTTTAGGGATTTTTTGCATTTTTTTTAGGGCATTTTTGTGTGTTTTTTAGGTCATCAACATCCTAACTCTACTCATTATGCATAGGTACTAATTAATTGGACGTATCTATACCTACATATGGGTACATATTGGTAATTTAAAAATATCAAATATTCATGTTTTCGTGTTATCTATTGTAATTGCTTGGAAAGCTGACATACAGCAAAATATTTTATTGAATTAGTCTAATTTATAGATACATTGCAGATACCTATCAGATTTTCTAAATCACGGGGTTCTACACTTACAAAACAAATATAATCAATGGACTCTGATCAAATTTGTATAATTAACTCATACATACCTATATTTAAAATAATTACCCTGTTGTGGTTAACCTAACTATGGATTATTTTAAATTAATAGTTTTGTTATGTGGGCTGTAGCTCCCCAGGGCCCCAGAATTTTAACCTTAGTAGCGCCTATGCTTCCAAGTCTTAATGAATCTATTGATATAACTTTTATCTATTTTTAGTTTTTCAGTGGATATTACTACCATAGGGCAAAATAATTATTAGTAGGTTGTAGTTATTAGCAGGTTTAATACCTATATTATCAGTGGCGTAATTAGGAATTTGGTTTGGGGGGGGGGGATATACGTTTTTAGCAAACATGGATGGTCATTATCAAAACTTTGATCAAAATATTAGTAGTAAAAAAAGAGTTTTGGGGGATCTATTAATTACGCCCCTGTATACTGTACTAGTAGTAAAGAACATTTCTAATATTATGAGGGCCATATTTTTTATACTTAATGTTAATCTTTAAAATATTTACTTTGTACAATATATAATAATATAGGTTTAAACAAAAATTAATATTAATCATTTTTATCAAATTCTCATTATTTATATGAAGGTAGGAAATAAATTAAAATATTTTGATGACTAATTATTCTGATCGTTGTATAATAGTGTGTAAAATATATAGTGTGGCAACAAATTAATATCTATTATGTCACACTGTCACCACAATAACACCATACCACCATTACCACTAATTAATGCTTTTCATTAAAAACGTACGTCAATATAACAGGAAAAATCCCGTTGTTAAATGATATTATTTTAATTACAAAATGATTCACAAACAAAAACAAAATAATGATTAATAACTATACCGATCAAACTGGTTGAGTTTTGTCTCAATTTATCTTAACAATAATATTTTTGTGACCAGTCGAATGTAGCCGATTAACCGTGACATTCAAGTTCATTGTCTGACATATTATTTTACGCTTAAAACTTAAAAGTAAATCAACATTTTTATATTTTTTATAGTTATTTTATTTTTTCTTAAAATATATGTATCTATATTACCAAGCACTTATACTTATTTATTAATTAATTATTACCTGTATTACAAATTTACAACATAATTAAATATTTAAATGTACCTATAATATATAGGTGACAGGCGTTGTATAGACAGTATAGTTTATAGTACCTACCAACAACATACTAATATTATAATTTATAATATACCTACGTCGTCATATTACTTTCCTAGAATTTCTAGTAAATAATTTGTTTCTGCCAAATAATGTATTATATTATTATTATAGGAAGGTGTACATCGTACATCATACATAGTAAAAATACTATGAGGTAGGTACGTGCCAGTGCCCGTACAAGTATAATGTATAGTACCACGAACATTTAATACAAATTAAAATATTAAATGCCCGTGAATTTAAATTTAAATTATTATATGAATGACCTTCTTTAAAAAATGTTTAACAAGAAATTAAATATAGTTAGGTCTTATGTACCTACTTAAAAAAATTTTATTTTTTTTTCAAAGAATCGAGACATGAAATTATACGAATTTGTATTTACATATTTTGCCTTTAAAATATTTCGAGATGAAGAGATGGTTTTATGGGTACATATACATGAAACAGCGAGGGTAATGGTCTAGTGCACAGGTGTGGTGAGTGACATTTACCAAATTATTGAGGACAAGCTTTTGAAAGTTTACACATCAATAAAAATCGGAAATTCCCAATTTTTGGTTTAATTCAATAGTTTTATTGTAGTTACTAGTCTATACTATATAATTATGTCTTATTACAATTTATAACATGAGTACTATGAGTAGGTACTTTATATTCATCATCTAGATCACATTTTTTGGTAGAAAACTAGGTACCTACTTTATCGGGTGACGTTTTTTTTTTAAGCTCACGTGGGCACGTGGCTACAATTTTAACAAGTCAAGAATGTTGGTAAAACCAGAATTCAGAATTTGTAGCTCAGACTTGTCAAACTACTAGTTAAGTCACCAACATAGGCGAAAATGGGGGGATTTGGGGGCTAAGCTCCTCCCTAAACTTAGCCGTAGCCCCCCAAAAACCTAGGACATACAATTTTGAAATGCTATATTGCATTGGTCTGCTTGCCTTTAATATATATTCAACCCCGCCAAGTCGAAAGTTGAAATTGCGCCTGTGGTCACCATTCCGCATTCGCTTAGCCATTAATCATTATGTTCGCTTGTACTATACGTCAATATAGTTCTACACTCATCCAATTCACCTTAATGGCTTAGTACATTTACTCCGTTCTCGCACGTTATTCTTACATATAATTACTTTATAATTATAAAGCCACAATTATTTTTTAAAAGGATATCTATGAATTTAAAATATGGACGAAATCCCTGAACATAGGAAAATACAATACAACGTGTTTATTTGGTTGACATAATATTATAATAGGCCAACGAGTGACGACCGTTTCCACTAAGAATCGTTTTCATCGTGGATACCTATAGGCAATGGTAAGGCTGGGCATTAACGAGTAAAAAATTAAAATTTAGTGTAAACGTTAAGTTAATTTTAATTAAGTTAATTAACTCGTTACTTTTTTCTTTCAAATTAACTTTAAACTTAATAATAGTTACTTTTTTCTAGATTAACGTGTTAACTTCAAGTTAATTTTGTTTCAAAAATATCTAAATTAAGTTAATTTTCGTCCAAAGAATAATGTAAATTTTTTAATGTGTTTTTACTTTGATGTATCATTTTAAATTTCCCCTGCAGTAATTTTCTTGGACGTAAAGAAAAACTATCTAATAAACCATATTATTATGTGTCTGGAATTTTTTATTTTTGAAAATTAGCAAATTTTAACTTTACACTAAGTTAAGTTATTTTTTTTTCAAAGTTAACTTTTAACTTAACGAGTTGACGAAATAAAAAATATGGGTAACTTTTAACTTAACGAGTTAGAAAAAAACGTTGACTTGCCCAGCCTTGCCTATAGGTACAAGTTTACAACGATTTATTATTGGATTCAAATTTAGCACTTCCATTAAAGTGACGATGTGCACTTCACATCTACTTACTATTTGTACCTATAGCAGAGAGATTACCTACAGGCTACAAGTACAACCGTCAACCATACAGAACAATAATAATACTTGTCTTGCCCGCTTTTTAAAATGATATAATTTTATAATATTATAAGGTCATAAGAAGGTTAGACACTATAAGACGTACCTACCTACCTTAAATATGTTTATTAAGTCTTATTTTATATATGGTAATATAGGACGTGTATTTACGATTTAAAGTGATAAGTAGGTACCTACATTCATTAACCTGATGACGGGGAGTATAAGTACCTACGGTGCCGGAGCAATATTTTGCGGTGCCCGGGCAAGTAAAAAATGCGGAGCCCTCATTCCTATCTTGTAGGTAGTCTGGTAGTACCTACATTACATCCCCATTTTAAATTAATAATAGATTTAAATCAAAAGGTAATTTTGTCCATCGATTTTAAATCAAACAGTTATTATACATGGTATGTAGGTATGTAGGTATGTCAATAAAATCAAAACAATCAATGATAAATGTTTTGTAGGATAATACCATATATTATACAGTAGGTAGGATATATCTGGTATTATCCTGCCAGAAGGAGTAAAATATAACTAATATAGGTATTTGTAAATATTTAGTTAGATTACACTAGGAATTACTGTACCTATTTCACATTTGTTTTTTCTGTAAGATCACCTTAATCACTTTTATCATGGTAATTTTTCTGTATTGAACTTGTTATTGTATCTCTTTGAATAGCCGATTGGGGTTAAATAAATAAATAAATAACTACCTATAAAATCTAGGAAGACCCATGGGAAGACCTACCTAATGAATTATTTATTTTTAAATAATTACATAATATCAACAGCTGTTTTTTTCATATCACATGGAATGCTTATTGATAATAGTCAAACGCATGCTGTAATAGTGATAAAACTTTTTAAGCTGTTTACGTAATTTAACTTTTTACAGTGTGCAAACTGCCTTACTTCTTTATCTATGCTAACTACTAAGGCTGACCGAGTTTTGGAGCTAAACTTTCCTTGGGATTTTTTTTTAATGCTATATTATAATTATAATATGTTATAAGAAAGATAAAATAAATAGGTATTAAATATATTAGTTAGTAGGTAGTTACTACTTATTTAAATCACTGACGTCAAATTTTGAATTTCACAAACTCAGATCTATCTGGACACCTGTCACCTGGTAAAAATCTATTGGTCAAGAAATGTTTTATTACAATGACAAAGATTTAATATTTACAACATCATGGAAAAAATTGTCTGTCAATTCAAAATTTGATGAATCTTTAAAAAGTCTATGGAGAGAAAAAGAAGATGAAGGTCTATTTAGGTACAAATATAAAGAAGAAAATGTAATCATGTTGCCTGGAAAGTATGGATTTCTCGCAGTTGTAAGTTTATTAGATTATCTATATTATCTATCAGGGATCGGCAAGTATTTTTTTATTAGAGTCTGGATGATTAAATAATAAAATAAACAAGGTCCAGAAAAATAAATTATGTTATAATAGGTAATAGGTACCTAATGCTTTTTTTTGTATCCAAATCTTAAAAATTAACTATTAAATTTGTTCCATATATGTATCAAGAAGGTTCACTGAGGATAACGCCAATTGGCGTCATGTAGGTACCTTATTATTAAATGCATTAACATTTGGCCAACGTTACGATTAATCTACTTGTTTATGTTAGCATCTCCTATAAGTATTATTTCATAAGTACATGAAAGTTGTACATTTATATTTTAATTTTTCAATTTTTAAGATTTTTTTTTTAAATCCATTATTTTTCCAGTATCGACAAGTATACCTACTTAAAAATGATTTGCAAGCTACAGCAAATTAGTTGATAAAGTTTCTATAGGTATTGAATTGTCAACTTTGTCGACTGTTGCAGGCATGTTATTTCAAATTAACAATTTAAAATACCTACCAGAGTACCATAAATCAATTAAAATATACATTTATTTTTTACTATTAATTTATATGAAAATAATTTTAAATTAAAATATACCTAGATATTGACTGTCCAGTTTTCTACCTTTCTCACGCCAGTTTTGGACTGTAGTACACTATTTGCCACCCTTTGCTCTATGCTACAAATATAAATTGTAATTTCACCTACTTATTAATAACTAAGTTTTAATTAACTATTATTTTTATTAAATATTGTTATTACAGTTGAACATTGATAGAGGTACCAAACGCCGTAAGCCAAACATATTTGCTAGTGTGTTAGAACCGTTTAACGATGATTTGTTCAATTTTACAAAAGTTAATGCTGGAGAATTTTTATTCAAATTTAGTTATGCATCAAGTATTTCTTCTAGTAAGTTAAACTGCTTATTTTAAATATACCATCAATCAGTTTACTAGTACTTCATTTCTGAAATGCAACCATACATTTTCTGAGTAGGGGGTCTCTAAAATATATTTGGTTTTGAATTTATTGTTGAATATTATTATTATTTGCATTAATTCCAAATAAAATTCATCACTTGTTATGCGTATACTCAAATATGATCCACAATCTCTAGTTATACCACTGCTGTTCTGTTTTGCTATTCTTCAGGCATGGTGTAATTATCAGATTATCATTGCAATATTCCTTGATGAATGAATTTTGTGCATTTGTTTATGTAGGTATCATATTTTAACCTTAAACTTTAAATAGGTACATTTTAGTGTTTTTTCCTTAGATTACACAAATACCTCGACAAATACTTATTATAAAATATCATTAATATATATTTTAAGCTATTGTTTTGGGGAATAATTATTTCAATCATTAGAAAATAAATTAAAAATAAACTACCTAGATTAACAAAAGGCTTTAGCTGTAAAAAAAATTAAAAAGTAAAATTTTTTTTATACTTTAACATTTTGCTATAATTATTCAAGACTTAGAAATGTGATAGGTCATTGACTAAATATACAATGTATAACTATACAATTGTATATATTTTAATAAATGGATAGGTACTATTATTGTTATTACCTTTTTTATAAATATCATATAGAATCATCAATGCATTTTAAATCATGGGATACTTATATTGAGTAAAAATATAAAATTTTATATAAAAGATCCTTTTGTTTTGAACTGAATAAGTAAATAATAATTTAAAAAAAATATTATGAATGCAAAAGTACTTTAAGAATGATTAATTATAAATATTGTATGATTTATTTAGATACAGATGATACCTTGGCAATAAATACAAGTCCTTTAGGAGACTTTCATTCTTTAATTTTACCAAAAATCAATAGTAAACTACCGCAAGTTATTGATGAATATAGTTTGAATATTGCAATTCAATTGTTACTCCTAAGTGCATCTCCGTAAGTTGCCATCCTTATAATATTAATCCAAAGGTATTAAACTATTATATACCTTTAACATTTATAGGGCAATACGCGTTGGGTTCAATAGTTTATGTGCTTTTGCTTCAGTGAACCATCTTCATTTACACTTGTATTATTTACAATATAAAATGTACCTTGAGTATTGTGTAAGTTAAAAAAAATCTTATTTGAATATGTACCTAAGTAATAATATATATTATACATATTACATATATTATATAATATAATTATTTAATATTTTTCAGGATATAGAACAATTTAGTGGTCCTTGTCATAAGATTATAGATTATCCTTCCAAAGGATTTGTATTTGTACTGAAAAGCAGTGACTTGTTGTCCAATTTTGTCAAGTAAATTCAATATTGAAGTGTAGTGATTGTATTAAAATTGATTAATTATTATTTGTAATAAATAATAACATTATTTATGTATTTTAGGACAGTTTATATCATGATTAATTACCTCCAGAAAAAAAATATTCCTCATAATATTTTTATTACTCGAGCACTAGTTAAAGATTTAAATGTCAACGATTTTAATAATTCAAGGAATTGTGTAAGAGTTTTTATTTGGGCAAGAACTTCATCAGGTAAATTATATATACATAAGGCAATCATTTGTATGTTATTACTTATAATCTACAAATATAAAATAATAATTATCTTGAACTGATAAATTATAAATTATAATACTTGTCATACAATTTATTAAATATTTTTTATTATTTTTAATCCTTGTGTTAGGATTCAATAATTAAGAAGACACTTTTTTTTAAAATTTTAACTTATTAGTATATTAGTATGCGCCATATTTAATAGCAATATAAGCAACTTGTTTCATTGTTAAAGAATAATCATTTATTTTTATTTTTATTTTTTTAAATGTTTCAACATTTTAAATGTTATTACAAGTTTGGAAATTGGCATACATATAATGCCATAAATTAAATTTTGACGCCCCTAAAATAATTTAACTTATAATAAATATAGGTCACTATTTTGTAAATTCCTCCCCTACTAAAGTGCTGCTCTAGGTCAGTGCCTAGTTTGCCTATACCTTAAGCTGGCTCTGTATACATATTTATTTATAATATTAGTTAATTAACAATTTGAAAATTTAAATTTTTTTTAATTTTTTATGATTTTTTTTAAACCTATAGTATTTTCATATGATTACTTATTGAGTTATTTTATTCATGTAAAATAGTAAAATGTAAATATATATTTTCTAGGAGATAAACGTATGGATAAGTTTTCTCCGGCAACTTGTGAATTGTTCGGCCACTTAGTATTTAAAGGTAATAATAAACATATTAATTATAAGTTTAGTACTTGTTTAGTTACTGTTTTATCTGAACTGTTAAAATGTATTTGATTCTTATATTATAACCAATAACCACAACCTCTAGAGTTAGATATAACTTAATCATAGAACTAAAAAGTTATGTTTTAAGAAATTATTTATAATTAAAACATTTTTTATGGAAATATTACGAAATGTTATGGAACTAGTTGATATGGTTCCTATAATGGTATTACTCCGTATCAAAACTAACCTAATGATCATTGATAAATTTTTTTATCTGAAAACCTCTTCTTTAAAACATTTACTATAATATTATTAGAATGACAAGAATCTAAAGGTTATTTTATTTATGCTATCAGTCATAATATAAGTTATATTTTGTTTCAGATAAATCTGAGTTTTCAGAAGTCACAGAAAGCAGTGTGACCAAAATTCTTTCAGATGTTACAGAATCTTCATTTTTATTAATTGAAAATGACATAAACAATTTGTACTTAACAATATGAAGTAAGTTAAAATATTAAAAATAAATGTTTTGTTGAAGTACCAATTTGTTTTACATTTTTGTTAAAATCATGTTTATTATAATACTTATACAACGGATTACAGTAAAATAAGGGATACATTTTCCCTTCTTACTAGGTATGTTTACAATTTTATATCCATAGCAACCACTTAATGTAGTCATAACTTGCATTATCATTTATCAGTTAACTAATCTTTTAAAAATGTTTTCAAAGTATAATGCTATAATATTATAATACATCAAACATGGAGCTTTATAGAGTAGATTACACATTGTTAGGCATGGTTTCTTCTAATTGCATGAAGGTTTTGCCGATTTCTCAAAGTGATGAAGCTGAAAAGAAGACACAAAAAGTAACGTGCTATCAAAACAAAAAATAATTTATTTTTACCATTCATTTTTAAATTAAACGTAGATTATTGTTGGCGATCAAGAAGGAATTGTACATATGTTTCAAATTCGAAAAGGGAAAATTAACATGTTATTCAAAACACTACCTTTAGAAAAAATAACTGAAGTTTGTTTAGGAGGAGCTCTTGGTATCTAATCTATTTATTAGTCTAATTGATTTTCATGTTTATTAATCAAGATATTAATACCTTAAAAGGGACTGTTCAAGATAAAATATTTTTGTCGATGGGTACATCTGTTCGTGGCTATACTAAAAAGGGTCGAATGTTTCTTAGTTTTGATACTGGATTATTGGAATCAATTAAATGCATGTGAGTGGATTCTAAAAAAAAATTATAGTTTGTTTATTGTGATCATATTAATTGTAAGTAAATGGTTATAATATTAATTGTATTATAAATTATACTCCATAAAATATATTTGTTGGTACTTTTCAAATTAATCATCACCAGAATTAATAACTGTAATGAATTTAATATTTGTAAAAATTTTTTTATCAGGTATGTGACTGGAAATGAACTGTTGGTATCGGGAAAACATATATTTAGTCACTTTAATGATTGCAAAGACATTAGCACTTATTTATGCCCAGAATTAATTAATAGCATTATAACATTAGATGTAATCAAGGTATATAAACTATCATTATTACTTTTTTAAATTGATTGTTGTCTAAGTAGGTATACATATTTATTTAGATGCAAGGTATAATGCCTATTCTAGCATGTGCAGATTTATGTATTAGAATACTTGAAGGTTCAACTGTAAAAGAAACATTTTATTTATCATCAGAGCCAATTAGTTTGCATTTAATGAAAAACAATGGAGGTTCATATGGAAATGAAGTATTAGTGGGACTGCAAAGTGGTCATATTGTACTTCTTAAAATAGAAAAGTATATTTTAATTTTAAATACTGATAATATTATTATATTATAATAGTTCTAAAACTTGAATTAATTTATTATTTAAATATTAGAAATGCTTCTACTAGTATTCTTTGGGAACTGGCAACTCAATCAAAACAAGGAGCCGTAACATGTATTGATTGTTATGAATTTAATGGAGATGATCATCTTCTAATCGGTCGCCAAAGTGGTTCAGTTGAGGTTTATTCATTAGAATCACATTCTGTCCCTATTGAAAAATATAAATATGTAATTTTAATAGATTTAATAACTTTAAGCCACTGTCAATGTGTTGTTTATAAATGTTAATATTATTTTAGAGTTGTTCAGAAAGTATAACTTCAATTCAAGGTGGAGCTATAAGAAGTTTTGGTATTCCAGAAATTGTTGTTACAACTTTTACAGGTTAAGTTAAATTAACTACCCAACATATTATATTACTCAAATAATGATTATTGTATAATTTTTTAGGTTGGCTTTTTGGATTAACTTTCGTTGATCAACATATTGATAAAGAAATTGTTTTGGAATCATCAAACATAATTTTAAATGATGAAAAACAAAAAATATTAGATATAAGGTAAACATATTATGTTCTAGTATCTTACAACATTGTGCTTTAGTATTAAATACACATAATTTATAGTTTACTTACTCTTGTAATGTTTACCATTTAAATTGGAAAAAATATTTAGTTATTATTTAATTTGAATCTAATTAAGAATGTTTTGTAGAACTGAAGTAAGTGATCTGGAAAGACAAGTTGCTATAGAAAGAAACAAATATTTGGAGTTCACGCAAAAAAGTTCAAGACCTTCTGTTTTACCTTATTTAGCTATTAAGAATTCGGTGAGAATAATATATAATTTTTAAAAATAAGTAAAGTTAATAAAGTATATAAATGAAAAATTATTTATAAATACTTTTTTTTCACAGATGTTTTTGGATTCAGAAAACTTAATTTATCATTTAATCATTGAACTTGAAGCCACTATTGATAATGTTTTATTGCAATGCAATTGCTTAATTAATTTGATTGATGTTGAAAACAATAATAATGCTGTAGTGAGCAAGAGTAAATGTAAAGAAGAGGTATAGTAGCTTATATTATTTATTTAATGATTTAGTCCCCACATAAAAATATTTTCTTCAACCAACCTTAACTCCCACGATAATCTAATGGCCATAATTTCTAAAGCTCGAAGATCAAAAGTTTTCATACTAATAGATCAATGTATATGTGTATTGTTTATCAAATATTCAAATGTCCAAATATATTGTTTTGAACTTTTTGAATAAATTATGTATTTAATTGCAATTGAGTGATTTAAAATTTTTTTATACAGACAAAATAAGAAAAATAAAACGTTTCATTTTGCTTTTACCTTCATTCATCGGCTTCATTACCTATTTAATTAAAAAATTTGTAATTATAGATTTTCAACAAATTTAATAAGTTTTTAATAATAATTTTAATAAGACCTTGAAGTTGATTGCCTACTATCTATCAAGGCCAGGTTGACACTATAGAGTTGAGGCTAAGCCTCACATTTTGTTAATGAAACACCTCATTCCTCATTAGTAAATTGTAGTATGTTACCATAGATTTTATTTATTTTTTCCATGATAAAATATTATGTGCAAAATATCACAATATATGTACTCTATACGTGTATAGTGTACCTATACTGTATTTGCCAATAAAAATTTAATACTGAGTTAAATATTAAAACAAATATTCATATAAATTTTTTTTTTAGGATAATAATAAATTATTGATTACGTACAGATGTCAGTTAAACACTACAAAATTAGAATTAAAAATGTGGTCACATGAGGGTGATCATGGAATTTTAACTCTTTATATTACACCATTACTACAACCTAAATGTTGTCAAGTTTGTAAATTTCCTATTAAGCCACTTTTATATCATCAAAGAACTAATAGAAATATAGTGTAAGTTGTGTTATAAGTATTAGTCATTAGGTACCCATATTTTAAATAAGAACATTTTGAATTTTTAACACTTCTTTTATAAGGAGGTACGCTTATAGATTATAATTATTAATTTTGTTTAGTTAAATTAAATAAAGTGATAAAATATGATTGGTATAATTATACTGATATCATTAATATTTTAAATACTTACATAAACAAATTCTTTTTAGGTATCAGCCTCAGAGTTTTATGACATTGTCCGGTGGGTTTAGTCTTTCTGAAGCTCATTTGTGGATTTCAAACTGCTTGCCAGGGTTCCCCGAGAAACCAGCTTCTCAAGAAAACTTGGAATATTCGTTTGAATCGATAATATTAGATACAGTTTTATTATGTGCTTATAGGTAGTTTATTTAATCATGTTTGGGTGCCATTAACCTAGATTAAAATATAATCTTACTCTTATGTAATTTTTTTAGTCGGGGATCAATAAACATAAAGACTGACAATATAACTGCGATTTCAATCCTCAAGGACAACTTCAGTAGAGATGCTACTAGGAAAAATATTAAATTGGACATGAATTATGGTTTGTTTATTGGATTGCCTGACATAATTTATAGTTCATTGAAAACACATGTTTATTGTATACAGAAATAGCAGAAGGTAGTTTAATATTGATGATTGATGCAATTGTTTCGAAATTGAAAACTGACATAAAAAATGACAAAACATTGAAGCTTATTAATGCTATAAAACAACTATCAGTCAATCCTAATACAAATGGAGAATCACTTACAAAAGAGTATTTATTGATGATTTCAAATGAAGATAAATTGAAACAAGAAGTATTTCAGAGACCATTGCGCATGCAGCGTTTACAAGGTGTGATAATTAAATTAAAATTTTTTAAGTTATCTATTATTTATTTTAATTTTTACTGAATTAGCTATTATGTTGGCATTATTTGATGATTGGCACAAATTGAAAGGGTTAAATGTGAAGCCTAACTCACGAGAGGATTTACAAGAAGCTCTACAGACAAGCAATACATTGGACTCATTAATCAGCATGTTTGAACTTTAAATGTTACCTTAGTAATTTTATAAAGTACCTAATACATAAATTCTATATTATACATAATTTTCTGTATATATAAAAGAAGATATCTCATTTTGCTGACAATTTGTTTATATACCTACCTAAAAGTATACGATAGGCATATCTCATATCTGTATTCTTACATAGTAAGTATAGGTAGGTCGTAGGTACCTCATTCCTACAAAATGGATATTAGTATACTACAGGCGCTACAGCCTTCAGTTTTATTATACAGAAATAAAGGCAAATGCTGATTATTAGGACATTAAGTAGGTCTATGTACTTTAAAGGGATTGGAAGCGGTGATTTTCTGACATGTCCAACATACCTGGAACATAGGAATTTAGACGTGTTTTCATTCCAACGTACCGATTGATCTACTGAACTGATAAGAATTCTAAAAACCAATTTAAATTGGTCATCAAGTCTACTTGAGATCGACTTTTCCAGGTTTTTAAATTTTTGATTTTAACTTCTCCAAAAATGTAGGAATTATTTAGGATTTAGGGGGATATATATTTAACACGCACTAGTGCACTATAAATAATCTATATATATATATAAATGAGTGTTTGTGTTTTCTTTATGCATTCCACTGTTCATCCGATTGCTATGAAATTTGGTAGAGATAGATTAGACCACTAGTCTGGCTAATTTAAAAGGGTAATTTAGAGGTCCAACCCGGGGAGGAGCTCAATTAGGGACTTTTAGATTTACGATGGAAATGATTGCTTGTAAATGGTTGCTTTCGGTTTCAATAATAATAATTTTTATTTATTTATTTATACATACATATATATATATATATACATATGACGTTTTCGGTTTGTCAGTAATACATGTAAAAATAATTATTACAAAATAGAATAGTGAGTAAATGAATAAATAAAACATGTAACATCGAAACAATTAAGTCATAATAATTAAAAAAATAAATCAGTAAAAGTAGCAATAATCATAGCAACAGCTAAAATTATGGTAAGTGAGTTGTGTGTATCAATCATAGACATATATAATAACCTTTGGAAAATTTACTTTTCGAGTCTAGGACGTCAAAAATTCGATCAATTGTCATACATTATTCAACAGTCGCATTGACATTAGACAAATTAAGATAATTTACACTTTGTAAGTATTTAAGCCCGTCTGCGGTTGAACTTGAAAATATGACTCTGCATAGGAGACTTAAATTTTACTGTTTTTCCAATTTATATGCTTTGAACTAAGCTGATTACTAAATTTTAAAAATAATTCTTTTTGTACACCATGTAAATTTTTGATGTGATCCCATCTGATGAAGCGTTTATCTGATTCATAAATAAAATTATTACCTAAAGTGTTACGGGCCAACATTAACATGTGGCAAACAACAGGAAAATTTAATGGTACCTTATTTCGCAGCCTAAAAGCTTCATTATTGAAAAATTAGTATACGCTCCATCACAAGTAACAGAACAAACAGTTAACCCTGAATTGTATGAATGAGTAAGAAAAGATTTAATCTTCCTTTATTTTGAAATACATAGCCGACTGGTAATTTCCAACGCCCATTTAGACTCGCAAGCATAAATAAAACATTTTTTGGTACTGGTCTAGTTGACCCCCGCCTAGAAAATATTCCCCCTACCACTCAGGTTTAGTTTGACGACTTCCACTTAAATCTCTCGCGTTTTTAATTTTCTACCTAGTCATTCGATATAGAATGTATATACTGCAGATAAAAAGGTACGAAATTACACACGTTAGGTATTCGTATGAAATTCCCTAATTAGATACTTCCTAGATTCTTATTAGTCAGAGTTTACGTGGCGTAGTAAATTAAACGGCCGCGATCCATTTAAGGGGCCTGGTCGCGACCTGTTTTTTTGCTCAAAAACATGCCTTACAGGAAAAACTCTCATGCCTTGTAGATTGGTCTGATTTCCGTAATTTTTTTTTTGTTAAATAGAGGAAGACGTATTGCAGGGCGCATTGGACTTGGATTTTCAAAATTATTTTTAGAAATCTTATATTACAAGTTTGAATTTAATCCATTTTTACAACTTTTTAGTTTTTGTATTATTATTTATTTTTAGCGACGTAATCAAAAATCAAAGTCCAATGCGCCCTGTAAAAAATATTCTTCTATCTAACAAAAAAAAATTACGGAAATCGGACCAATCTATGAGGTGTGAGAGTTTTTCCTATAAACTGTGTTTTGACCGATATAATACACCCTATAAACCCCCCCTAAATAGGTATTGGGTAGTAGATTAGTGGAAAAGTCTTATAATTGAGGTGGCAACTAAAATATAAAATTTAATTTTCAAATTTTATAGAATTGCGGAAAATTTGAAAAATCGCGACCAGGCCCCTTAATGAAATTTTGAAGGACAGCAGAATTTTGGCCACCTGCATAATGTTTTATTATTTTCTGCATTATTATTTATATAAATTATATGTGAATGATTTATATTTTTTTTACTATTTATTTATTCATATATTATGTACATTATTTATCTATTTTTATTTAAATCACCTGTAGATATATCTAGCTTAAATGTATTAGCTTATGTGGTGAATAATTTTTTTACGATTTATTTATTCACATATATTATGTATCTATAAATACCGAATGAATGTTTGATCTATAATATTCTATAATCTATAATTATAGTTTTGATTATTGACTAGAAAATCTAAAACACGAGAGATTTAAGTGGCGGGCGTCAAATAAACTTGAGTGGCGGGGGGAATATTTTCTTGGCGGGGGTAAACTAGACCAGCACCCATTTTTTTTTTAGGACGTGGTGGAGACAATGGTTGGTTTACTTTACTAGGGCTTATTTTATAATCAATTGAATATTTTGGAGAATCATCTTGGTTTTTACAAAAATAGTTATTCTCTTCTAAATAATAGTTCGAAATATGTAGACTTTCTTAATGGTCTCGAGTTCTTCCTTTATTAATGGTAATGAAGGAAGGTTGTTTGGAGTAGACGAAGACAAACTACATTGTGATAAATACTGATTTGATTCAAGTCTAGGAACTTTTTTTGGTGGTGATGAAGAAGTACAGGATGATGACAACTGAGGTGGCGATGAAGAACTACTTGATGGTGACAATTTCACTGAAGGTGCAGCATCATTTTTTAAATGGTGACGATAACATCCTCCAAGGTTTATTCTAAAATCTGTTGGTATAAAATGTTCGCTACAAATTTTGGTATGTTTGGAAGGATTTGCACACTTCAACTTAGTTGCATTCATCCACAGTTTACTTTTTTCTGGATCATTAAAAGGAAATATATACAAATAAAATAATAATAATGCCATTATATACTTTAATATTATATAATGTAGTATATTATAAAATAATAGCACACTTACAAATGATATCCTACATTACTTTCACGTTTCCATTTATTGTAACATCCATACACGGAACAATAGTGTACCATTTTAAATGTATTGTTAAGTAATCAAAAGTCTTCAAAGTTCAAAATATGACAAATTTCAATTAATATTTAAAAAACAGTTTATCTCTATACATTTACCTACTATCATGAAATCATAATAAAATATATTTCAAGGTTCTGTTTTTGAATGTTAAAATTGACCACGGACTAAGATATTATAAAGGAAATTCATTAACATTTCAGGGGGAGGCTAACATTATTAACATTAATGTGAGTGGGAGGGGCTTTGTTCCCACACAGCTAATAAAGGAGGGGATTGACAGACTGCTTTTGGGGTGGCTAAGCCCCCGTAAGCCCCCCTGATCACTGCTTATGAAAAACACATTCAGTATTCTTGAGAGATTTAAAGCAGCATATTTATTTCATGATTTAGACCTAAATGCCTAAAAAAAATTACTCTTACTTATAGAATAGGTAATCGAATTTTAATTCTGTAAATATATTTGACTTGATTGACATAATAACTAAAAATTATTTATATAGAATATTGAGGTAGGTACCCACGTTTCATCAGGCCAATGGCGATTGGGTTCAAATTAATTTTTTCTAGGTAGGTAGCGAGATAATTCTCTGATAACTCTAATTTTTATCAGAGTATTTTTTAATCTGATATCCATAGTTTTTAGCCAATTAGTCGTTCTGATAATTTAGGTAGGGATAGGTTTTTTTTGTTATAGGTGGTTATTATAAAAGTATCCATAAATAACTGTTTAGAGTTTTGGGACCATACGTGTGTTTACTGCAAAGTAAACTTTTAACTACATTTTGTAGTCTACAACCAGGGGCGTCATTTCAGTTATTTTCCTGGTGTGCAAGATTTTAGGCAGGCCAATTTTAACATTTAATATTTAAACAATAACCATGCCGTTTAAAGTATGTTAATATTATCTCCTCCCCTTTTATAATCCTAATTAAAATTACTCATATCAACTAGTGTATATTGTAATTTTCAAATATCTAGCAGTTCAATATATTAAAAGCTTATAAGCAACTAGAACAAGTATAGCAACTAGCGGCCAACAGAAGCCATTTTACTACTATTTGGAGAAATAAAAAGCAAATGCGGTATAAAGGATTTTTTTTTAATAAATGTATTTAAACAACTAAACACTATTCAATATTCTTACAAAATAAATATTATTAATTATTTTTAAATTTAAATCAGTGGATATCAAGGGTTCTAATATACCTATTATGTATACTGCTTACTCCACTATAGCTGGCTCGAACTATCTTATATAATGAAACGCTCTTCACACGGCTATCAAATAGGGATAAATTTGATGATAAAGCTGATAAAAAAATAAATATATATTACATGCATGAATATTTTATTAATTTTATATAGTAATCAAATCAGCCCATAGGAGCATTAATGAAGGTCCAATTATTTACTCTATTATGTTAATGGTCCCGTCGCACACCCTGCTCCCCCCAAATGACGCCCCTGTCTACAACGAAACGCATTTTTATTTTTTAATCCATTGAGCGAACTCTGAGTGTATACATAGTATATATTTACTAGGTACTTATACCTGTAATTATATGTATATAAGTCGGGAGCGAGCAGTGTGTCTTATTAAATATAATACTATATATTACCCATATGGGTTATAGACATTGGGCATGATTTGATTTAGGTTAGTTATTCTAGTTCCTGTTCCTGTGGACTACTGGTCCTTAAGAAAAAAAAATAATCCAAAATACAAATTGAACATCGACAATTGTGCCCCTAGTCCTCACTCCCGCTGACTTGAAATTTGAAACTAGAACTGACCGTCGTAGGCTTACGTATATATTATATATCATATGATATGACTGTACCCATATACGTCTTATATAATACCTAAACTTATAATCTGACACGTCACGTGTGTGATAAAGCCGCGAGCCGCAGTGTGTAAGCATAACAATATATAGATACCTACCTACCTAATCTTGTTAGACTACTAATATGTTCTAATATGTTTATATATTATACACTATACAGCATCTTGATCTATGCCGAAAACATTTAAGTATAGGTGCCTACACGGTACACACAATAGCCAATAGCTGTGTATCAACATATATTATATATTATACAATATATTTATATAGGTACCTGGGTACTTTTAACCGATTATCTTAATGTCATATCATCGTGGGAGTACATACATAATATATAGGTATACAAAGTGTATGGATACCTATTTTTTTTATTTATCGTATGGTAATTCTAACCTATACCTATTTAATACATATTATTATAAGTGGTAAATCCTTGATATGGTACTATATTATAGACTATAGTATAGGTATGCATTGTTTTCTGACAATCATTTTGGGACTGGTGTAAATATATATCGTGATAAAACGACAGCATTTGTTTTTCCATTGCTGTAATAATTTGATTTCACACCAATATCAGTTCAACATTCAACAATATTTTAGCCTACAGATAAACACGAATTAGTACCACCAATACTAATACTGCTGATTTTAGAAATTAAAACTAACAATAGAGACATTATAATACCTATACCTATAAGCTATAGAATGAGACCTAATGGGTAAATTTGAAGAACTTAATGTATTACTAAATAGGATATATTGCCTAAAGAAATGATTGGTAGTTAAGACAGATATCATAGAGACGCAGGATAATATATAGAGTACTTATACAGTTATACATGTTCTAAATCATAATATGGCATAAATAATAAGAATATCGTTAAACAAAAATAATTTTGCCACTGAGCGCGCTCATATACAGGGTGATCCATTTAACGTAAGACACTTATTATACGAAAAGTAGATGGTTAAACGATAAAGTGTCTTACGTTAAATGGATCACCCTGTATACCCATACTGCCATACGCCGCGTGGGGTTAAACATTTTTAACGATTGGAACGCAAATCGAATTCGAATAGGTAGTTGAGCGTTTATTATTACTATTACTAATTGACTCCAATCTCAGAATAAAATGTTTAAGAAAAAGTGCAGCTGCGCTGCTCGGTATAATCATCGCCGTCTTAAAATAAAAAGGGACGACATATTTTATTATCATAATAATTGCTCTAAACTCATATTTGATTGTACACAATACACATTATACACGCTGATTGATGTAAACAGTCAATTATTTTTAGAAATATTTATGTTGTATACAACGAATAGTTCGCCCCCTCTTTTCAGATATGTTTAGAGTTATACCTGTTCTATAGCAAATAACAATATCTCTCTTTGGATTCTTAAATTTAGAAAAAAAGCTCCAAGGGGGGCTATTCACATACCTACGTTAGGTTAGGTTAGGTACCTATCGTTTTGATAACGGCCACCACATATTGTAATATACGTATTATTCAGCAGTTATTTAGATGGGTGACGAGAGAGAAAAAGAAGGAAAGATAGAAAGAGATAGAAAATATTAAAAATAATCAACAACAATTCATCACGTTCATAGACCTAGTCACTTCAATCATGATTAACCTCGCTGAATATTAATGTATTTTTTTTTGTTCGACAGCAACACAGGGTTGGACCTTAACAATGGATCGTTATTCTGAATACCGAAGTATTATAATGTGTATACTAAATAATATAAATGTATATAAAGTATCTACAAGTATATAATATGTACATATATATATATATATATAATATGTTGCGGCTCAAAGGATTCACCTAATACGCGTTTTTAATCAGATGAATTATTATTATATAATACTTTTACACGAAATTAAACGTTAGTATTGTCCACCGAGAAGAAGATTGATGGTGCGATGTTATTATTTAATATTTTGTATCGTTTCATAATAACAATGCAATATTCTTGTTGAAAAAAATTAGTATCATGCGATAGCGAGCGTGACGTTGACTCGAACTTGACAGGACTCTAATAAAAACAAGACCAAATCGGTTGGAAATATATATACGCATATTTATATTATAATATATAATATATAACAGATAAAATTTGTAAATTTGTAAGACGCGTTGTAATGTAATATGTTGTGGTATAGGCACTGCGTGTTTTTTTAACAGCATATTATATCTACATGGTGAAATCGTTATAGGCACTTTATTTAACTTTTTGTCAAAAACTTTTATCACTCAATGCCAATATAGTAATATTACATAATAAATATAAAGGTAGTAATACAAAGGTAAGTACAAATACAAAGGTTTAAGGTAGTAATGCGTTTCGGGTTCGATGAACACTGAACAGCCGACGTTCTACTTCAAATTTTGCAAATTTCTATTGTTGTTTTTGCTGAACGATGTGACGAATCGATAATGTGACGTTATCCATAATGTCGGTAGATATGAAACAAATAGGCCCTTCGGAATGCTGATGACTACGGAATAGTTTAGAGCCAAAAGGCGATAATATACAAAGATGGATTTATTTTTAAAAACGGATTGTAAAAGTAATCGATGTGTTTGGAAAAAAATAATGCCCTACTTGGGTAATTCGAAGTAGCATAACACATTCAGTTGTACCACTAAATAAAATTAATTTGATTTGTGTGTTTACCTATACCCAAAGTTGTTTATACTATAAATATATTTGATTTATACAATACATTGAATGCATATTATTTGCTAAAGCCTAGCCATTGACGTTATTGTATATCGATGTTGTCTTGGCACTTACGTTATTACCAAAATTACATCATTGACGTTAAGTGGTAATATATATTAACACATACTCACACAATTACAATATATTATTATGTATTATATAGTATATACGTCTTTAAAATACATTTTATTACATTAATATATATTGCAACCAGATTTTTACTCGGTAAAATGTATGGACTTTTTGTCGTACGCATAACATCTATTCATTGCATTATATTGATTCGTTTTTAAATTATTTACACATTAAAGGGTAGGTGGTATAGGTAGGTACAAACAATACATAATGCAGGCTATCGTCGTATAATATGCGTTCGCACTTGGGTTATTATTTCGGAGTATATACGATTTATTATTATTGTAATCATCGATTATTTTTTAAACCACCCTATAACTATGAATTAATTATTAATTAACTAGTTAATAAATACTAGGCTAATATTGATTTACATTAAATTAGTGTTTAGTTTGTTTAGAATAGAGTGTAAATAAGACAAACGTATGGTTGAAATTTGAAGAAGTCCAGTAGATTTTTGGTGGATGTGATGGGGTCCGAGAAAAGTGATTCCGTGAAGATTGGAGGAATTTTGAATATGCGGTTCTGGCTTCTATAGATACATATTTTCAGTTAGTCATAAATAATTAAAATAATTTATTTCGTATTATTCGTAAAATCCCACTTGTAGGTGTTATTGGGTTAATAATATAATAATGGAATCGCGGAAAAAAAGCCCACGGAAAAAAAGCCCAAGGAAAAAAAGCCCAGAAAAAAAAGCCCACGGAAAAAAAGCCCAAAAAAAAAAATACACTGAGGAAAAAAAGCCCACGGAAAAAAAGCCCAGAAATACAAATATAAATGTGAACAAAATATAATAATATATTATTATATATTATAATGAAAATAATAATTAATTGTTAATTATAATAGTAATAGTCACAGCAGGTCAGTCAATTTTCAACTGTAATAATACAATAATAATATAAATATTTTGTTGGGTATAGTGTGATACTGTAACATAATAATAATAATAATTGATATCAATCACGGACTATGATTAACAGGACATTATCTTTTTCACCAGCTTCCTACACTGTTCTACTACTATATAATAATAATAATAATAATAAATTGTGATGATAAATGATAATACATAATTGATTTTTATTGTGAATCAGTTCATGGCAGTATCAAACCCTCTATATAATAATATACCTTAATAATATTTCTTAAATTAAAATACATTAAAAATTTTCAATAGTTATATATTATGTATAAGTCATATTTGAAATTTTAATATTTTCTTTTATAAAATTACCTATATATGCCTCTTATACAATTATTTATGATTATTATCTGTTATAGTATAGTAATGTATTATTAATATATTATTATATTTTGTTCACATTTATATTTATATTTTTGGACTTTTTTTCCTTGGGCTTTTTTTCCGTGGGCTTTTTTTCCTCAGTGTATTTTTTTTTTGGGCTTTTTTTCCGTGGGCTTTTTTTTCTGGGCTTTTTTTCCTTGGGCTTTTTTTCCGTGGGCTTTTTTTCCGCCTACCATAATAATGACCACGAGTAGTAGTTTAGATTTTTATCCCAGTTAATAGAGGATTATGATGGATATTATAATCGACCAGTAAATAACATAACTCGAGATGTATACTATACAACTAAACATTGAAAACAAGTACAACAGTGAAGCTTATAATATTCATAATAATCCATTAATCCATAATAATATATTTTACTTATTTTAGATTGCCGTATGTGAACACTGAACACAGAGCATAGTTTTGTGGCTTCCGATTATTTATATTTATATATTATACGGCAGTGTGTATATAGGTAACATATATTAATATATTATAGGTACCTTAAGTTTCTTCAAAAAATCCGTATAACGGGACACATGATCCAGCATTACACGGAATTATCTTCATATTTACGGTTTTTATGAAGTATCAAGTAGGTATTATAATCATAAAATATAATTAATTCATCTTCATTTGATTGATTTTTTTCTTTACCAATAAGGGAAATGGAAATTGTATTAATATCAAACACAAAAAACATTAATGATTATTTTTTAATATTGTTGATTTATTTGTAATATAAATTAAAATGTATTATGTATAGGTAGGTACGATATAAAAAACAAATTTTTATTAATTAAGTTTAGAAAATCACAAATTGTATTCTATGTATTATAGGTACCTAACCAACATGATTGTTTACGATTAATTTATTCATTAAAATAACATGGTTGGACGTTCAATAATATTTACTGCTATTGTCTGTTGTTATACATTTCTATATTACTCTTCATTTGCTATAAATAGCTACGTTTGTACAAACCGTTTTATTATAAAGAATAGTCTTCTATGATTTGAATTTATGAATAAAGTTTACATGTTAACTACCTATATATAGTCATGTAGAATGTAGATATAATAGATAAACTTCCTTATTTTTATTCGCATATAACTTATAAGTTAATACTCAATACCAACATATCTGATAGGTTCGTGATGTAAATAGCTTAAAATTATTTAAATATTTTTAAGCTTGCATCCTATATACAAAATAATAATGTAGATTCCTACCTATCTACATACGCGTAATTGAAATAGAAAAAAGTATCAATTCTCTAGGATTAGCATTTTTTGAATTACAACAAATTAACTAAAAAAAAATAAAGGATTTTTAGTTAAAATATCCAATATTGTTATTTTATTTTAATTTAAAAACAAATTGTGACAAAAAAAATAAAGGTATTTTTTATTGTTATAAATAATTGCTTTAAGAAAAACATAATATTAGGAACTTCGTTTTACATTTCCAAGCTTTATGATCGAGAAACAAAAAGGTTATCAACATTAATCGGAAAAATCTGAAATATTCGAACATTTAAAATGTTAACTAAAAAAAATCTAAAATATTATAAAAATTATGTCTTCATGTTTAGAAAATGCTAATATCTATGGTGACAAAAAAAAGAATACATAGAAAGTCGCCTTGCTGCATATATATTATATAGTAGGTTTCGAGTGTTGTTCAATTAATTTGAATTCAACAATAAATAATTATCACGTACAACAAACTGTTTTCAGTGGAGGCAGTTTGTTGAACTTATTTTTGCCAAAAACAACACATATTTTAAATCATTAATTATTTTTGTAAAACCTCTTAACCACATACTGTAGAAAGGTGTGGATAGGTTCACGGTATAAATAACTTAAGACTAGTCTAAATATTTTGAAAATATCATTGTAAAAGTGTATATAAAGTTCCAATAATTTATAATTTTTGAACTAGGTACAACATAATAATACTAAAATCTTAAAAAAAAAATCGTATATTTTCGTTTTTATGACTAATTTTGTCAAAATTAAAACTTTTTTAGATACCTATCATAACTTGATGCAAAGTTAGGATAGGTAGCAAAAGAAGCCTGCGAGGGACCCAATTAATATAACGTCCTCTTATAATATAATAATATTTTCGAAGACTAGGTATGTTTAAACCTTTAATTTTTGCCCAAAACCCAACAAATGGGTCTAGGGACGCTCCGGCAGGGCTGTGTGTGATGTTCAAATGTTCAATGTTGTCTCTACAGAGTCTGACAGTTAAGTGTTGAGTATATCGCTTTTTAAAAAATCCTATGTGCGCACTTGTACAAAATTCGATTCGGCTGAGACGTGATCAAAGGCCTAGCAAAAAGTAAAAAATATAAAAACACCAGTGCAGCGCAGCAGGTTATAGCTAATATATAGGTGGTGCTCAGCTCTCTTGTAAGTCTCGTCTCTTTGGCGGAATTCCACAATTACGCTGTGAAAACACGGGTTTCCGTTACCTACTTTAACAGTTTAATTAAAACCACACCGTTGCAAACTCACACACACACACACACGAGTCTATGAACATGCCTTAATTATTTTGCTTACCCGTTGTGCGTATATGATGCTCGACTTGATCGCATTGTTTAACTTGTCAGTTTAATATTTCATCACGCGACGTGTGTTACATATATAATATATATATATTATACATAGATACATACATCGTGGATATAACGCATAGTATACCGGTATAGGTAGGTTATTAGTACCATACACTATATTATATGCTGTACAGGGTGTTACGTACCGCATATTTCCCTATACTTATCGCGTGCACACCAGCCCACCAACTATAATAACACATAGTATGCATTTAATTCATCACCTGCCTCCAGCCTAAACCCTAAAATACTTGGAATATAACATGTTTCAAATTTAAAATATTTACATTGATTAGTTATTTATACTTCATTAGTTTTAAGCAATTTCCTAATACCTGAGAATATTTCAAGGGGCACGACACACAACTTTCATTATTTTTATTTTGTACGGTAAGCCAACTACTACATTTTATGATATAATACATAGGCGTGCACACGGGGGGTGCAGGGTATGCAACTGCACCCCCAGCGAGTTAATTTTAGAAATAGATTGATAGATAAATAATATTTTTTAAGTTTATAATTTTTTGCAAGCCCGCGGTCACACGTGAGTGCAGCAGTGAGTGCAGCAGCAGGCTGGTATGTACGATACACGGTTAAAATCGTTTTCTGTTATCGCGGCTCGATTGTCGATAGTTAGGTATCGTAAAAGTGGCTATACCAAAAGTTATTTATAACTTCTGAATTGCTATTATTAATTGTGATAACTGATAATAAAACACATTAGTAACTGTTGTTGTTTACAGTAAGAAATAAGAATCCCTGGCAGCGTAGTCGTAGTGCAAAATAATTATTTTATGGTGGGTAATGTACTCGCGTGTTTGATTAATTTATACATTTTATTGATTTAATATATTAATTATAAAGAAGTTTAGTAGGTAAACAGTATATTTAAGTATTTAACTATAGTTACGTGATATAAAATTTAAAATGTCACGAAAAATAAAGTCAACAACCTTGTATGACTTTTTTAAGCCTTCATCACCAAAACAAATAAAAACTGAATTATAATTTATAAAATTATTGACTTCTAAGAGAAATGAAATTATTAAAAAATAATTATTAATTTTTTTTTTTTTTTATTAATCCTGGCCCGACTTGTTACATGGCTAGGTAACATACTAAAATTTTCAATTTGTACTGTGCACCCTCAGCAAAAATGTCCTGCGCACGCCTATGATATAATATATGATATTACCTATTTATTATGGTCACAGTAATCTTTTTTCCGAAACTTTGTTTCAAGAATATTTAGTGGGTAAAAGAAATGTTATAGACGCCTTGACGGTGAAGCACCCAGCATACCCGCACCCTTAGAGATCCTTCAACGTGCATTAATAATAATATAGTCAGTATTTTTACATTTTATATCTATAATATATTGTTCTGATTGCTCTCCTGCAGCTATGGTTAGTTTTATTTTATTTGACGGCAATAACATTTTTTAAAAAGCCTTTTAAATATATTTTTACGTTGGAGAAATTATTAAAACTTGAAAAAAATCATTTTTTTCTTATATAGGCGACATTGAAAAAAAAAATATAAAACAAAATAATTATAATTGCTGTACTTTATTAAAAAACGTTCGTAAAAATATAAATATATAATACATATACATTTGAATGAGTTGTACCTTCCCTTTTTCTGATAAGTGCTTAACGAGAGTGGATAAAACTATTATCCGTATAAAAGGAATAAAATATACATTTTGTATATGCTTTTTACGAATAATACTTATATAAGTACGTGATTTATGTTCATCAGTTCATCCACGTGATAACTAAAATACATAATATTTAATATTCTATTTTAGATAGATTCTAAAGCGTATATAATGTTATTTTATATTAATCTTTTATATAATATTCGTCTACAATTTATATTTATTAAAACCTTTCGTCTTTAACTTTTATCAGTGTCGTGTGCAACTTCTGTTGTTTTGTTCATTTAAAATAAAATAGGCTTACATTTTTGTCATCAATTAGAATACTATTTTTTTTTGATTATAAACTTCATTAAAGTTCAATGGTACGGAAAGTACATCGGTACACATTTTAATTGTTTGAAGACTATACATATTACATAATCATAAGTAAATAAAATAGATTTATTAATATTATAATAAAATGTTTTACATTTGTATGGCTGGATAGCCGTATAGGTACTATATTAATTGTAGATTAATAAGGAATATAAACAGTATATATTTTATTAGTATATTGTGTCAATATTTCAAGAGTACCTATATTGAAGTCAAACCAATTTTATTTGTCAGCAGAGTTTACCGTTTTGCTAAATTATTTGGACTAATCATAAAAATGAGTATCAAATATAAAACGAGAGGGTTGGAAAATATAATCTCAATGTACTGCCGAAATTAACAATCTATTGATTTCAGAATTATTTTGTTTTAAATTTAATACCTGTCAATTAATAATTTTCCTGGTGAAAAAGAGCACAAATTAATGAAAGTATTATATTATAAAGTCTATATTTAATAATAATATTTTTTTAGGAGGGTTAAAATCTCCAGAAATATTTGCACCCAATGAACATGAAGGATGGATGTAAATATCTTAAAATAAAAAACAATTAATTTTAATTTTAATTTAATAACTGCTAAAAATCATAAATATTGTATTTTCATGTACAAAAGTGACACAAAAATAAAGCACACACAATAATTATATTTAAGTACTTCTTACCTATATTAAAATTTAATTTTGAACGAGTAGCTAATTAGACAATTAGTTGTAAGTACTTATTTAAAGTTTTGATGAGCAGTATACTGGACAAACATTTTGCTACTTAACACAACTCATCTAAAATGTAAATACTTGTAAGTTATAACTAATTAAATATTCGTTTGGAATTAAATTTTTTTGTATCAAAATACTATTAAAAATATTGGAAATATAAAATTAAAAATGTAGGTATGTTTTAATTTAATAATGTAAGAACTTAAGAAGTTATAACGATCAAAAATAGTAAAAAATTTTGTTTTGAAATGACATACTTAATATTGCATTTTAATTGCAATATATCTTTTAAAATAAAAACGATTTGGTATATTATATTATACCAAAAACTATGATAACCAAACAAAAATAATAGAATCAATTTTAATTCTTAAAAAAATGTAGCTTTGTTCATTTACACTTCTATTTCAAGTAAATAATTGTGGTTTACCTATCAAACAAAAAGAGTTACGTATCAATACAATTATTATTATAAGCTTATCTAACAAATTAAATAAGATTATAACTTCAGTTAGTGTAACCTAACCTTCAAACCTATTAATTTAACAGTACGACACCATAGGTACTTATTCACAAAATACAATTTTCGAATTTATTTATACTCAAATTGTGTATGATATATTATAACCATGTGGTAAATTATTGACGTGTACTTAATTGATGCAGTGATTAATTGACAGGGATGAATTTTGACGTAGGTATCATAAATTTGTCATACGCTTAACAATTTATGTACACATTAATAATTTAAAATACATAAAATATTCATTACCTACTTCAAGCTTGAAGAATACAATCCTTAAAACTAATTGTTTATCTGTTAGACACTAAAGTCACATAAACAAAGATGATAATTTAAACTACTTTGTTTTGGCCAAATTTTTGTAGTACCTACGAAGGTGTTATTTTAAAAATAATATATTTTATTTTTTATTTTAGTCATCGTTTTTTAAAAACAGATGATTTAAAGCTATTTTTTTTAGAAGTGACGTACCTATGTATTTATAAATGAAATGCAATTGAGGTGGATATGTTATTGTAGTATTGTAAGTTTATTATTAACAATGTATTGCATTTATTTAGGACTCAATTTTGTTCTAAATAGTGTACCTGTAGATCGGTACAGCAGGTGTCTATCGACTATACCGAGAGTCAACTTGTCCAACCTAACTTAATATGCACTAATAAAATAATCTCTAAACACCATATTTGACTAGTCATAACAAACATAGATTTAATAAAATCAAATTATTACAACTTAACAAACAAAATTAAGAATTTCAATTGATGGATCAAATTTTTGAAGTTTTGTGTTGGGACAGCAACATGATACTTTCACAAGATTTATCTCCTAGAAGTTATGGTCACAGACCTAAAATACGCTACAATAACGTCTGTAAAATATGTTGAACGATCGAGCATATATTATGAGACAATACTTACGAACCACCGATTTAACTTCATTTCAGACAATTTGGAAAAGTATAGTATTGTAAATTCTTCAAAGTCTAACATTTTGTACCCGTATCTCATTATTTTCTGGTTTTATTTAGAAATTATAACCTTTATAGCATGATACATTAATTTTGTTTAATTTAATCAAGTATTTTAAATATTAATTCTTTTTCTGATATTGATGTATCTATATTTAATTGCATGTGTCATTAATTTTGAATACATTCAATAAAAATTAGTGGTTATATTATAGTGGTTGTATTATTATTAGTATTTATTACTTTATAATTGATTGTCAGTTACTAATAAATATTAATTAATAAGATATTTAAAAATTGTTTCTTAAATTAAAATAATTTATCTTTGTGAGAATATTTTGGGAATAGTTCATACATTTTTGTTGCATATAAACGTCATATTTAAATATTTTAACAGAATATAAATCTGGACGATAATTTATTATTATACAATAGCTTATGAATTATTAAAAACCCGACGGTAAAAAGCATAATATTCTAAATGTTACGCTTAATTCACATTTTCAATTTATGCAGTGTAGTCATAACGTTTTTATTTAATACTTATTAATAACTGCTGAAGTCTTGATAAAAACTTCTATTTTATTGTATTCTATTTGAGAATTTTTAATGTTCTATAAATATTACCTATATAAACCGAGTAAACGAGTACACATTGTATTAAAAAATATATAAACTTTTTTTAGTTATACGAACAGATTGATGACTTAAGCCTTAAGATAAAACTAAAAGTACTTCTACAATGCTATCGTTTTCCAGTATACGAATCTTTAATTACTGATTACGTCGTTTACGGAATGATAAAAGTATAAAACCTTAAGTTTAATTTTTTTTCTTCAGTTATAAAATAATATTTGTGTATCCTAATATATTTTTCATTTAACATAATTGGTATTATTAATTTAAAACAAACTGTTGTAAGAGTTAAGAAGTAGAGTTGATAATTTGAAAAAAACAATAATTGAACCACATTTAATTTTGTAAAATGTTATTATTAGATTGGACGTAATAACAACTTGAAACCATACTCATCAAAATTTATAATTTAATTAAAATACTTTTTTTGTAATTAGAATTTTTTTCATATTTATCATTTATCACCATAGAAACGAATAAAAATTAATAATATTACAATATTAATTCAACTTACAGGCAATAATAATTAATAACAATATAAAATATCCAGACTGACAACCGTCTCCTCTTAGAATCGTTTTTCTTACGCAATATGATATTATATCATTGAATTCAAGTTTAATACAATCAATTATACATTGACCCACTGCTAACCTACTGTACAGCAGAGCGACATCCATGCACTTAACCGCTTTTTATTATTTACTATTTCTATGTTTTGTCGTTGGTATTATAGATATTTTTCACATTTCGTCTGTAAAAAAGCAATGTCTTGTAAGTAAAAAAAGTAATTTTGAGATAAGTAGATATAAATCACTACTAAAATACATGAACATTTTCAAATAAAAAATCTCAAATATTCAAATAAGATCAAGGGATACGTAGGTATACCTACACCCAATTATTTCCAAAAGAGATACAAACTTACAAGTAATTCAATGTAAATCAACATTTTATACGGGAATATCACCAGATCACCTATAATTATAACATCAAGGAATTTGTAAATATTGTGTAAATCAGTTATCAAAGCTTTGACAGAAATATCACGTGTTCCCGTATAGTGATATTTTTGACTTGCATTATTATAATACAATTTTAAATATTTTTACAATACTTACATTGATGTGTCTCCTGAAAAATGTATACGCGTTATTTGTAATTAATTTGAAAAAGTAGCATTTTTTTAAAAAAAATAACTACCAATTTACTTTGAAATCAATTTAACGCTTTTTTCGAATTCCACCCACGCTTTTTTGTTGTTATTAGATTAAAAGAAATTTTAATGGATCATACATTGTATATAATATATATATATATATTATTTATACCCACGTACGTGCATGTATATAGGTAGGTAGGTACCTCAGTACTTGTGTTATTCACAGACGAAATTGTTTCTGCGCTTCTTTGTACTCGATTAAAGGTCTATAGTTCCATCGGAAGTCTACACACGCATGTCCCCATCATCATAACACACGTCTACAATATATTATATTATATTGCACAGTCCGTATTTAATATTATTATCTCGGAGTAGATAATATTATATAGATCCGATTGGACGATATTATTGTATTCTGTGCGATTCGGCGGCATTACTAAGTACTTATAAATCCAAACTCCTACTTCCTAGATAGGCTAGATAATATAATATGTAGGTAATAGTTTACCTAATGCAAATGCTTAGGTATACACAAAATGAAAAATCTTTGTGGATTTATAACTTATAACTCAACTAATAGTTTGTTTAATTTTTCTTAGTTCCACTAAAATTTGATTAATTGTTTGTTAAATTAAATAATATATGTTTTTGAATACTTAACTTCCTATTCTATAAAAATCGGTACGGTCTTAAGAGCCACCCGATTTATTTTGTCTTATTATTATTTTTTGTGTTATTTCATATATGTATTATTATTTCTCTTATTAGTTATTTTTATACCTATATTACTATATTATTGTTACTGATGCTGTAGATTATCAAGATTTTTTAATCATATATTTTATTTTTTGTATAATTGAATAATTTTAATACATTTAATATACCAACCTGGCGATATATTTGTATACATTTTTTGAGTTTGTAAAACATATAGATTTTTTTTTTTATTGAACTTAAGCCCGGCGACCATGGCTATTGCCTATTAGCTATACATATTTACTAGATACCTATATTATATCATAGTAGAAGTATTTAAGAAATATCCATCTTAATTTTTGTAAAAAAAAATATGAGATTAAATATATTTAACGAACTTTCATTAAAATCAACAAACAGATTTCGGCTCGATCAGTCATACTAAAAATAATTTTTCAATTAAACTTAGTATTTTTCTGATTATACTAAGGTTTTTTAGAGCTCCTAATTGTTGTCTTCAATATAATATTATATTCTTATTTTACTATTTACTAATTAGACCACAATAAATATTAATGTATCTACTTTTTACTTAAGAAGCAAAGACCACACAATTTCGTTACGTAACTGTTCAAGATTTATTCAAATATAAGAAAATAATATCTATTATACCTATATTTTCTAAATATTTCTAATATATAAAATCGTTTAGTAATTCGTCATAAAACAAAAAAACAACAAAAACTATTGGACTGTTTTCAACCAGTTATATCAGTAAATTTCTCGAAATTCAAGGAGAGTTCATAGTTTCGATTTTCAACACAAATATAGATCGCTATATGGTGGCTGTCACTTGAATTTTGCTTCAGCTCAAGCATATTGATTTTCTTTTGTCTATTTAAATGAGGTCCATCGGTTACAGATAATAAAATAATTATCATTATAGTTGTTGTCATCGCTCACAGTCTACCTTGAGATTTTGCCTCACTATAAATCGTTTCAATCAATCAATTAATCAATCGCCCATCAATTAAGTAATTTATTTGAATTTGTATTTTTTTTTTTGTAAATCTATTTTTTTTATTTTTATATCTCCAAAATTGATAGATCTAATTTCGGAGCACGAAACAAAAAGCGATTACAAATTTATTTTAAAAAATTAATCATAATATGTCATGTAAAAACAAAATCATTGTAATAACTAATCTTATGTAAATCATTGTCAATTATCAAATGTCAGCCAGTGGCCATCGCTGCCGAGCTTATTCCTAAAAAAAAAAAAAAGTGGATAAGTGGATGTCGCTCTACTGTACAGTAGGTTACAATTGGGTCAATGTATAAAGGATTGTATTAAACTTGAATTCAATGATATAATATCATTGTATAAGAAAAAGGATTCTCAGCGGAGACGGTTTGTCAGTCTGGATATTGTTATTATTTATTATATCCTGTAAGTCGAATTTATATTATAATAGGTATTATTATTTTTTTATTCGTTTCTATAGTGATAAACAAAGTGTTAGAAATTAAAATCCCATTTTTAGTGTTTTTCCGTAATTTGTTGGTGGTTTTTCCTGTGCAATTAAATAAATATTGAGAAAATCGAAAAATTACCTCTCTAAAGTACCATCTTGATCCAATTTTCTAAAAATAATATTTAATATTTTATATTAATATTTTATATATAAGGTACTATATGTTGAAATCGAAGCACTCTTTCTGGTAGATATTTTGTATATAGGATATAAAACAAAAAAATAAAAAAATAAACTCCATTGTAAAACCAATAGCTTCCTCGCTCCACTCAGAATCTAAAAGCTATTACGAGCTTCTCAATTAAGTGGGAAACAAACAGCACGCAACGAAGCAGATTGTTTACAAGTCGATAAATTGAGTGCATTTTAATCAGAAGACTAACGATCAGTAAGAACCGAAGTAGAACGAATAAGAGCTACTCTATCCCGACGAACCGTGTATTTTGACATGTAGCTTGGTGCATTTTGGTACAATATTAATAAATTACGACTACAGTATGCATACTGCAAGTGTAGACATCAGCAAAATGGATAAGGTGTGCAGGGCTTTGAGGCGCACGAAAGTTGAACAATGAAACACCAAGAATGTGATGAGCAAATGGCAAAATTAAACTTCCGACATTGCATCCACCACCTGAACTTGTGTTATCATTACTGTCTGGCAACTCAGCCGATTCAATGCACCTTATACAAAACATTTCAAAAATACAATTTGTCGTTTCAAATAATACATCCATTAGAGGCCAATAAAGTATTCAATGAACAATATATGCCAATTTTCAAAAGCAGGTGAAAGCCCCCCCAAACTTAGCCATAGCCCTCCCAAAAACCTATTACATACAATTTTAAAATGCTACATTGCAATGGTCTGCTTGCCTTTGACATATTCAGCCCCCAAGTCAAAAGTTGAAATTGCGCCTATGAGGTGACTTCTGACAGACAATGATCTGTCAATGCAATCAACCACGAAATCCACGAATACCTTCCAGATGAGTCTGTCACATAAATCGATTGATAGTGTCATGAATGCGGAAGCGATTTTAAATTATCAAATTGAACTTTTAAATTTTTTGGACCTATCTTGTGTGCCACTGCACTAATTGTCTCTCAAAATCGGTGCACCAATAATTATTTTGCTGAACATTAATCCATCAATATTGTGCAATAGAACCAGGCATGCTGTCAAAAAACTGATGTCAAACGTCATCGAAGTGATAATTCTGAATGACAAGTCAAACAGGGAAGATGTGCCGATTCCGCGAACTCCCACCATTCCAAACGATAGCGACATGCCGTTCGATTTCAAAGGACTGAAGTTCGCATTGCATTCTCAATCACCACCAACAAGGCACAAGGTGTGTGGATTAAATCTAGAATATCCATGCTTTACACATGGTCAATTATAGTATGTCCTGTACTCACGAATTGGACAGCCAAAAAATGTATTTGTTTATGCAAAAGATAGAAAGATAAAAAATATTGTATATCCAAAAGGCAAAAGCACTTGAATAAAATGTTTCAAATTCAAATTAATGCACAGACAAATCATTGTCTTACATTTATTTTGTGTAAATATTAAATAAATCTAATACAAAAATGTATTAAGTATAATACTTAAAATCTTTTCCATTTAATACTGTGAACAACAAAGCATTATAATATACTTATATACTTATAGTAGGTAATTATATTACATTATACATTTACACAGTTTATATTATACTGAAATCTATTAACAGCGAAGCGTTGCTGGGTAAGCGTTATAGTCTTATTATATATGAAAATTAATGTTTATTTGTTTGTTTGTTCGTTCGTCCTTCGTCCTCTATAGATTCAAAAACTACTGAACCGTTTTCAATAAAAGTTATATCAATAGATTCATTGGGACTTGGGAAGGATTCGTAGGTTCGTTTGTTAACCCATCCACCTAGGTCGCTATAGGATGGCTCACACATGTATTTTGTTTAGGCTCACAAAAATCAAATATTTTTTCGTTTACATATTATAATTATAGGGTTACAATAATTGGTTACAGTCTACAGATAATAAAATAGTTGGAAAAATTACTTATTATAGTTATTAATATCCGTCGCAGGTGGATTGCCAACAACAGATTCATTTATCCCCGGACAACGTCTATTATTATTTATATCCCCATGTACGCTGAGTCGTAGCTGGCCACGCCACATAGGTAAGTTAGAAATTGTAAAATTTAAAACTCTTAGGGACAAAGCTCACTCTTGGGCGCCTGGTGGTCTCCTAATAGCTAAGGGTTTCACCGTGTATCTACCTACTCTTACCGATTTCCTAGGTATGTCGTGTCAGTTTTTTTTGCTCGAAGTACTGCTGCAGGGTACAGCAGCCAGACAAATTGCACTGTACAGACACTATAGCATGACATGCAAATATGTGCACTACGTATACACTAGTACACTACCACATATTATGCTCGCCATAGCCCATAATATTATTAATTATTATCGATGCAAATACGCTCGTGTCAGAGCTGTGCAATAATAATATCGCTCATAACGTCGTATACGACTCGAGCCCAAAACATATCTAATATTATAATTATAATATTATGAGTAGGTACTACGACAGGATGTTGGTCACCCGTGAATCGTTTTACTACCGTTCCGGGAGAAATGAGAATATCGAAGAATAACGACGCCATCATCGATGGAAATAAAATTGGAAACGGTCGGTCGGCGGCGGCGGCGGCATCGAAGGCGAAGTAATTGCGACAGGATGGTTTGGCGGGGTGTGGGTGCGTGGGTGGATGTGACGGGGAAAATATAAAATAGAAATGATAGCAACATTATATATCTGCCCGTCTGCCTGCCGCTTTCGTTGCGTTTGTATGCACGTATATATACAATTGCGGCTCGTCGTCGTCCGTAAGCTCGCGTATTATTACATTGTTGTGCCGGCTGTTATCGATCGCGAGGAAAGCTCGAGAGCGCGTGCGGCGCGGGCCGACGGTATTGCGCGCGCGGACGATATTCTACTCCGCCGCCGCCGCCGTGCCACCTCGTGCGCCGGTCCCGCTGCGATAGCATAACACTAGCTGGCGTACGCACACTACTACAACTAATACCACCACCATCAGCACCACCACCAACACCACCGCCTACGGTACTATACTTACGCTATACTACCACTACTGCCACCACCACCGCCGCCACTGCTACACTGTCGCACGGTCGCGTAGTGTGTCGCGAGGGTTGCGCCGGACTCTGTGCGGGTATGTCTGGAGGCTCTCATGGAGGCTACGAGCTCGTCGTCGTCTTCGTCGTCGTCGGTGCCGCTTAGCCCTCCGTCGGTCAGCACCATCAGGTAAGTCCAAGAGACTGCACGCTCACATTTATATGTTATAGAGATGGTATTGTGTAGGTACCCCTACGGCCCCGCTTGATAGTAATAATAGTATAGAATGTACACTCGCACATATTTCAGTCCCCACTAATAATATTATGATTTGATGTCATGTGCGATGTGTCAAAAAACGTGAGGTGTGCAGTGGTGTAATTTGTGGATCGCAGTGGACGGTGGACGTACGACGTTTGAATTCCATACAAAATATTTATTTTTTTATAATAAGCTGATATTTAGAATGTAGATGCACTCAACAAATCGTAATTTCAGGAGCCAATAGTGATCGGTTCCCATTCGTTTATCTAGTTTTTAGGCTTATTCGCATCTTTTGTGAGTACCTATGTATGTGATATGACACGTGACATGCCAAAGATAATTTAAATGAAGAATGAAGAAAGGGTTATAAAGTGTTAACAGTAATATTGGTGGTCATTATTACTATAGAAGTATAGAAGTTAGAAATATAAATCAATTTCGAATGTAAAATATAAGATACTTGTGAGCCTAATTTGAAGGGAGAGGGGGTGCTGACTTATTAGGTACCCTATACGTCACTTCGTGTAATGGTTGTGGAATAAAAACATTTTTTGGTCGACCACTGGTTAAAATTTCAACCCTTCACGCACATAATGTGTATAATGCGTATTATAGTACCTATTGGCTATTGCCAATAATATTATCTATTATCTTTAGTATAATATCATTATTGCAATGTGTTATGTTATAAATTATAATACCATAATAGCTACCTACTCCAGCTAGATGTAATATATGTATCGCGTGGCAGGAGGGCTTGCCATATGATTTGATTTGTGTATATTGTACCAAATAGATGAATGTTTTCCGCTCTCTGTCGATATCGCAATGGACACGATTTTAATTTGCCTTTTCTATATTTGTTATTATTATAGCATCAAGAAAGAACCCACGTCCTTACCATCGAGTCCTACGGGCAAGCTGATCGATTCGGTGATCATAAGGAACCCAGGTAAACCGCGTTGATAATAATGATGATGATGATGATGATAATACCTAATAATAATAGTACTAGTGTCTAGTATATTATAATATGTATAGGTAGTAATATAAGTAACAACTAATAACAAGACTAGATATATACTAGCTATATATGGTGAGTCCGTGGTGATTCTATACATAATAATTATTATATGGAACATGATTATCGACTTTGTCTTCAGTCTTCACCGTCAAAACCGCTTGTGTAGTTATATGATATACGTATATATACCTTTGCCTATATAACTAATGTGCAAAACAGCGAAACGCAATATTATTCGCACAAACCCCGTAAATAATATATGCAAGTACCTCTATATACGTATGTACCAGTATACTATATGCGTATATACCAGTATACTATATATATGTACAAATAAAATGTATATGATTTGATTACACGTTAATACGCGCGCGAGTTAGATTGATGATCGGCCGCGTATAGACGGTACGTATCGCGCGATAATACTCGCACGTATAATAATAATAATAACAATATAATATTATTATAATCATTTCTGGTTTTTTCTTCCGCGGCTTTTTTTTCTTCTCTTTAGCAGTGTGTAATTTTAACCCCCCCCCAGCCCCGCTTTACAATCTATAGCCACTCTGCACCTATTTTGGCGTTTGTTCATCTCGTGCGCGGCCGGTAATCACCGAGCTGCGGCGGCAGATCATCAAGTACGCATTATCCGCGCAGCCACGGGCGGATCGTATAATAATTTTTGGCAAGGTGAACGCACTTTGCCGCAGCAGCGTCTGTCATCGTCGTCGGATAGTCATCAACATCGTCGCCATCACAATAATATCGTCGTAATAATAATAACATATTGGTACCTATACGCCACCTCCCTCGTGCATTACAAACTCGCGGCCGATAATGATACACGAGCCTTATATTATAATATACAATAATAAATTGTTACTCGCGCCCGATGGACGATATTCTACAAACGTGTATGTACAATTGTATGTGCGTAAGGCGTATCTGGAAAAATACGAAAATTTTAAATGTCATTATACAGTGCTAACTTTATTGTGCAAATCCTTTACAGCTATACACTTCTATTGTTTGTACTGCACAGACAGTCGTGCCGACGATTGTCGTCCGTTAGGCGTATTAAAATACGTATGTAGTGATTTCGGTTTTGCGTGAGTCGTCGGAAAATTTACATCAGCAAACGTTATTTGCAAAAATCAGTGGCATAAAGTTTTTCCTCGTCCACTATCTGCCACCGAAAGGCCTATTCAAAGGCACCAACACTCACGAAACTTCGTCTCCCTGGTCCCTGCATGTTTTGCCGCCGTGCCGACTATAGCTCAAGCCATAATATGAACATGTTTGGTACCCCTGAGGGTATTTCCAATACAAACGCCATAAAGTGCAGCACACTGTATAAGTAACCTATGCCCCTTGTGACGCCAGACGTGTTTTTTTTCGAATTTGAATTCGCCATTTTGCGAGATTGACCGCTGAAACAGCAATTTGCACCCCACACGTATTTTATGATGTACCTACAACATAACAATGACGCGTCCTTGTAACAATACGAATAGGCGTATGTATATACAATATACATTATGCATCATCACTGTGATCAACATGATTCGCTCCGCACTCGGCTATAATGAATAATTATATGAACAGTCATTTAAATGTTTGTGGGATGCACTATTAGATGTTTCCGAAAGACTAAAATACATAGACTTATCGCATTAGTAATAATAATTATTATTATTAAAATCAATATCAACCATTTATGAGCAAAAATAATAATAATAATCTCAAAATACCTGTTTGAGAACATCCTCGGGTTGGACTTCTTATTTACCTTTTTAGTTTTTTTGTTACAAAATGTAATCTAACTTTTTCCTTAAGGTCTAATCTAATTCTGTACCACATTTCATTGCATTTGGATGAAAGGTTTACGATTTCATAAAGGACACAGTCATTCAGTCCCAAACATTTTTTGTCTCTTATATAAGATATAGTAGATAGATTATCAAACATTACTTAATATTACCTCCAAATTATTAAAAGCAGAAATTATAGTAGCAAATACGTGTTTATTATAAGAAACATGAGAACTTAATAAACTAATAAAAGTAGAAAATGAACCAGTATTACCAAATTTAAGAAAAATATAAAAGATGCATTTATATTCACCGTTACTACGGTTACATGTGAACGATCTTTCTGGATAATACTTGATACATTTTCTAACAAAATCTAGAAAATTAAGATTATGAAAACATTTTATTATTATTATTTTTATAAATTTAACATAATAATATATTTAGTACCTATTTAATGAATTGATTGTATTTTAGTTTTTAAATGACAAATAATAATTAACAAAATATATTGTGGTTAACTAAAAATTAATTATTTTTATAGTATCATCCTATTCAGTAAATTTAAGTTATGAAATATTTCTTGGGCTATATAGGCTATAGCCTCCTGCATATTGCACCTTTAAATACGCTCCCGATAATGCTGCAGACCGATTGAAACTGTTTTTAAATGTCAAAAGTTACAAGTCTGAAGTTCAATATTATATTATTATACATATATTGCCCGTAAAATCAAACGTTTACGTGTGGTACTGAGGTGCAATCCTACATAATAATATATACGAGTATAAACCGATTATAAGATGTGTTGCAGTATTAATATCATAATGTTAACCCGTTGCTAAGTAGTTCGCACGTCAAAATAGGTCGCTTATTCGGTTTCCAAACGCGCTGAACACCAGCTAGGTAACGATTAAGATTCACTTTATAATTTAACAAATACTTTACAATTTTAAAATGTTCAGAACTTGCTTCAATATAGTCTTAATAGGATACTATCCTCGCGTTTAAAATTTAAATTTGATAATAGATCAATTCACTCTCATAATAAAATCAACAAAGTCTAATTGATTATTCTGTTTATCTATCGTCTCTCAATTGCTTAAGTATCTGAAGAGAAGTTGACATATTATTATGATGTATTGATTATATTATGAGAAATAATCACATCGGACCATTTTGGATTTTTATAATTTTGTTTTTATTATGTTCATGGTTTTTAAGTGTCGTGTACTCGTGTGCAAGCGTAATTTTATAAATTAACAAAATCATATTATTCTTTATTTAAAGTTGATGAATATGTTATATATGTTTATTGTATATACAAACTTAAAGTATGTACCTATTATATGATTATGGTAATTTTAAAATAATTTTAAACTCGTTTCAATAAAAGCATTTTAACATAATTACTTTATAATTTCCATTAGTTTTGAGAAAGTTCACTTTATATTTTCAAAAATATATAATTATGATTTTTCAGATATCTTAATAATTATAAATAGTTGATTGTTTGATTAATTTGTTAAAATTAGAATATTGTTTTCATTGCTGAGTAACTGTTAAATATTAAATCATATTAAAAATAAAAATTAGTTAATCGACGGAGAAATATTATACATTTTCAATAATTGCGACAGTAAAATTGTATGGCAAACGTCATATTATGAATAAAACATTTTGCATTCAATTTGATCAATAATTCAGATTTCATAATATACGACTTTTGTAAACGAACGTGTGTAATATTATAGAAAATTCAATTTCCCGGATTCTTTTGTTAGTTCTACATAATAATATAACAAGTAGATACCTAATTTAAATTGTATAACAAACAAAAATTTGCTCATAAAAGCAATTCTTCTTTTAACTTTAAAAATAACTGAAATCGTTAAATTTGTTACCGATGGTTAAAAATAATAAATTATTTTTGAGTAATTAAGATAGTTTATGTGGCGTTTGCTTGTCTAAGTGAATATATAATATTATTGCCGGTACGAATACGTCGCGGTAAAATATTGGTATTTAATATCTAATTAATGATAATTTATACAAGAAAATGTAGGTACCTAGTGAAAACAAATTACTAAGTATTTTATGAAAACAACATTTCGAGTTTCCGGACGGGTAACTAGAGTTTCGCATTGTAAAACATGATATAATAGGGCCCCAAACAGTTTCGCGGTTGTTAAATTATAATACTGAAATTCGGGAATGAATTAGTTTGTACATATAGGTACATTACATATGCATATACCCACTGATGCTTACATAGTACCAGTACCGCACACACACACACAAACACACACATACACACACTGTATGATTAGACAATTTTTATTCTTCGTTGATTATGAAGTTGTAGCAACGTGGGAGAGATTCTGTTGAAAGCCAAGTTATTGTAGGTACACGACTTTAAATAATAATAGTCTTGGAGGTGTGGTGAATCAAATGCATTGTTTCGGAAATTGTATATATTATACCATGGCATGGATCATAATGATTATATATTTTAAAACGTCTATTTTATTCGAAATACTTTCATGCTTATAAATGATTGCAATTTTAAAATAAAAATATATAAACCTAAAGTCATGATTGAATATTGTGAGCGTTTTTTCGTTTTTTCTATTATACATTTGTACGTAATAATAAAATAGTACCAAGTCGTGTGATATTATGTAACTAGCAACTCGTTTATGTTTTACATCGATACAAATATACAATTACCGCATTTAAATATTTTAAATGCAATCATACAATTTAGTTTGTTTAAGAAATCACGCAAAAATACTAAATATAAATAGTGTACCTACCTACCTATATGTGATTCTTTGTATTTTTGTCATTTAAATAACGGGATGAGACACTAACATATACAAATGAAAAGCAATTTTTAAGGAATATATTTTTTATGCTCGATCGCGTGAACATTTCGTTTTATCACATTAAAATAAAATAATGGAAACATTCAACTCAAAAATTAAAATTCCCATTCTCGAAATAGAATTCACGATTGCACGATATAATATTTATTAAATCGAATTTTCAGGATTCAATGGTTTCATTAAGCAAACTAACAATGTCAATTTTACATAATATAATTTAATATGCTATAGTTGATTTAATTTTAATAATATTATTTGAGTAGTATTCACAATTCACTTATTGGTTTGATACACTTCAATATATTGTTCATTATATAAAACAATTATTCAAACGTAAATAAACAGTACCTATATTGGCTATATTTAAATATATTTATTTAGGTAATTATAATTCAAAAATACTATATTTACTATTTAGAGATATTTATTTAATAATTTAAATGTAATCTATTATAATATACCTATTACCTATACCTACTATATGAGATTTTGAAACCCCGCAAGGACTTCGTACATATATTTTTTAAACATATTCTTAGTAAAAGTAGATGTGTAAAATTACATTAATATTAGGTACTATTTAATATTTATAATCATCAATACAATATGCCATGATGGTTTAAAATTCTATAAGCACTATCATACAATACATATCAGTTTAGATTTATGGACTTGGTGCCTCAAATCATTCGATAAGAACACCAAGAAATTAAAATCTACTCAAACGTATTGGTTCTTACTTATCATGTTATACTAATTACTAACTTACTTATGTATGAAATTATTTAAATATGCTTTATTTTAAACCCACATTTTTTTAACCCCAAATTTTATAATTTAGATATTTTTTAATTAACGTTCAAAATGTAATACTTTTTAATGTATACAAAATTACATAAATATTTTATACAAGATTGAAATTTAATATTCAATATAATAATACGCCGATTATATTATAGATTACTAATATGGTTTATACCAAGGTTGAAATATACAGGTTATTGCATATCGACCACGATTAAAGATATATATATATTATATATATTATATCTTTAATCGTGATATCGACTCGGATTGTTATCATAAGAAACAAAATGGCCGCGTAAAGGGATATCACAAATATACATTTTTCTTATCATAAAAAATACGCCGAAAAAAGCTAACAAATTCAAAATCCCACGCTTACCTACTTGATTATTATTGGCTCCCTTTACGCTGTCATTTTTGTATTTATCATCAAATATTTGATTGAGAAGGGATATATTATACGCAATAACCTTGTATATTACAACCATGGTTTATACCTAATCAGAATTATAACAACGCCAAACGTCAATATAATTTTTGCATTACCTATACCATTTCCTTTAATATTCATGCATCACTGAATTCACGTAATCATTTCAAGCAGGCTTATCTCATTATTAGCACTTACTTGGGTTCCTACCATTAACTTTTCTCTTAACACATAATCTATTGTGTAAAATATATACACATAAATTATGCATATTATCTTAAAATTATTATAAATCAAAACTAAAAGCAATATACCTTTGTAGCTACGTTGTATAATTTGGGAACGAAACACCTCAAGTAATAAAACATTTAATAGGTACAATTAAAATTAATTTTAATAATCCCATCATTTATTGATTCATTAATTAATTTAATTGTATTAGTTAATTGACCTGAAGTCTTCGTGCACACACCTAGATGCCGTTTGTATACATGACTGCTGATAAAAATATGTTTTAGCATTTCATTTAGAAAACACCAAACTTTGAAGAGTAGTATATTAGTATATATTTATATCTGTGTGTATTTTTATCGCTGTTGGATTACTTGCATTTGGGAATTGGAAATCCATACATAGAATATGTTATGACGTGTAATTGGTTAAAAAGTGTCCTAGACATTAAACTTATACTAACATTTTAGTTACTATATCTTACTAAATACATCGTATTTTAAAGAGAAATAAGATGACTCCAAAATAAATTATCGCGATTCAAATAAAACAACCACAAAGGAGAAGAGTTTTGAAAATGTTGTATGTTTTCATACATTTTAAACTTCTATGATTATTTATAATCCTCAGATTATTTTGTAAGCATATAATTAAAAATAATTGATAAAGTATATTTAGGAAGGAGTTTGTTGTAAACATTTACTAAACACGATAAATAAATAAAGTACCTATATACTTTCACTGACAGTATATAATTTAAAAAAATATATAATAATTATATTTAAATAGTATTTTGTATTGATGAAAAAATAAAATGAAAGTTTATTATTAAGATCACATATTATGAGTTTGCAATTCATACCAAATATTAACAGCCGAAGTTATTTTGAAAATAACATTTAAATTGAATGCGAGTAATTATGCACTGGCAGAGTTGAGGGGTTGAATAATATTGACGAGCTACGAAGTATGTCAGTATAGAACGTTATTCTGAAATCGGAATGAGATTCAAAAATTACCGAGAAACTAATGAAATGGGTTGTAATGAAAATCGTATTAATTTGATTTCTATATCAAATATATAGTATTTAATATTTATAATGTACTAGCTGTATACAAGACTCAAGAAAATGAACAAACATAAAACATGGTGCTATTTTGGTGCAGTATCTTGGTTTTAGTGTACCTACCTACCACACTTCACGGGAAAATTGGCATCAGTTTATCTAGGTATGTGAACTAATTCGACCGAAATGGGCAATTCACCTGTAGTGGATTGGATATAGCACTTAGTATATTTTAGAACATGGTTTAAATTACTCTAAACTTTTCTGATATCTTGAAGAACAATCTCTGAAACTTTCATCAAAATCGGTAGAGTAGTTTTTGTATCTATAAGTATAAAGATATTGCCTTTTCACTTTTGTTGCACATTTGAATAACAAACAATAAATGTTTTATTATTTATTATTTTATTAAATTATTTAATTTTCGTGACCAAAAACGAAATTAATGTAGAGATAGCAGCCTGCTGAGGTTGAAAAAAAACCAAAAACACCCTTCAAGTCTCAACGAATACCTACTGAAATAACTTTAGTTGAAATCGGTCCTGTACTTTGTAGTTTCTGACATTATCTGTTAATAAAAAAACTAATTTCACATTTATATGTACAGAACAATATATTATGTATTATCTATTCAATATTTTGAAACAATCGTTTGCATAATTGCATATATATATATTTTATTACGGATAAGATTAAAACTGTAATTCTAACTAATTTTAAACATATTTTATGTGAGTGCTTGAAACGCAGTATTTTGAATAATTTGGTTTCTTGTATTATAGAATTTAAAATATATTCAAGATATTGATATTGGTAAATTGATAATATTAGTATTTCAAGAATTTATAAGTCTGTTTGTACTTTTCAGGGTTAGAGAAAAGGTCTTGTTGACTATTTTTCTCTGTTTTCGGTGTATTGGAGATGTTAATGATTAAATCTTAGGTTCACCATACGATGTGATGTCGGTAAATCAGGACTATTAACTGAAATAAATTTCTAGTTGGTAGGTGTTATGGGGGGGACTTATTTCCTCTGAAATATGGACGTATTTTTACCTTTAATATTGTAATTTATAAATATCTCGGTGTTAAATACATTTTTCCTTCCTTTAAAATGTTAGTACCTAGACTTTTATCCATTGATTTTCACAATATATTTATTATTATTTTAATAGTGATGTTTGACTTTTATAGTAATATGGGGCATGTGTCTATTTTATATGTAATTTCTCGTCATTAATTTTTTTTTTCATTTGAGTTTTGACTTTTAAGTTTGTTGTTATGACAGGAGTGGAAAAAATATGAGAGTTGGACGTAGTGTAGTGGTATTTAGTACACATGCAAGTTTTGCTACATTTTCTGTATTTAATTTCGTTTGATTTGGCAATGGTTCGAAATTCTGAATTCATATATAATATAAGTTATTTAAGGTCATTTGTTTTCATTTTTACTTAAAATAACGGTTGGATAATTGTGTATACATTTTTATGACGCATACCTGACGTTTATATGGGGTGAAAATCCAGTAAAGTTGATTTAATTATTATGAAATTGTATTTAAAGAAATATTATTTTTTAAATGTTTTTATCAATAATAATATGCTAATGTTTTATATAAATACATATTTTGTATGTACCTATGTTTTATATTGTTTTAAAAAGAAAGAAGAATACAAAAATATTAATCATATAGTAGGAACTAAAGAAAATTTTATTTTATCTTCTTTTTAAAATTATTAAACAAACCAAAACTTCCTATATTTTTAAAATGTATGAAAAGAAATCCCGTTACTATAATGCTCATAATTTTCCTTTTTCTAAAGCTGTACATTTTGCATTATTATTTTTAAGTTTTTGTAAACTTTGTTTATAGAATGCCTGATATACGTATAGTATCTGTCGCTGCTTTCATTTCCATAGTTACCAATATCATTGTCAACTTTATATGAATATTATTCAACAATAATACCTTTATTTTTTAAGGCTATAACACGAGTTTAAAGCCTTAAAGGTGTTATTTTTGTTCAATCTTTTGAATAATAAATAAATAAAATCTTCTTGGTAGGTACATTATGTTATATCGCAGTCAAGTATATTCAACTATTTATATTTTATAATATTCTTATTCAACATTTTTACAGCATACCGTTTCAGTATAGTGTGATTACACTGATTACAGGCACAAATCCATTACAATTTTGGGGGGCTAACATTATTAACATCAATGTGAGTGGGAGGGGGGGTCGATCCTACACAACTAAAAAAGGAGGGGGCTTAACGGACTTTTGGGTGTGCTAAGCCCCATCAAGCCCCCTTATTCATAATACATCTCTAGTTTGGTTTTCAATAAAGCGAAAGCATATAGAATAATGTGTAACTTCTACAAATCTTGAGCCATAAGTGATAACGATCACGACGTTATTAATGAGATATTATTGATAATATAGCTTTTAGAGTCAATACACAATAATACTTATCAAGTTTCCATTATTATTACAATTTTTTTTCATTAACTTTTAAGGATATCTATAATACTATAATTGTATTCAATCAACCATAATATTATTATTGTACACTACCTATAGGAATATTGTGAAATGTGTATAATATTTCCTTAAATTCGGAGTTCTGACGATTGTGTGCAATACTTACAAATCTGAAACATGGTAAAAACGTAATGCATAGATGGAGCTCTCGTTCTGTGTCCTACTGTCCTGAAAGTCTGAGACGATGCTACCGAGAGTACCTCCACCGATGACACCTTAACAGACTGTAGCCGTTCGAAATATGTAGACAATTATGTGCAAATAATGTGCAGACTCCCCACAATAGACTTTATTTTTAAATACTTAGTACGTTGTAGGTAATTAATAATTAATATCGGATGCACCATGGACAAGTTCGTCGCTCTGTTACGGCCAAGTATGAGAAAAATACATTTGTGTGGCACAACATGATATTATAATTTTTAACCACCCTAAAATGTTAAATTAAATGCAGTGGACACACGTACGTCGTCGGCGGTTGTTGGCTCGTCGTTCGACTTTCTGACTGTTATCGTTCCGCCGTAATTCAATGCCACTGCATCGAGCTGGACTAGATCGTCCGCCGACTGATATTTGACACGCGACACGATAGCCTATATAACAATGTATTTGTCCACAGCCAAAATCTATAAAGATCCACTGCGGTCATTGGCCCAGAGCGAAGGGATCCATTTTTTATTTGGACGTGGCACAGGTGGGCCCTGCAGTTTTGCAGCTGCCCACGTGAGACGACGTCGTGCCCGTTTCCGGTTTCTAGAACTTTTCTTTGGTTCGACGACCGCCGTGTTGAAGCAGAGGTGATGAAGTCACTGCAGTATTAGGCCTAATGTCCGGTTTCACGAACGGCTGTATGCATCGTCGGTCGGTGGTTCCTCGGTACAGGACTTCTCGTTCTTGTGATTTTCAATCACTTTATATATCCAAGCGTTTACTTTATCGATTAAACACGTACCAGTTCCTTTTACTATGGAAATTTGTCATCACATCTGGCCTGTCTAAAACGACGGGTGAAAGCCTTTCACCCGCTTCAACGATTTTACACTCTGCAGTATAGTAGTGTAGATTCGTTGTGGTTCTGCGTTTACATACCATTAAGCGTTTACCAATTGCAGGTTGCATATTAATTATTAGTGATTAGAAAAATAATCTAATATTTAAAATTATTTTTAAATTTGGTTGTTAAAATGATTTGTTTAGTTATACAGACTAATATTTGCACTGTCATGTAACGAAAACGTATTTCAAAATTATTATGGAAGTTTGTTTTTAATATAACTATGTTTAACTTTATATAATATGTCATGATATAAATTGAAAAGCATTTTACCTATAGTACCTAATTTTAGCTTTTTTTCCGGTTTTGTACAGTTTATTGTTGAAATTATTATTTTAAATGATTAATTTTGTATCATTCATAAGACTAGTATAATATGTTAAATAAACATTAGGTAAGTACTAACCTATTCTATAATAATATATTATATAAAAAACATTTGAATATTGTTTAATGATAGTTTAAATATTAAATGATAAAGAAGAGCAAACATTATGGACATATTATTATGTATATTATATGGTATAAAGTATATTTATACACTCATACAATTATATATTATATTATACCTAATATTGGTATCCTGAAAAACATAATCGAGCTTTTCAGAATGTTATATTGAATAGATATAGAAATACTTTCGTAATTTTAATGAGTTTATATAGTTCTACCGTTATGAGTTCTATTATATTACTATAATAGTATATGATATACAGTACTACAGTAGGCATAGCTAATGCAACTCTGTGATTGGATAACACTAATTTTTTTAAAAATTAATTAATAACAAATAATTCAAAACATAAGATTTTTTGTATATTTGTCACTCTTAATTTGTACAACACACCAAGTTCATTGAAAAAGTCACTGAATACCTAACTCGTTTCAGCTATAATAACATTATTTAATACATCTGTTTTAAATAGTTATGTAAATTTCTATAATACATAATATAAACACTGCACTTTTTACTTGGATATTCGTTTGTATTTGATAGGAGAAATGAGTGGAAGGTAGGTACCAAAAATATTTTCTTTCGGAACCAAAACTGGTTTATTATTTAAGTTTAAAAAATATCATACCAGTATACAAGTTTGTTTTCCAGACACAACCGGTTTACGGAATAACCATTAATAAAAAAAAACATAATTTATTTCATTTTCATTATTTTAATTCGTCTTGAACTCTTTTGACCTTTTTTCATTGGTCGTTTTTCGGAGTTGCTTATTTCGTGACTGCATCTATACGGCATTATTATTTCGCTGCACATACCACGTATACCTCGATGACTATTGTACAGTATACACCTGGTACCAATAATAATATCGATACCGCTGTTTAACTAATATGGCTTGTAAAGTGCAGCGGGCTCGCACACAGAAGGTTAGGAAAAAGATGACTGAACATGTGTGCACAAAATAATATTTTCGAGATTTCTTCAGCCAGTATGTGTCATGTGTCTCTAAGAGTTGAACAACTTAGAGGTGTGGCAGATTTCATCGAAACATTTTTACTATAATTATTATGATTATTACAAAATATATGCGAACAATCAACGATAACTACAATATAATGTGTTACGATGGAAAATTGCAAAACTAAATGAAATATAAATATACAATCATTACGCTTTTTTAAATTTACAGAGAGCATAGAAATTTCAATTTTTTGTTAATATTAGGTAGTTATAGGTACTTATTATTGTATAATTAATTACAATCAATGTTTGGTATCGATAAATTGACCATAAAACACCACCTATAAAATGTGTTTCAAGGGGCGCAAGGCTTACACGGTAATTAGCTCATTGAAAATACAATTTAAATTATTATATCTACCCCTGCAGTACGCCTGTACGCCACTGCGGTCGATACTCCATATTATACCTATACTGGTATTTCGCATTGAAAGGTTCCTATAGCGGTGCCGACTTAGCATCTCGTTTGTTGGGCACACGTTAGGCTGGTTATATACTTATATACCTACTTATATGCATATACTTAATTATATATAATACATTATAATATCAACTATGCGTCTATGCGTATAACGAAGTGGTTTACACCATGACTATAGTTTAATATATTATTTATAGATACTATTTATAGCTGCGAGGTGAAAAGACCAATAACTACCTGCGACTAGTGGTTAGATAATCATAATTCGTATATATTAGAACATTCTTCAGAGTACCACCTCGGGGAGATATGACCGGTGTGGCGGTGTGTATAATATTTAGTTACATCGTTGCTGCATCGCATCACTGAAAACATATCTATAGTCGTACACACTACAACTAAAAGCGTATCATAATTTATCGGACACCTATGAACTTATTATTTTTTTCTTTTAATACCAAAAACGCTCGACACCGTATGATGTTTGGCGGGGGAAAAAATATGCCAAAATGGCCTCAGTGGTACCTACCTATATACCTATATGCGAACGTTTTTATAACGCCAAGACATGCACTTTTGTACCTACTGCATGACGCCGTGCCGTGCTGTATTTTTTTCGTTCGACGCTATTGTTTTTGATCTGCATTCCAAACAAAAGATCCATTGATTTGGCAGACTTAAATAATTGACGTTTGTGTTGAATAGGTTTTTTTTTTACAAATTAGTCGAACTTGTTCGTGTCGGATATAATTTTATGTCAACAGCCGTGGCGCTGAGGCTAATTTCGGATAACCTGTGTATAGTGTGTGCATAGTGTATCCCTCTAGACAAAACTGCAATATAATATACAATATACATGACTGCAGCCAAGAATAAGAGTGTCTATATTTCGTATTACTTTCATGGTAAAGTCATATTATAAGGAAAACCGTTTTGGGGAATCTACCTAGCACAAGCACAATACAATAATAATAATTTATAACTCACCTGTCTCACCTATAGTCTACTCATGTAGTGAGTACATCAATATTTTACAATATATATATATATGCATGTAGCCATAATATAACCATATAGATAGTACTAAATAGTAAATACATTAGTTTTCATTGCAATGGATGTATTATATATGTATGTACCCATCCTTTTCAATTATTCAAATTTCTTATGGACTATTCGTTTCGTTTTAAGTGTAAATGTTTAATGTACTGCTGTATTTCTAAAAGTTTCAAAACCTACAGCTTCATATCTTGTTATAATAACAATATGCCATATACATATGTTAGACAAAAAAAATTACCCACTAATTATACATAACTTATAAACCACGTTTAAAAGCCCGTGTTTAAATTTATGCTTATCCTAATTTAACTTTGATGTACTTTACGAATTAAACATTATAAATTATATTATGAAGGATTTTGATGAGCCACTGTGGTTACATTAACTTTTAATTAAACATAAAATGCGTTATTATCGCATATATACTGCATGCCAAAAGTACTTTACAGGAAATATACGTATTCTTAATTATAAACAAATAGGTACCGCCAAGTCGCTTGAAAAGTTCTTTCGAGTGACACCCGTCCATTCCATCCGACGCAGTGTATATATATTATATAATATGTATATAATGTTTTTATTTTATGTCATCAAACGCAGCTACCAAAGAAATAAACATAAAATACCAAAACGATAAATGTTTAAACGGACAACTAGATTTTTTTATTCAATATTAAACTTAGCAAAGTGTGTTTCAACGTAATATACTTTGGAAAATTGATTACGTTACCGATATTTTCGAATATATTAAAAATTTAAATTAAAAAATGTAGTTTTATTTTATGACATTTGGTTGTCAGAAATTCTCGTTTTAAATATTTTAATAAAAATATCTTCTTACATGTATATAAAATTATAGGCATATTGTATGAACTATTATGGAACCTATTATGGAAATTTCTCTGTCGGAAACAATATTTTAATTCGTTAAAGTTTTACCTGCATTTCAAACACGTAGTCTAGTTCTATAAAACTTTTTTTTTCATTAATTATTACGATTATCAAGTTCTGCATTTATACATCACTCTCTAGCCTCTGCAGTCTGCAGTACATGTTTTGTCATATTTATAATATAATTTACGGACTTGGTGTGCTCTGCATGTAATTATTTGTAAGGAGCCAATAAACTGTGTAGAAAAACTGGTTTTCCGGTATAGACGATATTATCGGTGGCATTTGCACGTAACATTTGCAAGTTTGGTATAAGATAACGCGAAGAATTGCGGCTAATTTTACTCTGTACCTCTAAAAGATAAGAAAAAATATCATATAAAATAAATTATTACACTACTATTAATCAGCAATCAACACAATATTGACTAAGTCCGGTATTTTTGTACATGATTCGCCAAAAGTTCTAAGATCTATTGTGTTGTTTACGTTGTGTAAATGAAAATAGTAAACGCGTCGCAATATTGTATTTTAAATTTGTAATGTAAATCAATGAGACTTAACAAAAATTTACGAATTTTTCAATACCTATACATTATCGATGAACACCGAGTTAAATAAATCGTGTCCAAGAACATCAAAATGTATCCACATACATGGTCATGACGTATGAAATTATATAACGCAGATATATTTGAAACGAATTTGAGATTGTGATACATGAAAATATATTATAATATTTATCTGTTATTTACACAAACAAATCATACTTATATGATCTTTCAAAATCTTATTGGGATAATAGGTAATGATATTAAAATGTGGTCATTGAGTTTTCGTTGAAAGATTTTGAAACCTGTTTCATATTCATATAATTAGTAATTTTGTGTAAATTAAAAATATAAAATAATATGCTTCTTCAAAACATAATAATTTAAATATTTTATTTGTCAGCGTTCAATACTCAAAAGTGATGGTGTATAGAATAGTGTATAGACTAGCGTTGTGCCTTGCTCTATTTAACAATAGAACAAAAAAAATGCCTTTAAGATAAAACAAATGAAAAATACAAATCTTTTAAATAAATCACTAACGTAAATATGACGGAAACAGTGAACATAAATTAATATATTTTATTTACACGATATTTTATCTGGACAATTGTAACAAAAAGTTGAGTTTTAAAATACATATTTTATTCAGATTGGAGTAATACTGTTAAGAATAAGAAATATCGAAAGTAAAAATGGAATTTATTAAAAACTAAATGTATTTACACTATACAATATATTTCTAAAAAAAAAAAGAAACAGTATTGTTTGACATGCAATATTATCTTTAAGACGTAAATATTACTGATTGAAACATTTTTCAATGTGTGCAAGGTAAAATAAAAACAATGTAACCATAAAATAAACTTGTATTAAAAAGAAAACCTGAATTTTCTTTATTATGTTTGAATCACCACAAAAATAAGAATACCTATAAAAAAAAACTTAGATGCTTGTCGACTGATCAGTATTTTAGTAATTATCATGTAAAAGTGGACAATTGATATGAATTTATCTTTGCAGATATTGCATTTGTGATTGTAAATATGCTCAGCAGTACGCATTTTAAGATTAAGTAAACATTAAGGCGATTGTAAGGCTAACATTTATCAGCATAGCGCTGGCTCGGTGTTTCACTAAAAAGAAAGGTCCCCGCAAACTATAAATTAACGTCGTTTAATATTGTTCTTCGCAACTCGTATTTTTCGTTGGAAACAATCCGAAAAAGAATTTTTCGAAACTACGGTCCATAAGTCGTGTTGTCACAATTTCCTTTTCTTTTTTTTAACAATTGCAGCTTTCTACATTATACTTTAGCAAACACTCGTGCTGTGTACAATTTATATACCCTAATTGATTTATACGAAAGTCTCGAGAGCCAAAAATACCGAATTTCTAAAAGTGTTTTTTTTCATCAACGATTAATGATTATACATTTAAACATTTCTACTTTAGGGTGACGACGGAAGAGGATCTGTAACAATATGTAATAACATATAGCGTTGCTACGTCGTTTCGTCGAATGGAACAATTAAAATAATAACATCGGTGAAATGTGGATAAGCGCATCGAATAAATCATACATGAACTGTGCAAAATCGGTTGTTTAATATTTTTATTGCGAGACAAAAACCGAGAAGTCGATCCCAAATAAATTCTAAAGTGGGTTTCCACTATATACGTGTACGTGTACGTGCATAAAAATACTTTTCTGTGATTGGTTGGTATACACTATACATGGTAAGCTTTTGGTATACCAGAGTGTTATACGTTCTTACCACAAGCCACAACCATGATACCATGAAGTTGGATCCAGTTCAACTTTTCCGTGTACACGGCTCTATATTGATAACATAATAATATATGAGGTAACTAATATGTTACCAATCCTAACAGATCTAACTTATATTAACCGATGTAAAACGTTTGTGTGACCGTTCATAGCGAACGTACCTATCCAGTAAATATATGCACGTACGTCGTACACATACATGCATGTAGTGGAAACCCACCTACTATCACGACTATTACCAGGATTAACTTTTTATGTCTAAGACCGCGACCACGGTTAAACAAATACCGCACTAAACCAAGAGCTCACAAATTTCTACCTTTTCAACGTTTCACACGTTGGCGTTTGTTCTGCAAAACGTTTTCCGCTATAGAATTTCCACTAGAGTAGGTTTGGTTATATTTTCACGTATATGGTATTTACTTATAAACATTAGGTATATACCGGAATACCGTATATACTATCCTCATGATTAAGCCAATCATGGTGTCAAATTTTTTTTCCGGAAATCGCTGTTCAACTTTCACTGATATTGAAACTTTATTACTTACTAGGTTATCACAGTATAGTGTAAAGTTTCCTTGAATCCACATTGAGTGCAAAACTCTACAAGGGTCTAAATTCATGGAACGCAAACGACCGTGGTTTAAGGTTTTAAGCATTGCCAACGTGATCATCGTTCTCCGTATACCGCTTAATGGAATACCTCTAGACACCCTCCAGCACATAACCTCGATATTGTTTGTCACTCAGAGACTCAATCGTAAAAATATTTCAGTCGCCGACCGTTTTCTTCGTGTACCCACAAGCCGTTCGATTATTGATATCATAAATCAAGCCATTCTCGAGTCACCCTCCGCGAGTGCTAATAATAAGTCATAGTAGTTGTGTGCAACAATGGCTGAACATTCCAGTAAAGCGAGTCTTTTAGAATATTTGAGAGCCCCACTATCACCTTCGACAGTTTCCGAATAAGATTACACCTCGGCCATCTCATCAAGATTCAAGGGGCAAGGTGCGCATAATTTCATCGTTCACCGATATTGATCACAGGTGACCGTTTTTAAAAATTAATTGTAGATATGTTTAATTTGTGTATGTACACATGTTTATAATATATAGGCAGTATAGCCGTATAGGGTTTTAAAATCCAAGTAACACTCCTTGGTAAAATACAGACTACAGTTTCCGACGGGCGACGACTATACAAATAAGACGATTTTTAGTACCTACCTATATGGCTATATATAACTTATAGGTACATATAATAAGAACTATAAACTATTATTGTGATTTATTTTTTTTGTTTCGTATATAATATGCTAGATTTGCATTTTGTAGTGGTACTGGTATTATAGTCGGTAACCGTGCTATTTGGTAGGGTGCGAAAGGCATAAGTGTCACTTTACATTCATTATAAAAACGAAGCGTTTAAAATTTTAATATTTATTATTTATTACTTTATGGATTACACGCTTAACGTCAAAAGTTCGACTCTGTTTAAATGTGGTAACTTTAATAGCAGTTTCTGCAACACTGTACAGAAACTAAAAAGATATTTTAATAATAATTGACCTAAAAAGGTGCATGCATATACTTGAATAGTTTAATATACTTAAATTAGATAAGTACCTATTGACTGTTGGTATAAGCAAACAATAAGGTACACTTCGGTACTTCTTACTTATACTCAAAATAAGAAACACAGTCGGTGCGACGATCAGCTTTCGTCGGCTGAAGTCAGGTAACACCCATTAAATGGGTCCCATTTGTCACCCCCACTGAGTAGGTCTATACCTGCCGTGTAGTATTACCTGCGCACAAGTTGGCCGCAGACTGTGTTTTTTATTTTGAACAGAGTATAGTTATAGTATAGACAGTATAGTAATTAATGAATGTATCAAATTAATTTAAACAGTCATAATATAATATATTAAGAATTCAAAGAATGAAATATGAATAACTTATACAATAAATGTTTTTTTACAAAAGTAAATCTGATATATAGGAAGCTATTTCACCTGCAAGAATTCTCATTGCGCCTCCCCCGATGGAGCCCCCGGTAGTATATAGTAATATTTTCGAAAAGCAATAAGAGACACCGACGGAAGTGCGCTCCCCACCAATCCTCGCCACCCTGACATCCGACATTTGGTCTGTGCGTTCCAAGTGGATCGGCGAACTTGAAAACCGGAAAACCGGAAGAAAACTCGGAGACCGAGCGAAAGGGTATTTGTCTCTCGGTCACACGCTTGCCGTAGCATATTTTATTATTCGGAAATGTACGACGACGACCAGAGAGCGCACTTAAAGCGAATCATGCGGCGATGAAGGATCCGCGGGGCACTCCCACTAAACCCCGAGCGCCGCTTATGTGTACGTGCACCGCCGCCGTATACTACCGTCGCCACCGCCGCCACCTGCATAGCTGCCGCCACCACTTCATCTGACAACCTGCGACGGCGGCGGCGGCAGCGTCGTCGTCGTCGTCGGTCACTGAACTATCAACAGCACTCGCACGCACGAACGCACGCACGCAAACGCTTACACGGCGGCCGGATCGTAGTCGTATTATATAGTGTTTGTTGTAGTAGTATCTCTGTATCTAGTAGTATTAGTATTTTTATTATTATTATTATTATTATTATTATTATTATTATTATTATTATTATTAGTAGTAGTAGTAGTAGTCGTCGTCGTCGTAGTAGCTTACCTGCCGCGGTCGTCGTCGTCGTCTTCTGCGTGCGTACCATCGCCGGCCGGCCGACGTGTCCGTGTGAGACATCTGTGGTGCTCCAGTGCAGTCATCGTGGGTACGCGCACGTGCACAGAACGCATACGTAATAAATATATTTATAATATATATTATTATTACAACGATAGTAATATATGTATACATTATATTTATAAAGAGTCGAGTCGGGCGCGCGTTCGATCGGTCTACATTATTCTATACTGTATGTACGCGCGTTTTTCCAAAATAGTATTTTCCTATCGTCGGGGAGTTAGAGAGATTAGTCTTAAAAATCGCACTTGAATTATCATCGTGCTCTCCATCTGAAAATGCGTCTCGCCAATTTGCACCCTGAAAATCCCACCGCAGTATAACGGTGGCGGTGGATATGCATCACCACCTACCGGAGCAGCATCACCACCGACATGTTCCACCGTCGCAGTGCCGTCACTTGACGACCGCCGGCCCTCGTCGGACACCGGCTGCACTTGAACCACCGCCACCACCGCCGTCGTCGTCGTCGTTCCAAACATCTATAATTGGAGTCATCTGTTTTCGTGAACGCTCTACGACATAATATCATACGACATACGACGACACATAAACATATATAACCGTCAAAACATGGACGTGTTCAAGCTCGATCAATCGTTAGCGGCGGGGCTGGGCGGCGCACCGTCCGCCGACAAGCTAACGGCCGACGTGTCGTTTGGCGCCGGCACCACTGAAGAGTTTAACCTGAGCTTTTTTGATGACACGACCACAGATACGGCCGGCTCGGAGAGCCACGACCCTCCAGCCCAGGGATTCGGTGACGAGCCCTGCACCACTGTGCCCATGGACACGTCCACGCCCGCGGCCGCTTTCCGCGACGTCCGCGTCCAATCTCCGTGCACCAGTTCCACGTACCGGCAGCCCACCGTGTACACTGGCCGCGTGGCCGCCTCTCAACCACCTCCCCCGCCGCCGACGGCTGCCATCACCAACTCTACGCCATCCTCATCCACCACCGCACCAGGTCAGTGTTCGAACCGAGCGTGATTTGCTAATTTTCCAGTCGACTCCTATACCACCATGACTGCTATGTTATTATTCGTCCCTATACAGTTACTGCCTAGGTAGTAGATAGATTACGTATACCCACCGTGCATGAGTTATTTATTTTTACATTTTGATATAGAGCAATACATATAACACAAACGGTTATTTTACGCACTTCCTGGTACCAGATGAATGGCAACAAGTATGCCTTTTCAGTATACATAACAACTTTTATCGAGTCAATTTAGATTTACGGATAGCCTTTTGAACTTTACTTGAATCTCCATGATTTATATTATACTCCTAAAATGGAGATTATCGAAGTATTATCATACCCATCAGCCGCGCGTCATCGTTCTTAAATTAGCCAATTTTTATACGAAATTATCTCCATTTGCAACTTTTTATATGCGGAACCGGGTATAGCACGACGTCTTACATTCGAACGTTAATGTGAATTTATGAATTGCCAAGTCCTTGGCAGGTTGAATAACCTGTAGCCACTATATACAAAATATCTAGTGAACAAGTGTTGAGTCAATAATCAAGTATTTCAGTGGTAATGATTTCATTGTTAGTATCAATTTTTGTCGTGCCATTCAGTCATTCATATACTACATTATTATAGTAGTATTTAGTTGTATGAAACAAAATATTTTATACCTATTACAAGCATTTTATCCTGTACGAACGTGCAGATGAACGATTTCACGGGACCGGAGTGTTTTTCACAATAACTAATATATTTTCTAAACGACGTTGAAGTCAACTGTAGAGTTAAAAACTTTTAGGTAAATTGTTGAATCCATTTTTTTTTTAAATTCAGAATCTTCTTATCTATCAACGGGCCCGGATGTATTTCAGTTTTATAGTAGTGTCCCCGGGGCCCGGGTTCTCACGCCCCTCGCTCTACGTTTAATTTCGACCCTGCAATATACCTATATGAACGGACTACGTGCGCTTACTTCCGATGACCGTGTGCGATACGTTTAGAAATACCTACGTGCCATATAGGTATAATAAATAATATTAATGTGCTTAAAATATATCGTTTATACGATTTACGAGGAAATATTATTTAGGCATAAATGCATAATAGATCATTCGGTATTATTATAATATATTATTATGTAATATATGTAAGTATGTAACTTTCATGTACAGTGAAAGTATACAAAAATAACCAATCTTTTACAACTAGTATATTACCCGCATAGCCCGTAGGATGTGATTTTATTTTTATATTTTATAGGTGCATATATTATAGTACCTATATATAATAATATGTGCGTGTGTGTGTCTATATGTATAATATAATATTACTTGCATAGTCGCATTACGTTAAAATATTTATATTGCTTTTATTAAACCTGTACTTACGCTTTTGATTTGCATTTGACACAAACGTTATTTTGTTTGGATACTAATATTTGTTTTATTGCCTATGTATTATAAATAATAATTATTGTACCTGATGGTAGGTATAGGTATCCAGTATCCACATATACTACACAGACTATACTATTAGTTATTACTTATTACTAAATACAAGTAGTATATTAATATTATTTACGAGTCTTTTGACATCAATACTATATTTATTATTTACATTTTTTGTCTGTAAGTTATAGTTTATTGTCTATACTGTAATCGTATATAATAATATTCAATTTAAATTTCTGAGTTCAATGACGATACAACACAAGTCCCTGTTATTTATTGATTTATAAAAAATGGATGATGAATATGTACAATTAACTAGGTAGAATAATAATATGGGTGTATCTACCTATACTCTCAATGAATATGAAATAAAAATCTATACAAATTTAAATTTATAAACCAAAAAACCAGTGGCGTAGCAAGGGTATGGCGAACTGTGCCTACGCCAGGGGCGCAAATTATGAAGGGGCGCAAATTTGTGCTTTTAAATTGGTACTTATTTTTATTCTACCTTCAAAACGTCATTTCTTTATTACCTATACGGCTATACATTTTGAAATGTGTATGATTTTGTTTATCTTGTTTATCTTTAAATTCGTGTTTCGTGTGTGTGTTTGTGAACACTGAACATCGAGCTTATCGTTATCGTATCCATAGAACATGAATTTGCTAAACAAATTTCATATGACGAAATCATCAATGAATTCTCTAGCCTTAAAGCAAGAAAAGAAAATTTTTAAAGTTTGAAATTTGCATTATCATAATAACTGATAGTTAAATAATATTGTATTACCTAATTATATATATTATAAAAAATAAATGTTAAAAAATATCATTCCGTATTTTCGTCAATTTTTTAATCGCTAAAAAGGCGCATTTTTCTAGGTTTGCCAGGGGCGTTAACGAGTCTTTCTACGCCACTGCAAAAAACCTCCCGCCTATCTCTGGGATATTCGTCTGGCTTATATATTTTATACGAGCACCGAAGTTAGGGGAGTAAATGTTCAAGCCGATTTGTTCATCAGACCTTGTTAAAGATGCGTCTGTCGAAACTTTTCATCAAGCACTTTCCGGAATTCATCGTAATTAGTTCGTATATATAGTTATATACAAAGAGGATTAAAAGTTTTCACTAAAAAGACTCTGCAAGAAGTTGCACGAAACGTCGTTGGAACTTTTGTAAGACTTCATCGACCGCATAAAATGCAACGTACGCGATTAGAACGAAAATCGATTTTTTTCCCACCCTAAAAACAACTTTCCAACTAGAAATCATCGTCGGTGATGGCAGAAAAAATAATTTATTGCGATCGAAATCTATCGCGGAAAATAAGTACGAAACACACAAGGTCACGTATATAGCAGGTAAACTATGTTTGTATGTAACATATATACAAAATATAAGTATAGGAAAATCGGATATTATATATTATATATAATATATATATATATGTAGGTACATCGGTCGTATATGATTATCTCGTGCCTGCGCATATATATGCACGTATCGATTATGCGGTTATTTTTTTCCACGCACATACAGCCATCCTCTATACTACCTAGTACCTATTATATTCTGTTGATCGATCATCGACTTGCGATTGGTCAATGTTGTTGATGTTGAAGATCATTCACTTTGCTCGTGTACCGTTACCATGACTAACGCATATGAATATACGTACATTCACACACACACACACACACACACACACACACACACACACACACACACACACACACACACACACACACACACACACACACACACACACACACACACACACATTATATATATATATATATATTGATATTCGCCAAGAGAGCACTATCCGCACCTATGCCATTGGTTACCAAAACCGTTCACCACTGATCTCGTGCCAAAAAATTTTAAGCTTGCGTAATTTAATAACATACCTATCTACCTACCTGTTTTGTTTATTCATTTTTTTTTATCCTTTAGCCTTCCGGGTAAATTTCTTTCAGATATAACATAAAATATAGAGACATTCAGATATACTATAGAATATAGGTATATATAATATATTCCCTACAATTTTTTCAATTATAATATGTACATATTTCGTATTTATATTTTATTTTATTTTTTATTTTTATCAAATAAAACCATGGCGACTATGGCCATCGACTGGTATCTATATTGTATGCAATAGCATATTATGTACATAAACAAACCAATTTAAATTTTAGGATACCATCAAGATCATTTTGCTAAATAAAAATCGTATACCTATGCAATTGTACGAAAGCATTTATTATAACATAATATTATTAGGTATGTACTATGTAGACAATAGACATGTAGTAGGTATAGATTTCCAATGCCTACATAACGGTTTAAAATTCATCCGAATTCAATTCGTCTAATAATATTATTGCACGTGCTATATATACGATAATAATATAATAATTTGACATTCGAAACACACTCACGCCTAGAACGCTGTGTCTACGTACGTGACTACTATATTAATGTGCCTATATAATATATAAATATATATATTATAAACGCTGCATTATTAAATTGAGGATAATAAAAATTAATTTAAATGAAAATCGCGATTTTTTTTTATTAAAATGACACATAGGTAAATATTATAATTATTCCTCGATTTTTATTTTTAGGTAGGTAATTCTCCTAAAGGTACCGTATGATTGATATTAATAATGATTATTATATGAGTATCATAGGATTTTGGGATAAAAAATAAAATAAAATCATATGCACATCGCTGGAGTTTAATTTATACCAACGCATTGTATTTATTAATATAAGTTTGTATATTATTGTTTGACGTATTACGTATATTATGTTTTTTGTATGATGTTCAATATACAGTACTACACGCGAATAATATTTTATTAAACGGGAACAATAATAATAATATTATACCATCGGCGCAAGTCCGAACAAAAGTATTTAATTTTTCAACAGAACCAAATAATATGTTACAGCTATACCTATACATTTCAACCGTGCACCGCGCCGGTCGCCGGCTCACCGCTCACAAATCAATATCAAATAATATAATATAATAACGCCATCCATGAATCGTGATACTAATAATAATATTATATTCTATACACTACAGCAGTGATAATAATATCGTATATATATACGCGCAGTATTTGAACTTATATAATATTGTATTATTGTTTTTCAGATTTTATAATATTACATTAATGATCGTATGCAGTAATATAAAATGTATACTGAGTATTTCTGACAATATTGTTGTCGTAGTTCGGCTGTGACATTGAAGGATACAGTTCAATTATATAAAATTGATAAATATATATACAGAGTGGCTCGCTAAGAATGTTCTTTCCCCCTTAGGTATATCTTTTGATAAACTATTCATTCAAATTCGAATTTTTGGAATTTTTTAGTAAGTACCTATAGGTACTTAAAGACCATGTTTTTAATGTTTGAATTTTGGATTTAATTTAAAGAGTGTCCGCCATAGTTTAGTACAGATATTTTTTTTCTGAACAAAACCACATGTTTACCGTAAATAGTTTTTTTTTATACACAATTTTAATGTATCTAAATCAAAATTCAAACGAGTAATTTCCGAGACTCTAAACGCAATTAAACTATAATATATTTTAATTATTGTGATTTTACATATAATACAGATAAATAGATAATAGATGTAATATTTAGACTAGTGCTTATTATACTAGGATAATTTGTACAAACTACAAAATGTTAATAGATTAATATTAATTACAGTAATTATTTTTGAATTATCAAAGCTCTCATGTAATTTAAACCTTGGTAGACTATTATCATTAATAAGTAATAACTAAAACTATAGACTATATAGACTATAGATGCTTCTCATTTGAATAATAGGTAGGTATATCAACATTTTCAAAAAAACCAACTATCTACTTAACAGTTCACAGCAAAAAAAATAGGTTTTAATTTGAATAAAACATTTGTACCACCATATGACTCCTTATAGGCATAAAAAAAAATACTAAATATTAATAATAGTAAAATAAATAATACAATTAATAATATTTATTATGTATAGATGCCCTTACGCATTTGTGTTACAAATTTAGCAAGGTCCTAGTCTAGGTAACGAAGTATTTTAAAAAGTTTTGCATTTTTAGTGTTTTACATTTCATTTCGGGGTAAGGAAAGCAATAAAAAAGTTCAAAAAGTCTCTCGCGGCACCTATATTGGAAACATGATATTTTGCGGCATATACTTCAAAAAGGTTACCTATTTTTCAATTTTGCCCGGTTTTTTTTTGCCTCATGGAAACTAATATAAAATAAGCAGTATAAACAATATACTTTCTAAGAAGTCTCGGACGTTTTTTTGTACATAATATAATAATGTAATATGTATATCCTAACTCCCGACAAAAATATTTTTTTGTATGCAATAACTGACAAATGGTTTTCATTATTTTTGTATTCGTCAATAATAATTAATAAGTAAATATAAAATATATATATGAACGAGTTCTGCCGGATGTTATATGTAATGACATTGCTACAGGTAATTTTAATTCAATTAATCGAACCGTTCTATATATACAATTTTTTTAAGCATACACAATATATAAAAAATATGATTTGGTTCATGTTTTACAAAAATTATTTAAATGAATGGTTGATTATTATTGTATTAACCAGTGATTAAATTAATAGCTGTAATGACTATATATATATTATTATTGCATGTACTATTTGCGGGTGAAAAATATACTTTTCCGTTTAAAATTTTTAAAATATAAATATTTAATTGCCGTTATCACGTTATATTCGTTTATATCTGTATACAGTATTATAATAACAGTCAAGTAATAATATATATTATTCCTGATTATGAACAAGTTGTATATAGGGTTTTAAATATTTATGCTCCGAAAAGTTAGAGCAAAGTAAAACTAACAATCATAATTAACCATAGTTTTGCAAGTGGTAGAATTCTCTGAAACGACCGAAGAAAGCTCGCGTAATTTGGGCGGTGTTAATTTATCAAGTATTAGCTTTGCGGGCAAGACAGCGAATTACTATTAGGGATCTATACAAAGAGCTAGTATTATTCATCCATTTATTACGTTTTAACAATGAACGTTCATTAATTCAAAAAGTTTTTTTCGACCTTTTTACTCTGGAAAATTTAAGATACTTTCATTCTTACATTTTATATCACTTTTATTTTGTTCACCTAAACCTATGTTATATAGTTTTGAAAGTTCAAAACCTATATCAATTTTAAATTATCAAAATGGAAATATAAAATATAAATTCGAAAATCTGAAGTACAATTTTTTTATGAACATTTCTATGTATCAAATATTGAAGTCGAGTTTTTATTCATAAGGGTTTAAATTTTAGATTAAAAGGAATAAAGTTGTAATGCATACCTACATTATATTATGCTCGTCTTCGCATCATCGTTTTAAATAATGATAATCTTTTAGACCAACGTTCAAACATCAATTTATTTATAAAAGTATTCAAATAAAAATATTTTTAATTAAGAAAAGTAATTTTTAAAATTATTAGTAGTTTTACCGTTAATACTTTTAACAATAATAAAGTAACACTGCTTATCATAGTTTTTGTATCTTTACTGGAGATCAAAAAAATCTATTTCTGTCTTCTGAGTGGTTGATAATGTGTCCTATAAAGTTATAGAAAACATACAATTTTTCTAAACTCTAAAATAGGTAGTTATTGCCTCTTAATATGACGATAATTTAGTGTTTCGGAGAGTTATTTTGTATCTAAATGTGCACGTAGAAAATAATACAATATAGTGGTTGAAAGCCATGAATCATTATGTAGTGCGCTACCACAACATAATAAAATGAAAGTTTGTTACAATCATCGCTACTGTTATGCAAATGTAAGGTACTTCATTACATGCTACTTTTTTTTAGTCGAAAAAATAATACCTAGGGATATAATAATAACAGGGCAATTTTAAAAGCATGCTCTCCCCCATTTTTCATTAAATAGTACATTTATTCGAATCCTGATTTTTAGAATTTTTATGTTTGCTTAAAGACCACATTTTTAAGTTCTTAATATTTTTTGTACCACTTAAAAAGTGTCTTGTGATGGTACAAACTTCTATATTTAAAATAAGAATCCAGGGGGGTTTTACTGAAAATTATTTTTCTGATGATTTTCTTGGACATTTTGATGTGTTTAAATCAAAATTCTAATACGTAACTTCTCAGTTATTAAAACTTTTATAGTAAGGATAATAATCCTAAAAAATAGCTTTACAAAAATATACACTTTATGTAATATTAGATGTCATTTTTATTATACTGATATAGTGGAATGGTTATTAGTTATTACAATTGTTTTACATTGATAATTCAATAGTCTCTATGGTATCATCTAAGCATCGATTTCTACTTAACCAATCGCCATAGACATATTACCTTTAGGGCCGTTTTTACAATGTCCGGTTAAAGTTAACCGACACTTTACCGGTCATTAGGTTAAGAAGGCCCTAAGTATACAAAGTTTTAAAACTCAAAAACTACTTATTTGAATTTTAACTTAAAAGTATCAAAATTCTTAAAAAAAAATTTCTACTGAATAATTGACAGAGAAGTAGGTGAGTTCCTATTTTAAAAACAGAAGTTGTGTCACATTATCATCTTTAAGTGATATAAAAAATTCCAAAAATCAGAATTTGAATACCTATAGGTACTCATAACTTAAGTTTACAAATAGGTCGAGCATGCTTAAAATATAACTTTGTAAATAGGCCCTGCAGGTTGGAAACTTGGAAATGAAAAATTCAAGCGAATCTGTTAAATCTACTAGTTTCCCCGAAAATTCAATTTTCACGAGTTGCACATATTCAAAGTATTTGGTACATCACCAATTTCAGTATTTTGTTACGATTTGTGTAATCAGTTTTTTTTTTTTTAATTTTGAATGATTTTATTATTTATTTTAATTTACGATATAATAATTATACTTAATGTATAAGGAAATGAGCTTAGCTAGTAAATAGTTCATATTAGCGATACTTGTGTTATTTACAGTGGAAAATCGTAGTGTCACTATTTATAAACGTTATACTTTATTAAACCGAAACAAGGCAGCAATACGCTGCCTTGTTCAATAATAAGTAGTGGCTAGCGTCACTTTAAAAAGCGCTCTGCTAAACCAACCACTAATATATTATTATACATATACTTTATATTATCGGTGTGTATACTTTTTTAGTAGACGAGTCGATAGTAATATGTACCTAGTCCTTCGCCATAATGTAGTAATGCCTACACTCATATTATGTTGGATAATATTTTAAAACCATAATATACAATTATTAATCGTTTCATCGTTTTTGTATTATACTACGTCATAGTATAAACTTTAGACGAAAATTAAATTCGTATTTTTTGTCAAATAAACGCGATAAATGTAAACGCGATGATATTATTTGAAAATTACTATGATACACATCTGTCCTATCTATACAAAATGCAAAATCGATCGTAACTAATAATTTTTAGAAACCTGTAAAGCCACCGTCAATAACTTTTATAATTTATACAAAAAAATACACGGATTTGTTTATGAAGACATTACTTTGTCATGGATTCCATTATTCCAAACATAAACGCGACAAGAAAACTCTATCAATATTGAACTTGTCCCTGTAGTACAGTACAAAATATACATATTATAGTACCTATATATATATTATACACACAATATGTCAGGGCTAACGGTTATATAGATAGTACTCACGCGACAAAAACAATAAAGTCCATATTTTGTACACGGAACAATATTATAATCCTCGTATTATGCCCAATATTCACTGGTAGTACAAATTATGAAACCTATACATATACAGTGACATTACACAATTTAAAATATACTTAAGAATAATAAATAATAATCAATAATTATTGTATTTTTGAAATAATATATTATAATATTATAATACGTGAACAACACAACTAGGCATTGCATTTTAACAAATAATATTTATTGCATTTAAGCGTTCATTAGGAGATATATACAAATTATAATATTACAATTTATAATCAAGGTATAAATAACATATTATCAGCAAGCATCATTCACAGTTCACAGATTAAGATTATTTTGACTTTTTTTAATGGGACTTGTTTATAAATTAGATACTTATGCCTATAGTGGCAATATACTGAGACAATTTTATAATAATGTCAGCACTCGCTAGTCGCTAATACGTGTTTAGGGTTCCATCGAAATTGGATATCTCTACAAGTATAATATATGATTAATATTTTTTAGTAAAAAAACTCGTATTTTTAACGAAACACACCCGAACGAAATACCAACCGGAGTGTAATATTATGTTCGTATGTACGTTGTATTATAAAACGATTCAAATAAATAATTATCATCGAGTCGAGTTTTTCAAACTGGATTATAATATAGAATACTATGTAAAAACTTTAATATAATAAAAAAAACATAATACTTAGCAGCTTTGGCATTAAGTTACTAAAATGAATGACATTTTAACTGTGAAAAATGTATAACAAATAACAATTTATAAGTAAATGAGTAACATAATATTGTAATATGATTTTAGTGGATAAATCGACGCGTTTTTAATGTCGTTTAAATTCCAATCATTAAAACAGTGAAAACTATATTAGAAGAGATTTGAAACTGACACGATTAATAAATACATTTTTCGTTCTTCGGGTCGTCTGCAGGCGACATAGTAATATATAGCTCTAAATAGTGTCTTCTTTACTACTTTTACCACCTATATTAAATATGTACATATAACACACATATATGTATAGTGAATATACACTATAGAGTACTATAAAGTATAATTCAAGAGCGTATGTAGTCTGCGTATAGTATTCTAGTTACTTTCTTTCCGAGAAAGGGAAACGCGAAGGTTGTGTATTTTTCCTACTTAACGTCCTCCACGCCGTCAGCCTTCTGAGCTTTAGGTATTTCATTCCGAATGGGCATTGGGTGAATATTTTACCTTTACATTTTTCTCGCAACTCAAAAATAATATAGCTTATAGTATTATGTTTGGCCCGCACATGTTGAGTGGGGCTCATTATTTTCTTGAAGAATAGGTAATAATAAAAAAAATGTTTAAATAGTTTTGCATTGTAACTTAATATACTAACTTACTGTATCAGTTAGACTTTTACAAACAAAATTTAATTGAAATCAGTATAAGTTTATAATATGTAGGTATATAATATGATATAATAATAAAAATAGATTGTTGTCTAGCAGGCCGTAGACGCGGGTGTATAAAATAATAATTATTTCATAATTAAAGAATATAAGTGTATAAGTGTTGGTGATAAATGATAATACAATTTTATGATTTTATAATAAACGTTTCATTTTGCGAAAAGTTAGTACATCATAAGTACCAAAGATTTCAAAATATCGTAAATTACGGCGGACCACACAGTTTACACTTTACAGTACCTACAGGTCACAGAAACATTTTTTAACTGCAACCTTATACTTATTACTCAAAGGAAATATATGGACTGCGCGATATCACTGCAAACTTATAGCCAATATAATACTTTAATATAATATTGTGACCTACGCAACTGCTGCAGTCCCTTTTTTAGGCTAAACGGACGAATAATGAAACCAAGCGTGATTTAAACAATTTTACCAGCTTTTATCGATCGTGCGCGTCTCCGATTTATTTTGTTTCGTGTATTAAACGACCGGATGTTCACAAGATTTTTTTTAAATACCTATGGAAATATAATAATTCTGAACGTTTTCAAGATTTTTCAAAAGTGAAATACTGTTTCATGACTGCAATAATGTGCAAAAATAATTATTTTAATTGTATTACCTATATATGTTCGATGCAAATCCATAATATCATTATCTACCAACTGCAGTTTCAGGTCCCCTTTGAATACTGTAGTAACCGTCAATTTACGTATCTCCAGGGCGGCCGTATTATATAATGCACGTGCCATGTAGTATATACCATATAATATAATATACTAAGGGTATAACCTAACTACGCCCAGGAAAAAATGAAGGGACACAGAATACACCTCTACATATCGATGCATCTCGTTTGTGGTGTACCTCATTTCTCGGGAAAATCGGCATCAGTGTACCTCGCTATGTGAACTAATTCAACCGAGATGGGCCATCCGCCTTTGGGGGATTGGATATAGCACTCGGTAGTTGGAATTTTTTTTACTTGGTTTAAATTAATTTTTAAGCTTTTCTGATATCTCTTAGAACAATCTCTGAAACTTTCATCAACATTGGTCGAGTAGTTATTGAGCCTATAAACTCCGCAAACATATAACCATTGCATTTTGTTGTACATTTGAGTAACAAACAATAAACTAAATATTATTTTATTCAATATAAAAAAAAATACCGCAGGAGTGCTTGGAAAATCGGCTAGTCTAAAAATAAAAATAATATTTTTTTAAATTGTATTTCTGTTATCTATACTAACTCTATATCCAAAACGAAATGAATGTGTAAACCTGATAGCAGCCTATAGGGGTTGACAAAATAAGTTAAAAACACTAAACGAATCTCAAGGAATCTATTGATATAACTTTTATTGAAATCGGCCCATTAGTTCCTGAGATTAGCATGTTAAAACATAATGTACTAACTCTTCTTCAGCTTTATAACATTATAGTATTAAATATTATATAATATATATATATATATATTATATAGGTATGTAACATTTATTGAAATCGGCTCATTAGTTCCTGAGTTTAGCACGTTAAAACATAATATACTAACTCTTCTTCAGCTTTATAACATTATAGTATAAAATATAATATAATATATATATATATATATTATATAGGTAAGTGACAATTAAATTATTTGACATCTTACAGGATCTGCAGAATGTGATCAACAAAGCATCTAGTTGTCGAAGTTTAGAGTTATCTGGTGTTGGTTGGTGTAAAATCGTGAATTATTTTACTTTATTTGCTTAGGTAACTTATTATAAATTAAAAAATGTGATACATAATACAAACTGTATATTTTATAATGGCATTTGAATAGCGGATGTTCTTCTACTTTTTTTACGAACTTTAAAATTTCTATTTTATGTTTCGATATTTTAACATTTATTTAAGTTTGATGTGTACTACGTAGATGGTAGATACGCGTACTTAAAGTCTAAAGGTATACGTTACTAAATGTCTATCTTACTATGTTTATGTTTCAAGCCCTACCCTGTAACGGTCATATTTTTATGTTACCCGATATACGAGTGATGCGAGATAATTATTACCCCGCGTCCATATTATGAGTATCACGGAGAAATAATATAACAATTTAATAGTTAACATTTTTGTTGGTATACCTTTACAAATAACACATATTATTTACGTATAACATATCCCAAAATGTTACAAATTAGTGAAATTATTAGAAAAACATTTGACGCCATTACGCCAAGATAAATATTTCGTCATAAATGGTCGTAATAAATATTATTTTAATGAATTTATTTTATTTTAATGAATGTTGTTATTTTCATATTTTTAATCAAATGTCAAAACTTAAATTTAGTGCTGACTAAAATTACAATATAGTTTACAGTGAAACCTCTGAATACCGAAATTTGAAGGTGCCCGCTATTCGAAGGGTTCAGATTATAGAAAGTTGATAGTTTAGTTCTCAAGAAAACATCCGCTATTTGGAGGTGTCCGTTAAGGGAGGGTATTCATATTTTTGAAATGCTGTCTCCCTGAAAAAATTATTTTATACGGTGTTGGTCATGATCATAAAGACAATTCTAGTGAAGCTAGGTGACCATTATACTATTAATATGTAATATAAATATCAGGTTATCACGGATAGTTTTTGAACATTATGAAAATTTGAGATGGCGCAAGCTGCCATCTGACATTTTGTCGTATCGTTGCAGAGTATTAATGCGAGCTGCTCATCACATTATAGTATCATATACTATAATAATATTATTGTAACAGATCTGCTCGATGGGTTGACGAGGGAGGCTCCGGAGTAAAACACAGTGCCTCGAATATACAAAATCGCGACTTCATAATAATAATATACCTATGCGGCGGCGGACGTTCGGCCGCTATGGTAATACTTTTATAATATAATAATATCGGTACACAGGTACGCGTACGTCGGTCCAGTCGCGCGCGTCTTGCATACTCGCCGCCTGTACGCATATTATATTGCAGCAGTGCGTGCGTTTAACTTCCTATACATAATATGTGTTCCTCTATATACGTACCATAGCCGTGTACGTGCATGTGTATACGGTGTACTGAGCGCACAATAATATATAATACCACCGATGTGTGTGTGTGTGTGTGTGTGTACGCACAGGAAGGACGGAAAAACGCGTGGCGAGACGGAGACGGGACGAGAGAGAGAGGCGATTAATAATTATTTATCGTCGTCGGAACTGGTTTTGTGTTTTAAGTTTTGGTACGGACGAGCCCCGGCAGCGAGCGTGTGCGGGAGAAGTGAGGCTGCGGGTAGAGAAAAAAAAAATTATAAAAAAGAGTTGGCAAACTGGTTATGCCGCGCGCGCGCACACACCACCGTACCATAGCCCGAATGCACACGCACACCGTCTTTCGCGTTCGTATAGATGTTTATAGTACATGGGTGTGTGTGTGTTTCTGAAAGCACTCAAGGTTATTGAACTGTCCGGCGACGGAATCCTTTGCTGCTCGTATATTGCCTCCACACTCTCCGTCGCTGTACACATAATAATATAATATGTGTGAATGTGCGTAAATGTAATATAATAATATATTTATATCTTTTATATTGTTCTGTCTCGCTGTTTCTTTTTGATTTTTTCGTTTTGTCGTATTTCGTTTCGATTATTTTTTTTACTTTTTTGTCATCCGTGTATTTTAAGAGAAAAAAATAACACAAATTCCAATTATTATGTTTCGTGTGTCTCCGAGATTTTCCGTTTTACGGAGACGCTGTATTTTATTAAATTATTATACATATTACGTTATGACATTTCCTATACGTATATATTTTATATGATATATATTGTTTATTTATGTATATATATATATATATAATTTATTATTTATTTAACTTATATTTTATTATTTTCGCTTTACGAACAGTCGGTTACGCAATGTATCTCGGTCGCGTAACTCGGTGTGCTAAAATGACGTACCTATATCCTATCGGTTCAGACATCTGAATCGTGCGTAGTTTATTGTTATAAGAGAATTCCTTCCGACTTCCAACTCAAATGATTGGGACAGTACGATTTCGTTAAAAATATTTTGATTTTCGAGTCGAGTTCATTAAACGCGGTATGAATATAATATTAGGCACCTAAACCTTTTTCAATTCAATTCATTTTTAAAAGAAAATTCTTAGATTGATCAATTATTGTATCCAACCAAAATTATTATTTAAAAATATTAATATTCAATTTTCTACATTTCGCATAATAATAACTACACGATGATTTTAATATAATTTCGAGCCTTTTAATGTATTTACATAAATATATTATAATTTATATGTAAATATACAGTGTAACAGGAATAACTAAAAATGTAATTACATTTATGTAATTATTAAAGAGCGTAGAATTTCAATAACCGTTTTAAATGTACCTATTGTGTTTAAGAAGTTGATATTATATTTTATATTTCAGACTTATGTCCAAAATGTCCCTTGATCTTTTAAAAATTAAAAAATATACTGTATAGTATTTAGGAATATTATGATAACTCCACAATTGCAATGGGTACACTTCAAAAATAAACTCGGAAATCCTCAACCACTCCGTGTATATATATTATATATTATTCATATTTATCGAATCTTTTCAACGAACAATGTGGTCGTACAAATATAGTAAATATATATACGCTGAGGGGAGACACAATAATAAAATAGCTGAATCCTCGGGCTGGGCATCTATATAAACAAAAAAAATAACGACTCTATGAAAACAAATATCGTATATATGCATCGTCCAAACACAAGAAGTAAACTTAAACATATATATTTTATGTCATATATAATGTGTATACGACCATTAGTGTTGAATATATACTTGGATTTTATGCGATGTTTTTTCCATTCTTCTTCTTTTTCTTCTTCTTCTTCTTCGTCAACGAAAGCAATGTCATATAATAGAAATTCAACGTTGGCATCGCGTCGTTAAAACGCCATGCTACCGCCGACCGTGTGTCCACATGAACTACGAAGTCAAAATATCTACACGGAGTAAGGCGTGGTATTATTGTGTATATAATATTATAATATGTATAAGCAGGTGCATAGAGAATATTTGTCTTGTCACATAATGATCGATGGCGGTGTCTGTCAATGATCAACGTCGGACATAGGTGTTTAAATAAGATTTCTATAGTCTTCTGGATTGAAATGATTTCCGACTTTTTCGGGGATGTTTAGAGTGTAATGGTTTTTTTCTGAAGTAAAAAATGATTTTCATATACAATTTTATAGGACGTACCTCACCTAGCTATTACAAATTGATATCGATAAAATATTTTTAAGCCCCTTTCATGTATAAATATATAGAAACTGAAATTCTCATTCAAATTAAGTACCTGTAGATTTGGCCACCATTTACGCATTAAAACTACTAAATTCGAAAAAATTATAAATCAAAAAATTGTACCAATCGTTTCCGTCACAATCTCAAACTTTATTTTATTCATCGATCTCGCTAAATATTTGTCATATAATATAAAATTATATGAGTTCTGCATTTTCCTTTCAAAACCTGTGTGATCGGTAGCACATACAAACTTTTAATCGTGGAAGGATTCTTGTTTGTAGAAGACTGGTCAGTGGTCACATATGTAAAGACCAAATCCGATAGGGTTTTCAACTAAAGAGCCAATGAACAGGGCGCTTGAAATTACTTTCAGGTTAGTGGTTGTATTCTGCAATACAATACCTAGCATATATAGGTATCTGATTTTATTATAATATAAAAACATATTAATATGTATTATATTCTCATATGAATGACTCGGTGTTGGGATTACATATAGAAGCGAGTGCGTGTAAACGAAAATTAATAAGACGTGGGGTCGTATAGTCGTATCGTCGATTACCAATAATATTATATTTATAAGGTATGTACCTATACAGCATGGATATAGTATGCGTGTAATACAAGGCGACGACGGTACAGCCGTACAGGTGATAATATAATATTATTCGAGTATACGACCGGAGTACCGGTTATGCTCGCGTACCTATCCATATAATATAAGATATACATATTGTAGAGCCTAGCCCACCTATAATATAATATCCATTGCTGTCGAGTATTAAACATTTATACTGGAGACTGTAAAAAACAGCCGTCAACTCGGCAGCAGAGTATGTACCTAAGTATATTATACTGCCTCAGTGATTTTTTTGGAAAACATTATTTTTTTATAATATAAGTATACTTGACTTTTTTTTTTGGTACGGACCTCGAACACTATCTAGTATTTAGGTACCTACCGATCGCGTGAGTCCTAAACATTACACTATGTTATATCTACCTACCCTCTGCGGCATCATAATATTATATTATATAAACGACGTTTTATTTTGACGTCTAAACGCGCGCGCGACCGTACCTTTATAGTAATTCGTTTCGTTCTCTGGTCGTTTTAATTTTATCATAGTACGAACAAAATCGTTTATGCGCGATATCGCTCGGTAAAAAGTTTTTTTATTTTTGTTGTCTTATTGTTTGTATAAAATTATTATCAAATATATCATATATATATATAAATTGAGCCCTTAATGATTATCCCGCTTTTATAATATTATCGTGCCCGTATCCAAATTTCTCTCCATAATCCATGCTGGAAGTTTTCCTATACCAGCATGTTAGCTCATAAAAAATATCAAGAAGAACTATAGGTACGATTCCGTTTTCCTCCAAGTGAATTTTTTGTTTCAAATCGCAGATTATATTTTATATTTTGTATATTTGTAAATACACTGTTAACATTGAACTATCATAGCATCATAATATTATTTATAATTTTTGCTGTAGTGTTACATATTTGCAAAAAAAATTGCAGTATAGAAGTATTATAGCATTGTATATACCAATAAAATATTATTTTGTATAATAGTATAGATGATTATTTTTACAATACGTTTTATGCATTCTAAAATGCATACCAAAATAAACTTGCAGGTTGCCACTCTATTTACTATACGTTCTATACTTGCATATAATTATGGATTAATGGTTATGAATTTGAAAAAAAAAAATTATTTCCGGCAGGTGCTTGATGATAACGTAAGGTTAAGTTAGATTTATGAGTAAAATTTTTAAATTGAAAATTAAATTGTTCATTTTTTATTTATATATTATACTAGCTGTAAACACTACTTTTCCAGGGAAAAATGAGCAAATTTAAAATACAGTGCTATATATAGGCGTATCTCGGTTTTAGTGTACCTCAGCTCACGGGCAAATTGATGTCAGTGTAGCTTTACGAAACAATTCGACCTAGATGGGCAACCGCAAGTCTTGGATTGGATTTGGTACTTCGTATATTTTTTAATGTAGGTAGTTTAAAGTTTAAAGTTTAAGTTCATTACATTTAAAATTTTAAACTTTAAATTATTCTCCAAGCTTTTCAGATATTTCTAGACACAATCTTAGAGATTTTCATCAACACCAATCGAGTACCTAGTTTTTGAGTATATAAGCTACACACATACATTTGATTTTAAGATGTAGTTTCTTTAGTTTTATGCTTTTACCTCATCTACCCGAGTAACCAATGGCATTATGGCAACCATTTATGTACAAAAAAATACTAATTTCTTCTATTACTATTATAATTTACAACAAATGGCAACTATTTATAAATAAAAATAGTTTCATTTCCATCGTGAATCTCAAGGTCCGTGTTTAAGAACCTCTTTAAAATGAAAATTTTGGAAAACCCTTTCTTAGTGGGGGTCTCTACATTATAAAACAAAACTACTGACCAAATGCCATACTCATAGCTTCGGCGGTCCCGGTCAGGCGATGATGTATCGGTCAAGACAAGTTCTTGTAACATATATATATTTTATAATGACTGTTGGAAAATAATTTAGGCTCGTTTTAAATATTTAAATATACTTTATTAATAAGTTCATAACTAAGGAGAAGTCAAAGTTAACAATATTCTCACTTATTTATCCAGTGAACGTGCACGATGTTACTACATTATATGTTTAAATTTGTTATATACAAATCATAAAATTAACTACGTACTACGTAGAATTCATAAAAACCTCACAAACATTTCGGGGGGATGGATCAATACCCCCAACCCAGTTGCACCACTGGGTGCATCGTTGACGATCTTACTTTAGAATAATTTCGTGAATTTGTGTGATATGTTATGCAGTATATTATATTTATGTATAACACTTATAAGTAGGTATTAACTTTATACTGCACGTCAGCACCGCATCAATAATATTCTAATAAATAATGATTACAATAACAAATTATATTATAATATATACTTAATTGTAATTACTATTTAGTTTGCTTAGTGATGTTTGTAGGATGTGTATAGGTACTTTTGGGCCTTGGTAGTTGGTTATAAATAATAATATTGAGTAATATAATATGATCATTAGATTTTGTCCACATTTTTATTGTGTTTTTGTTTGCTGGTTGCTGCCTGCGACAATGACAGTACTTACACATCAACCAACATATTATCGGTAGTAATATGAAGTGTAATTTTCATAATAATATACATAAATATATGCTGTAGGATCCCAAATAATACATTTTATATTATTGTATATTTGTATTGATAAATAGTGGTGTTGCTCGAAAGATTTCGATGCAGAATTCAATCGTAGTGGAACTCTCTTCGTTATACCTATAATTATTGAGTGTAATATAGCGATTTTTAGGATTTTCTCATGAATGTATATTATTATATTATAATAATTTAGCTAATGGCCTAAGTCGCTGGGCTTAAGTTCAGTAAAAAAAAAAAAAAAAATTATAATAGACAGAACAACTAAATTGAATGTCAAATTGTAAAAACTGAAATTTAAATTTTGTTTGAGTTTAAATTTGTTACATAGCGATTGCGTGTCCTGCACTCGCTATTCTCTGCTTTATATTATATATATATTATACGAATGAGAAGATAATAACCGTTTTTTATCGTAATGTATAATATAACGTGTAATCGTGATGTTCTCTATATAGACACAGCAGTAGACCGCGCAGATACACACGACTGTCGACTGCTATTATAATAATATTATATATAATATAAAACGTATTCACTGGACCAGCAGCAGATAGTTCTCTTTCTATATTATATTATTATTACTATTATATTTTTACTCCTCGCCCGGTTACTATTATAATATCATGCCTGTGTACCTATATATACCTATACACCACATCAGTGCTGTAGTGCACCTACCATGTTATTATGATTATTATTATTATTATGACGGCACACACCCGCCACCACTGCCGCCTTGGCATTCAAATCTCAACACGTGCGTCACTCTCATATTACAATAATATCGCGTACAGATGTAAGTACGTATGGGAAACATTTGTAACGATCATATTTTTTTCCGCCTTGTGTATTGTTATTGCACGGCCTCCAGGATATTATTGAAGTTCACTTCTTGCCCGCGCGAATCTCAACCGTTTTCTTCTTGGCGTCGGTGAGTACATCGTAGCGTGATTTTTCAGACATTCACTGTAATATATTGTAATTGTATCATTCCAAGGATAATAATAATACATTCTAGGATACAGCTAAGATTAGCCCTAATAAATTCATCCCTAGAAAATAAACCATTTTTTTCAAATTTTTGCGTTCCTAAGAGAAGATACCTTATCATAATAATATACTTAGGAACATTTTATTTTCATCTCACTTCCTATTGCATATTATAATAAAAAAAAAAAAACGACGGATAATCGGACTATTACTCACTGATCTTATTAAAATGTATTTATTCACGAATATACTACTCCATAGTCTATATAATGTATGTCTAATATTATAACGGTTGCGATTATAATAACTAGGTACCTAATTAAGTATCTAGTACCTACCTACCTGAACACCATCACGTATGTTGGTGTTAAAATCAGTTTGATGAACTGATCAAGTATATTAAACGTACTATGTTGACCCCTCTTAATATAATATTGTTACGATCTTTGTCTATTTTTATGGTATTCGAGTTGATCGACATTAAATGATATTCAATTGCAGTACATAGTGAAGTACACATATGCCATATAGCCATAGAACGAGAACATATTATAACTTATAAGTATCTATAGTAAGTATAGTATTCACTCGGGTGCAAGGATATTTAAATCACCGATGTTTACAGACATTTAAATTATACCAATGTTTACCTATACGTATATTATAAAATATGTGTGAATAAATCCTCTCTGATATTTATTTTAGTATTATTTTATTTATTCTATTAGTCATACATATACAATAGTCAATACACATTCACGATTTGTATTCTTAATGAATATGACAACGTCCATATAATGAGTGATCGATATCATACAGTCAAAACTCAAAGTCCTCTGCTCATAAGTTACTTTCGTTCGTTTTCCGTTTTATACATACAATACGGAGTATTCTATAAAATATATATTATATATAGACGAAAAATCAAGAAATACTCACCGAGTTGTTTTTTCTGTAATGATTGAAATGGCTACATGATTTATTGTTGACGGGTGAAAAAAAAATATATATAATGTATATATTACGGGGTTGGTGTTGTATATATATAGGTACACTGCAGTGTCTACATGTATATAATGAGGGTGCCGTGAAATGTAGGGCGTGACAGGTCTGGTGACCTAGTTTCATGGATTCCCCTGCCGAGGCCCCGTATATATACAATATACAATTGTATATATATTATATACAGTGCTGGGTGGCGGATCGATGTCGGTAGTTTTTGGCAAAACGATATTGCCGTTTTCCTCTGAGCTCAGAGAATATTATGAATTTCTTATACTTAGGTACGATTTAAAAGCTCCTTAAGCGCGTCAAAATTACAATGTGTGTATTACGTATGCCTAATCTATTTTATTAAAACACGAAGATTGAAAGCGATATCTTTTATAAGTAACTATAGTGGAAATTATCATTGTCAAAGATTCCAAAACTCAAATAAAGTAGTGTAAAACAATTTTTGACAATACAATGACCAACCAGACAATTAATAAACAAAATATTTCTTTGTCTATTATTTGTGATATTTTTATTCTAACATTGCAAGAGCATCGAATATGTTGACACAATTAATTAAACAATAAAAAAACAACAATTGTTTACCTTTTAAAGTTTTAAATACAACTTTAATTAATATTATTTTGTTGCAATTTTCAATCCCTGTCAATACTCACTATACGTTTTGTTTACAGATCAACACTTTGCGGCAGCAGACTCAAACACTACACCGGCCAAATCGTTCGTACCGTGTCGTGTGTGCGGCGACAAAGCGTCTGGGTACCATTATGGCGTTACGTCGTGTGAAGGATGCAAGGTATACCTATAGCAGCTATAATGCTGCATATTATATAAAAATATATTACGTTTATTATAATATAATATTTTATACGATGATAAAATTTAGCGAGATTACTCGCGTTTCGATTGGGATTTTATTATTATTTATTATTTTAGTCGTTATTGAGTATTTGATGGATAGGTACACAAGATTCACATTAGTCACATTATAATAATATTGTATAATATCATCTTCTATGGGGAGTTACAAACAAGAACATAGACTACACGCAACGTGAGTGTCGAGACAACAGCTCACAGAAAAAAAATTCATACCATAAGCATAACGATGTAGTCGTATTTTGTATATAATAATCAAACGAAATATTATAACTACACTAAGTTTTGGTTTACGTTTATCCTTACTAGTTACCATACATACAATAATATTAAAATATAATACCTACCTTCCCCATCGATAACTTTCCCTCAAAAGTCTAATTAATATTTTAGAGTTTTGACAAAATTCATCAAATTTACAAAAATTGGTGAACATTTTCAAATTATTAAAAAACTAGATCATAAATAATTTTCTTTTCATACCTAAGAATTAAAAATGTAATACAATATTCCTTATACGTTTTCTACTGATGAAAAAAAAAAGTTTACCAGAATGTCAAATTATTTTTTTATGAGCGTTTGATGTTCAAATATTTTTGACGTTGTATTTGGATAGACATTGGATTTGTTTTTAATCAATTTTCGATTATTTGCTGTAATTTAAAACAAAAACCGTAGGTACTTGGCATTTTTACCTAATTTTTATATAATCATTGTCCATACATATTAGCATCTTCAATATATTTTATTTCTTGTTGAGCTATTATAGACATTATCAATTTTCAATTTTTTTAGTTTTTTAATAAAAATGTCGATAAAGAATATTACGCTGATTTCAAAAATTTTTGAAAATTTAAATACAAAGTTGCTCATAACTCATAATTTGTTATTATAGTAATTTAAAATTTTTACTGAGACATAGGCACGATTATTTTTAATAAGCATGTTAAGTTCAAATGTTGACAAAATTCGTCAAATTCACGAACATTTGCAAATTATTTCGTAGTTAAAATTTCAAAAACGATTTATTTGTATTGCTAACTGCTAAGGTTTAAACATTTAATACAAAGTTACCCTAAGTAGTTATTTCGGAACCAATAAATCTATAAAATAAACAAGCACATTTTTTTTTACAGATATGTGTATACCTTTATATTCTAAATTCAAATTTGGACGTTATTAGATATCAAACAAAGAATAAAGATTTTGCTATAATATAAAAATATTATTCCAGGGAATTTGAAAATGTTTAAGAGTATTATTATATTTTATACACGATGAAATTTTCGAATACAAAGTTTTGGTAAAAATTAATTCATCCTATGTACCTATACTGTATTAGGTACTATAATAGTAAAATAAATTGCTTTAATAGAAATACATACGATCATAAAAAATACTTACTAATTATTACTTAGCATAAGTATTTTATTATAGGGTGGCGGACCGTCTTCGCTCAGTATCATTTTTCGTATGCAATGATTTATCATTGAATTCAAATTTAATACATCCATTACAGTGACCCACTTGATACCTATTGTAGAGAAAAGGGGTACCCACTTACCCACTTACTTTTTTGAACATGATTTTGAGAATTTAATACTGGATTAGAGAGCATATATTATATTGTAATAGTTTATAAAATATTTATGTTTACCTAAACTCAAAATAATAAAATTAAAATGCTTCTATTTGTGTTACTTAAAAATCTGATATTGTTAATTTATGTAAATCTTTTAAAAGTTGAACTACTCATTTCCATTAAGAATTCAAATATACTTTGCAAGTTTTAAAGTTTTGGCAGGTGGTGGTTTTAAACTTATAGTTGGTGGGTCGGTATTTGCGAAAACAACCGTTATGAGACATCCTGTAAATATATAGGTACCTAGTTTGTGGAAAAATGAGTTTAAGGTTTTAATTTTTTAAACGTTTAATACTAGTATTAAAATATATATATATAAAACGCATTTCAGATTCCAGAGCTCCGCTCAAAACCTTTTTGATATTATCACTAGTTTTCATTTCACATAAAAAAATTAACTAAAACCAACATATTTATATACCAGTACCTTGTGTCGAGGTAAGCTATAACAGATACGAGTACCCAACACTCAGTATATAATATGTAATCTGTAACCTGTCTGGTTTCTCTCTTTTTTTTTTTTGTAAGCCTCACGACAGCATCCAAAACTCCCTCTATTCTAATAAATAGTACGGATTGGCCCCAAGTTTAAATTGATTTCCCGGATACCCAATACCCATACATCGTCCCAATAGTCAGGAGTATTTTTTTTATTGAAGTAAAACTCACGTACCTTCTATAAACTTTACACGACGGTCTTAGTTGAACTCTATAATTTAATTTCGATTCCATTTTGTCGGACTTCAAAAAATAATACTATCAAAGACTTTGAATTTTCAACAATTATTTATTAAAATGCATGCATAAAGACAACAAATAATTTAAAAAAATTATATTATTTTTGGGTGAATCGTATTTTTGAATTTAAAATAATTACGTTTAACATAAAATAAAAGTAACTACCTAATTATACTTATTATATTTTTTTTTTTAATCGGTGTACCTATTATAAAAGTATAGTATCCTTTGTATAATATACATTTGTATACAATATATTATATTGTATACAAAATTAACTAAATTTATTTTTTTATGTTTGTACTGAACCCTAGTAGTTAACATAACATAACATAACATAACATTTATAATTGTGCCTATTTATTTATTAAAACTTATGTTTATAAAATTTATGTAAAATTAAATATTTTATTAATAGTAATTTGTAGGGAGAATAATAATCCCCGTTCATGCAAAACACACTAAGTCAAAAAACATGATTTTTGAGTATGAGCTTTTGCAATTTTTCCAATCTATTATTCCATATTCTGCGTATTAAGGAAAACATCGAATGGACTTAGTTAACATTTTTAATTGTATATTAAACATCTTTAAATAATATTGGGACTTAGTTGAATACAGCATATTGTAGATATTTTTAAACTGAATTTTATATGACAATAAACCGGAAAACCCGATTTTTACACTTAGTGTGTTTTGCATGAACGGGGACGAATTATGTTTTTAATAAAATATTTTTGTATCACATTCATTGTGTCATTGCCCCCCGCTCAGCCTTCAAAAGTTGGATTTTTTCTAAACTACCGAACACCCGTATTGACCAATATCAACCCGAATGATAACGGTCATTAAAACCAGAACGTTTGTTTGAATTTTTTATTCCGGTACTTGAACACCCAAATACATCCAGCACCCGAACACCCCGAAACCTGAATAAATGATTCTGGAAAACCAATAGCGAGCTCCTAATCGTGTATTAGAATAACATATTATTTCAATATATAATAAAATCGTGACTGATGGCGATTGGGTAAAATAATTATATGTATAAGCAGACCTTTCTATGTTTGCCATACAGAAGTATGTACCTATACTATTATATTCACATATACAGATGTCAGGGTTTTCTACGACGTTCTGGGAATATTATAATATATTATTATGTATACCCATCTATACAGTTTACCGACTTAACTCTAATATATATAGGTACACTGTAGTTCTGTACAGTACACTATATAATATGTTATATGTGTATAGTTTCAATATAAAGTGTGACTAATTAATTTGGCCGGACGGTAGTAATTAATGAGAACTGTTCGGACAGTGCGTTGTCTACACGCGTGCGCTGTATACAATTCGTCTGTAGTACCATTGAAAAAGACTTTGACATATAATATACTGTACCTACAGGCTACAGCGTTCATATAATATACTTTAACACATTACTCAGAGGTAATTATATAATACGAGTATTATAGCCATATAGGTATGCACCGTTTTAATGTGGAAGCAAATATTGTTGTCCTTCCGCTTTGATGTGTATATGTATATGTATATGTATGTGTATTTCATGTATATATTTTCATTCTTAATAATCTACCAAATACGCTGACGTGTGTTGGAAAAACTAAATTATAAAGTAGAAAAGAAATTACCCGGATCATTTCGTTTTTTTTCCAGTCCATTATTACGCACGATTGAAAAATTTTATTATAATTATTATTTCACGGTAATAAATACTGTGTCCGTTCGTTGCACAATAGCAAAAAAAAAAAAATAATAAAAAACAATAACGATCATAAATCTGGTTGAAATTATAAAATTTTAAAATTACGTATACTTATTGTTGTTGTTTATTTTCTCGTTTTATTTGCAAGTATATGTATTATGTATTATTATTATATCAGTCATCAGACGTTTTAGATGGAAAAAAATGTAAACAGGCGGATAATGCGGTACCGTTGGACTATCCGGTTCCTTGACCTTCGACGGGTTTTTTTTTCTGTCATTATAACATTCATATAACGGCAATACATAAGGAAAAATTTTCTTTTCACTATTTCGCCAGTAAATTGCATAGCTCAACGATCCCGATTTTGTTCAACGAAGCGCGGTGCATTGAGATAAATTCAAATATAATAATTATTTTGAATAACTTGAAAAATTGTTGTTGCAGGGGTTCTTCAGACGGAGTATACAAAAACAAATCGAATATCGGTGTCTGAGGGACGGTAAATGTTTGGTGATCAGATTAAACAGAAATCGATGTCAGTACTGCCGATTCAAGAAATGTCTGACGGTTGGCATGTCCAGGGATTGTAAGTACAATTTTTTATGTAATGTGTTATATAGTGCAACTTCTAAACTTTTACGCCGGGAAAATATAATATGAATAGGGGTTGTATTAGAGAAATAAACGTTTAGAAAAATATTGTAAAACTAATTTAAAAATTGCTGAATGTATTATTATTTGAACGTACCATCAAATTTCATGAACAAACTATTTATTTTATTGAACTAATAAGATATTTAAAAACAACACTAGTTTTTTACCAAGAGCGTAAATTTAATGTATCTGCTCTATAACGTTTTAATGGATTGAATATGTACAGTAATGATTATGATTCTCTTTTTATCAAAGTAAATTGAAGTAATCATTTTAAAAGCGCAACGTTTTATAATAATCTTGCCAAGAGCATAAAAGAAAACCGTTTCTCTTGTGAAAAATACACTAAAATGTGCTATTATTTTACAAATGATTTGAATGTATTTTTTTCGTTTTTGTACGATACCATTTCTACATAGCACGTTTCAGAACAATAATATATGATTAAAGGCCTGCTTTTATATTTAAATAGTGTTTCAAAATATAATGTGTGTACTAAGTACTTACTTACTTTTTTAAATTCAATAATCGTATTTTTTTTTCTATTTTTGCCGTACCCGACATCCAACATATATTAGTAGCACATAATGTCAGTATTGCACCAATAAACAATATTGGTGTCGGCGTTATAATTTCTATATTCTATATAGTACTTACGTTTCAATGTTGTAAAACTTAATAAACATAATATTTCGAATTTCATCACATAATATAATATTTTATTATAAACGGCCGTGTTATAAAAATTGCATAATTAATTAACTAATGTTATTAAATCCATATGATATTATTTATTCATAATATAGTCCACCATACAATTTATTATTATTGCCATTATTTCGTATTGACTCTGTAGTTTTTTTAAATAATAATAATGATATTGGGGGATGAGGTGGCCGAGCGGTCTCGATTCTCGACCACCGTGCTGCATTTTTTCTCCGGGCAAGTCACGGTGTCCGGAGAACAAGTGCCGCCATCCCCCACTCCGGGCATGGCAGAAACCTACGGTGCCCCATCGAAATTCTGCCAAAATACACCCACGTGTAACACACCTACCGTTCCAAAACCTACAGTACCACCCCCCTCCCAATGGCCTATGTGCCGCGGATAATTAATAAAAAAAAAAATAATAATAATATTATTATAATCACCCACTCAATGAGAAAGAAATAAGACCCGTTGCCGATTATGTCCAATAATGTTTAACCCAGTGTTAAGGATAGAATATATGAAAATATTGTAATTTTTGTTTTCAACCAGCCTATTGTACCTATATCGGGCTATATGGTTTACTTAATTACGGCCAAAGTAAATCTAAATCATAACTGAACAAAGCTATAATAACAATAATATGACATTCCATCGCATAATATCGCATAAACATTGATAACATTTAATTGGGCAGGACTTAAACATATTGTCGCAATAAATAATAATGATATAATTTATTATAAAATATTTTGGGGGTGTGACACTTGATCAAGGGGACTCGCGACTATCCCCTCTCCCCTCTCCACACACCAACACACTAAATACATGCCGGCTTATAGTCAACACGCCCGCGGGCTATATGGCTGGTTACAAGCACTTTTGACACCGGATTCGAGTTCAGTGGCCGAACGTCCACATTCAATACGACTCTACATATTTTTAGACATCGCTGCACCGGTCGTCCAAACGGCTCGAAAACACCTACGGCCACGTATACCTTTTATTGCCAGTAGCGATAGTATGCTATATACATGCATGCCAAATGTATGTACCTATACTCGTGTGATTCCGGTTACAAAGTTAGAATAACTATAGGTAGGTATATTATGCAGATTGTAGGTACGTATTTATTATTAGTTATTCATTTTGAATATAATATATTAATATTTAATATACCAACTGGTATTAGCGTATTATCCGAATCCTAGGAAAAGTTAACAAATATAAAATACGGCACTCGGTGTAGGTATTTCGGTTCGAGTGTACACCAGTTCATGGGCAAGTCGGTTTACTTGATAATGGATTACACAAGGGGAGAGGGGGGTAACAACCCCCTCTCTCCATATGTTTTTCTTCATGAAAATGTATTTCTAGTATCCCTTCACTAGTACCAGTACCTTTAGGCTTTAGCATGTAATTTCGGGGAAACTAATTATTAGCATATAGGTAACCCCTCAAAAAAAATCCTGAGTGTGCTACCACTATTAATATTATAGTATCTAGCACATGGGTTTGTGAAAAAATACAAATCTGAAAGAGATGCTCAATCAGGAAACCCTACCCCAACGACGGGTTGGAATTTCCTCACTTGGCGTATTTCAGTGTACCTTCAAGCGTACTTCATGAAACAACAGATTTTTAACATAGTCACTTAAATGGTTCCGTATAAATTTTTTTTAAAAAGTCGTAAGAATCGGACAGATGGATGTATTCCAATTTTATCATTCAATTTTCTAGGGACGAGAGTTGGGTCAATGAAACTGTACCTATGTCCTATACGTAAGACCTTTTCCATGAAGTGATCTATAAATTTAATAAAACAACATGACGTTTGGATAAGTTGTTACATGCAGAACCAACTTTTTACAAAACTACCAGTTATAGTCTTACATAATATATTGTGCATGTGTGTGTTTTTTTGCACTATTTTGACGGTTGGGAGGCTAGCGCATATACATATTTTATAATTAAAATCATGACAGTTAACAATATTATAACTTATAAGTAATTATTCTCAATTTTGAAATATACCAATTACTAGTATTCGCAGGTAAAAATGAACAAACGTGATAAAAACCCCCTTTTTTTTCTATAATATTATATATTTTATTTTTATTATTATTATTTGAACATATTGTTAGTATGATGATAATATATTATAATGGAAATATATATATAAAGATACTATGTGCTTGTGTAGTATTAAAAACAATAAACTCCTCGTACATTTCTTTTATCAAATAATATAATGAATTATGAATAGAGCTCTTTTCTTTCTTTGTTTCACTATTGAAAGCCCTATCCTCATTTTTTTTTTTGGATAAATAATGAAATATTATGTTATTATTTATTTTTTAATCTAAACTTATAATATAAACCCGAATTCGAGAAAAAATAATTCTATGTCATTTTATTAAATAAAATGAATTTTTATGTCGACCCATAGACCATAAACTGTAAGAGATTGTTTCATCTTTGTATAATATTATTATATTGTATATTATGCACAATGCCCATGGCTCTCAAATATAATATTATAATTAAATTCCCAGGTTTACTACCTAGACTATGATTTATATTAATTATTAGAAGACATTTTTAGGTACCATTTTAAAAGGAAATAAATTAAACATACTACATAGTACATAGTGAGCAAAATAAAAATCGCTATCTTCTAAAACGTCTTTATATGTACCTAAAACCGTTAAATCCTTAAATTCCTGATATTTTTCGTATTCTATTAGATACCGTGCGCCTAGTTATATTTTTATGAGCAAACATATTGACATAATGTTTATCGAGAAAATAACCCACTCAGCAATAATTTAAACTTTTATGTTATAATTATTAAAATCAAAATTTTACTGATCGTGTCCGATATGTTTATAATTTTGTTTATAATTTATAACCAATGGTCGTTAGTGCATAAAAACTGCTGCATGTTCAGAAAAAAACACTATAAAGAAGACATAATCTTATAGGTAACTACATAGGTATAATCTAAAAATAAGCGTTATTCAAAACTTATACTCGTCTTTTAGAAAAACTATATGAAGGGTACGCGTTGAAAATGTAAGTATAATAAATTATATACTTTCAAGTACCTACTTGGTTCTCTCCTACGACAACACCACCCTTCACAAAATAAACCACTACTATATTATAAATTCACAGTAATGCATAAAAAAAACATACTAACGCATGCGACAGTAACATATTATTATGACGTATATCTATTGCACTGCGCTGCACCATCACCTCGATATTCTCGACGATTATTGTGTCTTTCGTTTGATCAACCGTATCGGATATACACATTCGAATAGAAAAAGTGTATAATATTATATTATATACCCACCTACAACTGTCGATGACGACGCTGAAAAACTATACACACAAGTAATCGCAAAAGAGAATATACACAGAAAAATATATTTACGGAGAATATATAAATATAGTGTACACTATTGTCATTGAAAAACGTTCACATATATTATATTACTCTACATGTGCCTATATAACACGTCGTCGACATCTCTTTACAGACATTCAATATCCTTCGTTGTCCGTATTATTATTATTTTATCACATCATTCGTTCGTTCGTTCCAAAAGAATCTTTTTTTCAAAACTACATCAGCAGTACGAATAAGCGTCCACTGTTATAATAATACCGCACGTTGTAAATAATTATATATAGGTACAGTGGCGGATTTAAGGGGAGCTGCGGGCCCCTATTGGCCCAGCATCTAGGTTGATAAGTTGGGCCGTTTTTAAGTATTTAAAACTTTGAAAAAGACAATGCCCTCACCACCAAAAAAAAAATTCTAGATCCACCACTGTATAGGTATATAGTATAGGCCGCCCACCGATCGATATAGGAAATAAAATTCACACGTTAGGTTATTTATAGGGCTCTTGTTCCAATTTGTTTCCTCACCAAGCATCACCGATGCAGTGTTGTTAGCACGATAATACATCATAAATCATTATATTATTATAACTCATTAGTATATTGTTATTATCATTAGCATTGTTATGATAATTATTATAAATACGTCACGACCACGAAGACGAAATTGTTAATACGCCTGCGCAGAAGCAAACCTACACAACTTCGCCAAGCGCCGAATCGAGTGGTACAGATTCAAAACGTAGAACAATATTTTACTAAGGTTGATGGGGAAACAATACCTTGTTTTAGTGAACGATTTCAAATTTATTATAGACTAACAAAAGTTAAATATTTCAAACAAATTTATGAAAACATATAAGATTTTTAAAGTTATGACCAAAATATGGCCTACAAATACCAGACCATACACAATAAGCAGCTTAATATAGAGGAGTGGTACCTACGTCGTACGTGATGACGAAGTAGCCACTGGTCACATCTATATGTTCTCACGACCGGTCAGTGTATTCGATGCAGGGTTTGCTCATGGGTGACAACCATCGTGACGGAGGACAAGGCCCGACCGTGAAGGGAAGATTGTCAGCGAGCGACTTGTGCGCGAAGACGATGTGCAAGTGCTGTAGACGAGACTGTTGTGACGACGTAACGGTGATCAAAAACACTTAGCGAGCGAATACAACCATTGGTGCTTGCGGAATCGGTGGACCGCACCACAACGTACAGTGGTACCCTGATACTCTCCTTGATTTTCGTCCTCAACTCTACCGCGTCTGCGTCTTCCGTTTCCGCGCCGAGCGGTCAATAAAGGGAGAGAATCGGCGGACCGCACCGCACCGCACCTCGGTCCTGATACTAGTGATACTCTTCCTGGTTTTCGTCCTGGCAACCCGACTCCGGCGCGTCTGCATCCTTTGCCGCGCCAAGGAAATGTCCGAGGGTCAGACGAAGCCGTGTTCGTAGGTCCATCTATCACTCGTCGTGCTTTGCCGTATCCGTCGCAGCCGCCGTTACGAGTCACCTTCTTGCACTCTGTCATCGTCCCTTTGCTCTGGTACCGTCGAGAAGTCTGGTACTGGTCGTAATCGTTACCCACGACGGCACCGCTAACCGCCGGCGTCGTCTACGCTGGCGGGCGCTCGCCAATCCGCTAGATCTAGATGCATCATGCATGGTATCGCATGTCGGCAACCGCGAACGTACGACTCCATCCAACGTGTAATAATAAAATGTTAGGTATTTCATTTTGAAATAATTATAGCCCCCAAATCTTTAAACATACTATCATGGACTACATATTATTATTCTTATGGTACTTAAAGTTTAATTACTTAGAAATTACTCGATTGAATCTCAATTTATATAAATTAGTTTAAAATAAAAAAATCTGCATAACAATATAATTTACAATAAAAAACACTAGTTTGCATTTGAAAAAAATACGTTTGACACATGAAAAATCCTTGTTAAATGGGGTTAAAAATACATTTATTTGAAAATATGGTGTTGAAGACGTTTAAGTATACTGTATACTTAACAATTCTAAAAGTCAGAATTTGAATAAATATTTTATTCAAGGAAAAATGGTGGTGTACATGATTGGTGAATCCCTCCGTACCTATAGTAAATAGTATAAAGGAGTTTTCCATTACCACACAAACACCACCCGACATCGTACAAAATGGAAAGACCGATAGTCGATACCACATACAAAAATGGCACGATATCGCTCAAATCGTAGCCTATTACCGTATACGAGTACACTACATACTATTATATACATAGTGTGATATTATGTATATAGTATACTCTGAATAAATACATCTTCCATAACACTTTGCACTACCATCCTGCTGGCTGCTAAACAATTTCACTTGAACTGTATAAACTATAAACGGAAATTCCTAGTGAAGCGTGTAAGCCGGTTAGAGGAACTGGCAATGACAATAATTATTGTTTATATTATTATTAATATGAATTTTTTAAGTGATAAAAATATTCCTCATTCGACAATGGCATAGGCAATATCTAGACATTGCCGCACGTTGTGTACCGTATACGTTCAGGAGAAATAGCAGGGAACCCGTAGAATGATATTATTATTGATATTACTGAAAGTCGTATTTATTGTAAAAATTTCAATTTATATTATAATCATCGTGTGGTAAAATGTTTAAAACTATTAATAAAAAAATTGAACAAGGATTTGATTTTTACACCGTATAAAAATTAAAAATTATATGTTATGAAAATCCGTCAAACTCACGAAAAATACATAATATGTTACTTGTCAAATTCTGTAAATTATAATTATAATGTCATTCGAGTATACAATATACATAATATAATATAACTTAACGTAGGTCTTATAGGAATATCTCTAATTTAATAATAAATATGTATGCAAGTTGGCATATTGCATAATTCTTAGTACCTACACAAAACAAAATTGCATACTCGTACATTATCTACACAGCAATTAGAAATATATTAATTAATTTATAACTGTGAGTTGTTACGTCTTGGTACGTTTCACTATACAGATGATAAGTGATAAATTTAAATGCATCTATACACTGAATATTTCAAAACGCCATTTTCCATTGCCATTGCAAAACAACATTTTTGGAAAAATTCTATTGTTTATTGTTATAATTTTTCAAGTTCTTACATTTTTAAATGACAACATATATTTTCAATTTCATATTCCAAAACAGAATATTTTTCGAAGTACTTCAATATACATAAAAATTGAATTTCAAACAGGAAGTTAATTAGGTAGTCACAAGTATTCAATGTTTAGATGAGCGGCTTATCGGACCGACATTTAACGTATTATACCATTTACTTATCGTGATGTGTGTGTGTGTTTTTTTTTCCAGCCGTTCGGTACGGAAGAGTGCCGAAGAGGTCTCGTGAACAACTCGAGTCGGAGTCGAAGACCGTGTCGGCCGCCGATTCGATGGCGGCGGCGGCCGTTCAGGTGACCACCACGACGGCGACCACGACGACAGTCTCTGCGAACGCGGCCGCAGCCGTAGCGGCCGCGGTGGCCATAGGGATCGGCGGCAGTGCACCGGTCACGGCTGACACTATCATGACCGGCACCGGACCGGCCGCAGTGATCGAGACCAACGGTGGCAGCGTGTCCATATCGTACGACGTGATCGCAGCCATATCGCAGGCGCACCTGACCAACTGCGACTACACGGACGAGCTGACCAGGACACTGCTCCGGAAACCCGTGGCATCTCCTGTAATTATTTCTTACGATACATAATTATTGTTGTTCGTCAAAAATAATATAATGTCCTATTTCGGTGGTGGTGCGACAATAACTGTACGGGTGAATTTATGAAAACCGAGAGGGACCAATATATAGGAACTTATGGACCCTCTCCTTAAAAAAATAATAATAATAATAATAATAATAAAGTTTTAAAGAGTGGCAAATATATCATTTTAAGTACTTATTTTCAGTAATTTATTTGCATAAATAATCATAATACTGGGGTTAAAATTATTTTGAACAATATTTCCTATAAAACCTTTAAATAGGTAACAAAGTTATGTACGTTGAACAGTGTTGGTAAAAAATACTCTATATAATTAACTATGATGGTTAAAGTTTGAGTATAAGGATTAGGTATATTGTATAACACTTTAAATGAAAAATAATAAAGTTTTGTATTTGAATTCTTTGTGTATATTTTGTCGATCTGAGGCCTATGCTGATGAAACCGGGGATGGGGATTTTTTTCTGTATTGGAAACAAAGTATAACATTATAATGTATCAAATCTTACGAACTGTCAATGATCATCAAAAAAGATTAGTTCCAGAATGATTTGTCATCAAATACACCGTTTTTTTTTCAGCAAATTACAGAAAACGAACTCTGAGAGCATAAAAACAATCTGTATCCAATTATTTCTCGACTTTATTGTGGGGCTGTACGAAACTTTAGGAACACCATACGCTCCCTAATTGTGAATATACAATTATTATACTTATTGGAAAAAAAATAATAACAAACATCATTATAATTTATAAAGCCAATATATATGTAACAATAGTTTCGTCGCTCCTGTGGAAATAGTAGCCCTCCCCCTTCCCACCAATGTATAGAATCTGAAGTTGTTTCGAACAATGAAGTATGGAATATTTTTATCATTCGTTCCGACTTCTTATAATTCCCAGAAATAATGGCTATCCTTAGGATTATAACATACTAGCATAAGTATACGTAATACGTTAAGATGGATTATTATTGGAATCTAGACGTGTAGACGTGTTCTTAAAGGCTGAACGATGTGCATGTGCGAGAATAATCGCATCTGTGCCATGTCTATCATCGCGTAATTTGTTTTTTTTCACAAAGAGTCCATGCATTTACGCACTTTTTAAATTTTTTTTCGAATTTTTCTGGTTCGCATTTCAATTACACTGATATACCAGATAACATGATGATATTGTATCGCATTGAAACATGCGTATAGATTTTAATTTTCAATAATCATCAAAGCGTATATTTGTTTTTAGATTTTTGAAAGCGAAGGACATATTAATTTTGAATTTAAATTGGTCGAATACAAGAAATTAAAATAGTTTGTCATATTTTGTCAATATTTCCTGATGCGTAGTAACTATACATTAATTCCATAATATCCTTAAATCGAGTCTTAATGCAAGTAAAACATAAGAAATAATTTCACTCGAGTAACAATAATCTTTTATTATAGTAATATCATAAAATAAAGATTATTATTATAATTATAGGATATTAAAATCGTTATTATTTACTTTTCTTTATTAAATAGTTTCTTACTATAGTTACTTTCTTAAGTGTTTTTCCAAATACAGCTATGTGTTTATAAAAGGGAAATTGTAAAATATAAAATTAAATTAAATATTTTTCCTACGCGCAATATAATGATTTATAATTTAAAATAAGCAGAATTCATAAAATGTTGAATTCAGAATTGAAGACAATGATGAGCTCCTACACTACGAAGGTCACATAACATGATGTGATTATTTTAATTAAAAATCGTGGAACATTATCTTTTTTTTCTGTGTCCTCATATTGTAGTATGTAATTAAATTAGTGAAGAATTTTTTTGTTGAGATAAAAGGGAAAATATTATATAAAATAAAATAAATATAGTCATGATAACTGTTTGCTGCCGCATCCTAGCCGCATCGTAAATGCCTTTAATTAATGCCTTTAATGAAAATAAGTAGAACCTATTTACGTTGTACAGTTTTAATAATGAATATTCTGTAAACATAATATCTACTATTCAACCGTTCTTATAGTAAAATATATCTTTTTTATTAATTTCCTTTTAGACATGAATTGTTTCTTTCGTTTTTTCAATCAAATTTATTGTAACACGAATATTCTGTTATATTTTACGTAAGAAATGAAATATAATAAAGTAACAGCAAATATTTTAGGCTTATAGTTTTATTAGGTATATTATGTACATGATGGCTGTTGTGTGTATTGACTAATTATTTCGTATTTGTTTTGCATGTAAAGCCCGCCCAGGGATGCTCCAGCCCAGAGGTGGCATCGTCAACTGCGGACAGCGAGGAACAGCAAAAAATATGGCTGTGGCAACAATTGGCCGTACACATTACGCCCACCGTGCAGAGGGTAGTGGAGTTCGCAAAAAGAGTGCCGGGTAAGAAAATATTATTTTCCTAGTATAGTTGTTACTTGTTACCTACCTTACGTGTGTGTCTCATCAAAGATTTTATTAGGCGTTCTCACCAAAGCGACTTACAACTGCAACTTTCACTGGTTAGGTTCAACGCGACTGAAAAGAGATTCAACTTACATGAAACTAATATTTGCAACCGATTGAAAGCAACTTAAGGAGAGGATATTACGTTAATACATTAATACAACCGTTTCAACCGTACCAACCATTCCAACCGTACTGCAGGCTAATGATCTCAGTCACTGAAGACTTAATCTAATAAAAACATAAAAAAATACCTTATATTCCTAAATACAGAGTCTAGAGAAAGAACAACTGTCAAATGTAATTAATTAACTATCTAAAATAAATTTAATTTTAATTTTTGTCATGGTAGATACAATATTTTGTGAGTTTTTTCTATTATACCGTGACATATAACTGACATATTGTCTCTGTCCATCTAACGGGCACTATATAAAAATACCATTATATGCAATTTTAAAATACATTTGTGGCATCTAGGTCAATATTATTACTTTATTAGAGTTAAATACCTATAAGTTATTACCAAATTTTAAGCAAAGAAAATGTTCGTGATTATAGCATTTACTTTAAGTAAAATAATATCTAAAGAAAAAGTTAATTAGTTATAATAATACCCAGTGTCTAAGTTTTGATTAAGTAAACATGTTCAAAATTTCATTTTTATATTTATGAAATTCTCTGAAATTCTATATTCTGAGTATAGGAATATGAATTTGAAATTGTAGGTATGCTATGTCATTTAACAAAAAAAAAACTTAAAAATAGCAACAATACAAATACGTAATGAAAAAAATTGTAATGTAAAAAAAATTTTTGTAGGTATTGGCGATAGAAAGCTTATCAATTTTTAGGCCTGCGGAAGGTGGATCTGTAGTATAAATAATACATAGCGTGACCGACGACCGTTACAGCTTATCACTTTTTATCGCCAATAGTAATAATTTAAAATTATCTACTAAAAATTTTCGAAAATTTTCGATAAAATTAGTGTTTACCTTTAAAAAAAATGAATCGTCTAATTTAATATATATAGATATAATAACGATGCTTATAATAACGCTGAACATGTATTTTATACCTCCGAGCTCGTTCCGGCCGGCATACTAATCATACGCCGTTTGTGTTTGACTGTTTCGTTTTTAGGTTTCGTAGACCTCAGCCAAGACGATCAGCTGATTCTCATTAAAGTGGGATTTTTCGAACTATGGCTGTGCTACGTGTCCAGGTTAGCCACTGACCTTTCGCTCACCTTCTACGACGGCACGTTCATCACACGACAGCAACTGGAACTCATTTACGACGTAAGCATTTTAGTTGAAATTATAATATTATGTACAAGTCAAGATCACGGAAAAACCGTCTACTCGCCGATGATGCGTTTCTGTCTCCCAAGTGTTTCCCCGTATACAATATCTAACTATATACGATATAATATGTGTTAAATATTATAATTTTTTAAGATTATAAACATATTATATATTTATATGTATGTTTGATCTATGATCTCGTCGAATGTCCCATGTATTTTTTCATTGAACAACATTCAAGTACACGTATAAAGCAAACTTAATTTCTGCTTATATATTTCAAAATACAAAACGCTAAAAAAATCCCCAGGTCGTATACTTTTGCTAAATTCTATGGGAATTTGTCTGTTGCCATTAACTCCACTCAAATAAAAAAAAGGTGGGCAAGTGGGTGTCGCTCTGCTGTACAGTAGGTTACAAGTGGGTCACTGTATAATGGATGGTATTAAATTTGAATTCAATGATATAATATCATTGTATAAGAAAAACGATTCTGAGCGGTGATGGTATGTCAGTCTATGTATAAGGCATATTATATACATATCTATGGTATTAAACAAAAAATTGACCTATAATAGGTACCTATAATAAATTCCAAATTAATCATATCACAATATCCATTAGATACTTATAACGCGTTATACATCAACAAAAACCGTGATACTATCATAGATATATAATAGTACACTTTAAAAGTTTCAAGTACCCACGAATAGTATTATTCAATCACAACAAAATAACTAAAATCGTAATTCTTGGTTTAAATATGAAATTTTGTCTAAATTTGAAATTAAAATGTCTGTAAAAAATAAGTGTGTTTATATATTTTTTAGATTTTTTGGTTACAGTATGAATTATTTAAGAGAATCTTTGTTTTAAATTTTCAACTCTTAGTTATAAAAACTGAACATTTTATAATTTTTTAATTCCAACGATTGATAATTTTCGAGATTTTGATAAATTTTGTCAAAATTCCAACTTTAAATGCTTATAAAAAAAAATCGTGCCTATGTATTTTTAATATTTTTCAACTGATATTGTAACAATATATCAGGAGCCTTGTATTAAATTTTTATACTTTTTGGCCCAACAGATAAAACTTTATTGATATTTATAGAAAAAAAACTAAAAAAAATTGAAAGCTGTAAATGTCCATAAACAGCTCAAAAAGAGTCAAAATATTTTCAAAATTGTATGGTGTGTAGGAAATGCTAATATAAACATTCAGTGAAATTTTCATGTATCTACAGTTATTCGTTTTTGAATTACAACAAAATAAGGAAATCGCTACATGAGAAATCGAGTGAAAATCCAATGTTGTAAAAATTTGAATTTCAAACGCTCATAAAAATTTAATTTGACTGTCCGGTAGAGATTTTTTTATTTCTAAAGGTAGATAATCTTATAAGGAATCTTGTGTTTCATTTTCAAATCTTAGATTTAAAAAGAAAAATTTTTACGAATTCTTAACTCAAAATAATTTGCTAATTTTCGTGATTTTTCCATATTTTGTCAATTTTTGAACTTTAAATGCTTATAAAAAAAATTGTGACTAAGGATTTTTAATATTTTTCATCTGCCTTTGAAACAACATATTAGGAGCCTTCTATTAAATTTTCAAGCTTTCGCAACCAATAAATAAAATTTTATTGATATTTTTAGAAAAAAAACTAAAAAAAAATGGAAAATGAAAATGTCCCTAAACAGTTCAAAATAAATCAAAATATTTTGAAAATGTTATCGTGTATAGAAAATGCAAATATAAACAACCAGTGAAAATTTCATGTATATACGTTCATTTGTTTTAGAGTTACACCAATAACCAAAATCGATTTTTTGGAAAACCAATTTTGCGTAAAAATTCTCGTTTTTCCTTAATTTTTATGTTGTTTTTCCCGGCGCTTGTGAAAACTACTGGGAAATTTATACTTTTGACCCCCCAAAGTACCAACTAGATTCACTTTCCTATCAGAAAAGCTACTGATGAAGAAAATCCAAGCACTTTTACTGTCCTAAAACGTGATGACAGACACAAAAATATAAATAAAAATATAAAAAAAGGTGGGCAAGTGGGTGTCGCTCTGCTGTACAGTAGGTTACAAGTGGGTCACTGTATAATGGATGATATTAAATTTGAATTCAACGATATAATAGCATTGTATAAGAAAAACGATTCTGAGCGCAGACGGTATGTCAGTCTATGTATAAGACATATTATATACATATCTATGGTATTAAACAAAAAATTGACCTATAATGGGTACCTATAATAAATTCCAAATTAATCATATCAAAATATCCATTAGGTACTTATAACGCGTTATACATCAACAAAAACCGTAATACTATCATAGATATATAAAAGTACACTTTAGAAGTTTCAAGTATCCACGAATAATATTATTCAATCACAACAAAATAACTAAAATAGTTATTCTAGGTTTTTTAATATGAAATTTCGTCCAAATTTGAATTTAAAATGTCTGTAAAAAATAACTGTGTTCATATATTTTTTAGATTTTTTGGTTACAGTATGAACTATTTACGAGAACCTTTGTGTTGAATTTGCAATCCTTAGCTATAAAAACTGAACATTTTATAATTTATTAATTACAATGATTGATAATTTTCGAGATTTTGATAAATTTTGTCAAAATTTGATCTTTAAATGCTTATAAAAAAAAACTGTGCCTATGTATTTTTAATATTTTTCAACTGATATTATAACAATATATCAGGAGCCTTGTATTAAATTTTTACACTTTTTGGCCCAACAGATAAAACTTTATTGATATTTATAGAAAAAAAAAACTAAAAAAATTGAAAACTGAAAATGTCCGTAAACGGCTCAAAAAGAGTCAAAATATTTTCAAAATTGTATGGTGTATAGGAAATGCTAATATAAACATTCAGTGAAATTTTCATGTATTTACAGTAATTCGTTTTTTAATTACAACAAAAAAAGGAAATTGCCACATGAGAAATCGAGTGAATATCCAATGTTGTAAAAATTTGAATTTCAAACGCTCATAAAAATTTAATTTGACTTTCCGGTAGAAATTTTTTTATTGATAAAGGTAGACAAACTTATAAGGAATCTTGTGTTTAATTTTCAAATCTTAGATTTAAAAAGAAAAATTTTTACGAATTCTTAACTCAAAATAATTTGCTAATTTTCGTGATTTTCCCATATTTTGTCAATTTTTGAACTTTAAATGCTTATAAAAAAAATTGTGACTAAGGATTTTTAATATTTTTCATCTGCCTTTGAAGCAATATATTAGGAGCCTTCTATTAAATTTTCAAGCTTTCGCAACCAACAAATAAAATTTTATTGATATTTTTAGAAAAAAAACTAAAAAAAAATGGAAAATGAAAATGTCCCTAAACAGTTCAAAATAAATCAAAATATTTTGAAAATGTTATCGTGTATAGAAAATGCAAATATAAACAACCAGTGAAAATTTCATGTATATACGTTCATTTGTTTCAGAGTTACACCAAAAACCAAAATCGATTTTTTGGAAAACCAATTTTGCGTAAAAATTCCCGTTTTTCCTTAATTTTTATGTTGTTTTTCCCGGCGCTTGTGAAAACTACTGGGAAATTTGACCCCCCAAAGTACCAACTAGATTCACTTTCCTATCAGAAAAGCTACTGATGAAGAAAATCCAAGCACTTTTACTGTCCTAAAACGTGATGACAGACACAAAAATAAAAAAAAAAATAAAAAAAAAATAAAAAAAAAAATAAAAAAACACACATCATTGTAAAATCAATACATTCATCGTTTCACTCAGAATCTAAAATATAAAAATATAAATAAAAATATAAAAACATACATCATTGTAAAACCAATACATTCATCGCTCCGCTCAGAATCTAATACCATCGTATGAAAATATTTATGTAGGTACCAAAAATAAGTTTAACTGGACAAATTCTGGTATTGAGAAGCTGTCAAGCTCTCTTCAAGTAGGTATTTAAAGGTGTTTGAAATATTTTTTGAAGTTATTTAAATTCATATTTGAAATACATATCGAAAGTATTTTTAACAATTACCTACTTAAACATTCACGGATGTCTCAAACATACATATTTACATGGAAGTGTAGAGCCTTTGACGATGATGTTGTGAGAGCAGTTCACTCTTAAAATGTTTTCGATTTCATTCTTCAACGAATATATTATATTGATCCATGTAAACGGTAGTATTAAATTTGGTATATTTTATAATGACAAACACATTTTTACACAAAATGCATAATATTATAATTTCCATTTTCCGATCGTATCAATTTTTGTTAAGTATCTATATAGTCTATACTATATTGGCGATATAATATATATTTATACCAAACTAGCTTAAAAAAAGTTTATAATTATTTAGTGGGTGGCAACATAAAATCTCCTGTTAGCAAGCACTCTCTCAAACACCTTCAAACCGAACATCGGTATACCAATAAATTAAACTATCGATTTTATTTCTTTGAATATTGCGATTTTCTTTGGAATACTTTTATAATTATTCAATAATTATCATATGTAACGAGACTAGTGATATGTTTGTTTCCCCTACCCCCCATAAGATATCTACAACAAGAAATACCTACTTACTGGTAATATAATACACGTCACACGTGGGTATATCTGATTAATTAATGTTGCCAATTAATTCTACAAACGTACTACAGAATACTACTGCATTTTTTTTTCGCAATAAAATTAATATGAATAAAATCGTGCACAATATGACGTACCCTACAATATGATAAAACATCGCGTTTTTCAAAAGAATTCACATTTTATTATACTATTCTGTATAGTAAAGACTAAGCTATACTACAATATAGCTGTTCTCGGAACTTTTGTGCTTAAACTCAGTTCAAAGTTAAAACAATGTATTATGAATAAGATGCATTTGAAAATATTTTAACCAGAGTGAATTTACGCATCAGAAATCTCAAGGAATAATAGAATTATTACGAGGTCGAGGGGGTGGGAGAGACAAACTTTTTAAAAAAAAAGTCTGTGCTAAGTATTTATAATTTTGGGGCTCACACTGAAATATGAAAATCACGTTAATTTTAAATCTGGACATACAATGTATGCTATCCAATTGGAAACTGTGAAGTATTTTAATAAAACAACAAAATAAATGTACTAAATGGTTAATTTTGCAAAAAAAATGCACTCATTCACAACAGCGACGGAATTTGTGTTACAGACATTCGGCAATAATCAACAATACTAGGTACTACGCTTGAGAGCACGAGCACCCGTAATGGTGTTATAGTGGATTCGTATTGCTCGAATTAAATTATTTATGTTGATCTACTTAAAAAAGTCAAGTTCATAACGATTTACCAAAATAATTTCGGGGAAATATAATAAATGTACCTACGCACAAACTATTATCTTCTTTGAACACAAATTATCTGGATTCTGGGTCTATTCTATATCAGCCAGATTAGTACTTTGAATGGAATCGAAATTGCATTTCAGGACATAAAATACATTCATGTGATAACCATACAGACACAAAAAATACTAAATACATAGTATCAATAATTTTATGATTTATTTTTATGACGAAATCATTAACATTTTTATAGCTTGAAAACCGAATACACGCTCAGCTATTATTTCGGGTTTTTAAAATTATCACCATTAAAAACAATGATCGAAATATCGTATTCAGATCACCGCGTTGCTTGCTATAAAACTTGTTATAAAAGCTTAAAAAAATGTTGAAAGACGAAATTCATCTTCATGTCACGATCGGTTAGAAAACACCAATTTAAAATATTTAATAACATTTTTCTGACCAATCGTTTTATTTAAATACCTACCTACCTACTCAGAGGCGGAACTAAGTATTTGAACGCCCGGGGAAAATATTAAAATTAAGCCCAATCATAGACCAAGATTGAAATTACAATATCATTCCCTACAATTGTCTTATCATAACTGGAACTAAAATTACAAACATACTTATTAACTTTTAAACACATAATAATATATAGTAATTAATATATTATGTGGACTGTGGTGTAACCAAGTTTATACTAATAAACTATCACACCAAAAACACTTTAAATTTAAAAACTTAGTCAACATATTGTTGATACATTTTTAATTACTGGAAATACTGTATTGGTTACTTAATTGTATTTATTATTAGAAATAATAATAATATTAGTTATATATAAATGTTCAAAAATTATCAAAACTTTAATTACCTACCTACCTATCCTGTATAAAAATTGTAAACACTTTTGCTGTTTTGGTTCTATGCGCCTCAGCCTTCAATCATAATAGATTCTTATGGTAAAATATAAAATCTTTTATTCTGATTAGGGTACACAATTTAGGCCAGTAAAAAATTGTATTTAATTAAACAATTTATAATAGAAAAAATGAAAAAGTAAATATTTAAAATCAAATCTTTTTTTTTAAACATAAACAAATGTATAACTATCTTGGTAAATATATTACTATTATAATATATTAACATCATTTTTAATATACAGATATAATATTATACGTATCGTACGTTGATTGATAATCTTATAACAGTTATTGTGTAGGTATCAGAAATTTTAACGAAAACACAGCATCAATAAATGCCTAGGTATAGTTACTAGTTACATTTTCACTCAGAATCTTAATAATTATAGTAATTATATTAGTTGTATATGCTTGCAGTAGGTATGCTAATGCCAGTATACCAGTATATACTTAGTATACTAATACGAATCTTTTCATAATCTTACCATTAACTTTATTTTTTTTTTCATTAATTCCAACGTCATCACTACAACATCATAAACAAATAATGTGAAATAAAAATGTTTTCTTAACTTCTATCACCAAGCATTAAATAAAGAACTAAAGAAAAATTACGCCCAGTAAAATTTTACGCCCGGGGATCAATCCCCGGCTTCACCCCCCTAGTTCCGCCCCTGTACCTACTTAACCAAGATAATAGTGAAAACACAAACAGAATTTTCTAACATAACACAGAAATCATTAAAACTATTACCATTTGTGCACTATTTTTAAAGCCAATAAATTCTCTCCATTTTTGTTGAGAGCTTTGACAGAAGTGATTGAAACAGTAATTTATTATCAAATCCTCACCATAATGCAATATTGTATTGTTTGTATTTACTGAGATCATTGTATTATCCGTAGGTGGACTTCGCTACAGATGTGTTCCAGTTGGTGACATCTTTCAACGGTTTATCGCTGACGGACACCGAAGTCGGTCTATTCGCCGCCATCGTGCTGCTGACGCCAGACAGGCCAGGCGTCTCTGATGTAAAAACCGTACAGCATAGTCAGGATCGGATCGTTGAAGCGTTCAAGCTACAAGTGAGTCAACTTCATCGTCCCATGGTGGTCTACGAGGGAACAATGGGGGAGAACATGTCATGTCATAAGTGTACAACACTCTTCAACCCCCCCATGAACTTATTTGTAGTACTAACTCCTCGGTCAGTGTACCTGTAGTCTGTAGCCTGTAGGTATCGTATGTGTTCAATCAAAGACACCAATTATTAGCGATTATTTCCAAAATCAACTTTTCTATCATATGGCATTGGTAAATGGTAACATATATTATCTATAGTATTACTTTTAAAATGGCAGCTCAATTTCAATAACTTTACATTAATAAAGTTGTACAATTTTTTTTTTCGCTATTTTGTAATTTGTAAAACTTAAGAAAACTATAAAATAACTTGGTGTCCATGGATACAGAGAACTTTTTTAATCTGAACCAGGAGTATATGATTTATCACCAGAATACTCAAACTTTATCAGGTATATAGGTGGTCACTGTTGGAATTAAGTACTCGCTAGCAATATCCCAATAGTCGATACCGACAATTTTATTTTCAGCGTTTCTTAAATTATATAACTTCATATTACAGTCCACAGGGTATAATGTATGCAAATGGGACGTATCGATTTTTCCCCCTCCCTCCTACCAGAAAAATGATGGTAGTAACGAAAAGCGCGGGAATTAAACATTTAACTTGGAGGTCGAAGCTCCTATCACTTATCAATAAATAATAATATCAATCACAACTCAAAAAAAAAAATTCACGACGCATTGATCATTGTCATACTTAGATAGTTGGATATATTAAAATGTTAGCCCTCCCTAGTCCCACTCACTAATTGTATAGATTCTCGATATTCACCTATGGTTAGGTCTTCGGTGGATTATGTAGTCATACAGTCAAACTGTACACCCCGCATGTACACTGCTGCTTGACATGGTAACAAGTATAAATTCGATGACAGTAGGATAAAAAGGACAATATTAAATATTAGTACTACGGAAATACTTGATAGTTGATACTAATATTGTCTTGTATCGCAGACCACTGTTCCAAACACCGCCCCAGACGTTAAAGAAGCTTCAAGGAAGATATTTAATATACCTAATATTATTATGTTTTCAAATTTTTAGCTAAGCAAAGGTCATGGAGGAGATAAGAATTTGGCTCAAACGGTGTTGTCGAAACTGCCCGAACTACGAACCATTGGTATCCGACACGTTTCGTACCTCGAGTGGTTCAGGTTAAATTGGCACATGCTGAAGTTGCCGCCGTTATTCGCTGAAATATTCGACATACCCAAGTGCGAAGAGGACTTGCATCAAGGCTGAATTATTATCTTTCTATTTTATTGTTACAGGTTTTTTTTTTATATATACTTATAAAGTTTCGTTTTTTTTATTTGAAACGAATCGAATACTTCCTAAACGAACAAAACGTGTTTACAATCAAAAACAGAAAAAAAATGTGTTAATCATAATAATAATTTTTTAACAATATCTTCGTAAAGATAATCTTGAAATTTACGATGAATAACGTGCTTCAGCCGCCCCTGTCGAAACCTGCTTGCGCCTCCCAAATATTCGTCCGGTCGGCGCGGGAGTACTTACAACATATTATAATCGTTGACGTCAAGTCGATCAAAGATATAACATAATATATACCTATATATATTATTATACTACAACATTGAGCAATAAAATACAAAAAAAAAAAAAACACTATATCGTCTGATATTAGAATAATTCTATGTAAATCGAAACAAACATTTTATAAAATATATTATATATATATAATAAAATATTATGACATAGGGTACATGTACAACGAAACAATCTTGTATGATAAGTGTGTTCTTTTTAGTTATTGTATAGTTATAGAAATTCAATGACGATCAAAATTTCATCTTACACATAGTACCTAATGAATAATATACGCGTTCTCGTTTCTTGTTAGGATTCTTGCAATAATATTAATCATTTTCATATCATGCATTTTTTTTTTTAATCACATACCTAATGTGTTCATGGCTTAGTGGAGTGCGGATATAATATCATCATTTTCATATAATATAATAGTATTATGATATAATCGGTTTTATTAAATAATATATAATATTATTTAATACTCATTTACACACACATACGTGTGTGTATTGTACATCGTAATAGGCCTCCATTTATCTTTCTATATATTACGTACCTACGATGTATTTGGCCTGAAAATGTTTTTTTTTTTTTTGTCTTTGTACTGTGTTCATCATTGACAATCTTGAAATCGTTTAAAAAGACAAAAAAAAAACTAAGCAATATTTTGTAATATTTAATTACTGTATGGTAAAAATAACTAAAAATCAATTTTGTTTTTTAATGGAAAGTTATTAATATTATTATTATTATTATTATTATTGTATTATGATTTGATTTTCTTCGTACATTTTCTCTTTTTTTTATAATTTCACTAGTCAACTGAAGCAATTTGGTCCAGCAACTAAGCAAACAAAAACGCTTTTATGTGATATATTTTTTTTTAGTTGAATTTTGTGTTATTTTATCTTTTTACATTCCATAGGTACTTTTTATATTTTATTTGTAGGCAATAAGTTTTAAAATTATACTACATTTTCGCAATCTATTTATTATAGCTCTTACGCTGTTGTTGTTATTGTTGTTGTTGATCATTTTTTATTAGTTTTTACAAGTTAACTAACAGTGTACAACGTTGTGTAATATGAAAAGTGCAATTTAAATGGGAACCACTGTATGACCCGGGTTTTCTGTCAATATTTCAGTTTCTCCTTTTCTCTACTTCTCACTATATAAACACAAACACACAAATATGTATAACAAATCATAAAAGTATAAAACACAGACACACACACACACACACACACACACACACACACATAGACAGACACACACGCACACACACAGACACACACACAGACACACACCCACACACACACTTCATGCATACATTAAATGCCACACTTCAACACTTATGTATTCACAGGGTAGATTAGTTATTTCAAATCGTTTATGTTAAAGACAAAATTACAAAAATGTTTAGTATTCCTTTTTTTTGGATAATATTATATATCATATCTTTAAGATTTTTTTAGAGTAATTTTTGAACACCAAGGTAGTAAATCGAATGTGTATTATAAGAAAATAATTTTAAATTTAAAATAAAAATGTTATAAGAGACAATCACAGATATACTGAAATGGACTCACCTTTACCTTTCGCAATAATTAGGATAATGTTATATATTTTTTTTTAGCTCATAAAATAATCCAACATCGAGCAAAAGCAAGTAAATTGACTTTTGTTTTTTGTTTATGCTGTTTGTATAAAGTTTTCATAATTCGTTATATTATAGTTTATAATTTTCTTTTTACTAATTTGTTTTGTTATTAATAATTGCATTTTAATTAATATAATATACAATTGTTAAACATTTTTAGACAAATTTTTATTCTATTTATTTTAGAAAATAGGTCATGATTTTAGTAGATGTGGTCCTCTATTTGTATTTCAATCTGATTAATTAGCCAATGCTATCGCTAATAGAGAAATGTTGTGCATTAGATAAATGTCTTTTTTCTACTTTTTTATTGAACGGAATTCAACTAGTGTTATTTTGAGTATTTAGATTTAATTAGTATTTATATATATATAATATATATATATAAAACCGAAACATTTACATATAACATGTTTACCTCGTTTTAAAAAGTTAAATTTATATATTGACATATTGTAATAAGTAGATGGAAATGTCGAAAATCGGAAGAAACAGTAAATACAAACATAAATCATTATTGTAATATTAAAAAATACTTTATGTATAGCTGTAGCATATAGATTATTTGATTATTGTTTAGATTGTTGTATAAAAACACCACTTTATTAGATCTTATTATTATTATTATTATTATTATTTATTTAAATTTTATTGTTTTGTTCTAAAATTTTAAATTTAAAACCAGAATAGTTAAATCTTGTCAAAATAATACGTAGGCGTGTAGTAGTGATTCTGCGTAAAGCTTACATATTTTACTTACTATTATTTATTGTATAGTATTTAAGTATGATATTTTCTTATGTTTTTTTTTTCGAGCTCGGTATTATTACCATATTATTAAATTATAAATTATAATATGTCGTTGATGTTTATAGATAAATAGACCAATACTTATTATAATTACTTTTATATATTATTATAAATGTAATTTATAAATTATTATGATAACAACGAAGTCGTAGCTATAAATATTATACTTTGACAATGAAATTGCGTATAGGTTCGTATTTATTGTTTATCAGTATATATATATTATTATACACGTATGTACCTACGTATTTTGCTTGTTATACTGTATTATTATGTTCGATTTTTATTATTTTTTTTTTATTTATATATTTTATTTAGAATAGGAACCCATTAGTACAGAAAATAAACCGATGATCGAAAAACTTCTTAAAAACATGTGTTATTCCATTACCTTGTGGTCTTTCAAACGGTTAACTACGAGTTACATTATTGGAGCGACGATATGTTTTAGCAACGAATATCACAGGCGACTATTATAGCTGCAGTTGTCAGTTATTATTGATTATTGTTGCCACGTGTTTGAGGTTTCAATTTAAATAATTTAAATAATGAGCAAGAAACAATCGAATCTATACCACTGTGGCCTGTGGGTACGAAGTATCAAATCGAAGAAGACCTATTAAAATAATAATGTTATTTCCTTAACTCTATAGAGATCGATTTTCCGGATATGTGGTGATTAGTTGTCCCGAGTGCGATTTGTAGAGTCACATCAATATTTATGTCAAAAATAAAGAAAGTAAAGTAGGTATATATTTTGTTAGAAAAAATACTATTTTCCGAACAAACTATACAAGAAAGAATAAACCGAAAATAATATTGTACACATTCATTATTTAATTACAGTTATTAGTAAGTTGTACCTATATTGTAATCCCAAAATCGTAATAGAAAGTTAAAACTTGAAAATAAATGAAAACTTACATTTTTTTAGCCAAAATAATTATTTAAAAAAAACATACTAATTTGGTATTCACAGTACCTACCTCTATTTGTGATTTTTCAATACCTGATTTAAAAATTTCTAATTATTATTTATTATCGAATCGTGTTAATATAATATTATTAAAAAAAGGCACTAAATTAAAAATCAAAATTAATAATTTAAACAGGCTAATAATTATTAAACTATAAATAAGTACAAACATAAGAATTTATATAATCTTTTAACGTTTATAACATTAATTGCTTAAAGTATTTTTAATAGTTATAATCAGTCTATTGAACTTTTTTAAGTGGGTAAACCTGTTCTCGGTATTAAGGGCATCTTAATTTTTGAAAATCGGTTTATACTTTATTACGATTATTTCCGCCTAATATTATATTATGTTCTTTGAGCACCACCCAGTTTAAGCATCAAGAGCAGCCACTGGCCCCCGGGTGCAACATTTCCTAGATCCGGCTCGATTTCTATAGTATATATAATACATTAATATACTAGTACCTAGGTACCTCTATTATAATAGTAGGTATATACAATGCACTTGAAACGATCGTCATGCATGGAAATGATTTACATTAATATTGTACGTATATCATACTAACTATAATAAACTTATGAGAAATACTTTGAATAACTGTATTATTTTATTATAACGCATTATTGGAGTGATAGGTTTTTAGAATCACATCTTTATCTTCCAAAACACAACCGCGTTACCCAGTAAAAACGATATATTATTTTTCTAATTTAAATTTTTATCTCTCGTCATATATTTTACCATAACATATAATATTTTCTACGAATTTCTATCTACGAGTCAATCAATATAATATAATGTGTATCAAATATCGGTTATTGGTTAGGCTCGTTTTTAAAAATCTTTCAGACGCAATGAAATAATATTATACCCAATATCGTTCCAAAGAAGTGTTTATTGTAATAATATAATATTAATGTGGTTTATTGTGCTTGTAGCTGTATACCGTCGTTATCAACGGTGGACTGGAACGATAAAATAAACTCGTTTTAAGTTCATTTTCTACAACACTGACGCCAGTAATCGACGTCATATGAATTAATTATTGTTTAATAGATCTCATTAAACAACAAAAAACTATGCCTCTGGGAAAAGGCGTAATTATGACGACAAAAGTCTCGAAACTATATGCAATTATTTACGTAATGAGCAGAGCTGAAATTTTCATGCGATATCGAGCAACACAAATTCTTAGATATTTGTCAAAAATTTCAGAATATGCAATTTAACAATATAATATTCCAACTAATTTAGTAGTCATAAATTTGTTAACATTATCGGCCAAAATTATGGCACGTTCGTTGGGTACGATAAGCCATGTATTAATACTATGTACTCGGGCCTAAGATGCACGTAATTCTCTTTTATCACAAGTATCTGTAGGATGAAAATCAAGGTTATATGGTATACGTCTTGTTGAAAGAGGCGTAGACAATAATTACGGCAGCGATAACATTTTTTTAAATATAAATCAACGCAAGCATAAAAGAATTTGTGACTTTTGGTTTTAATTTTACATACGAAGACATCATGATTCACAAATATACTTTTCCTGCAGACTACTTGTAATGTGCGTTATCGAAAATCAGTAATAATAATACCTTTGAAGCAGGTAAATATTTATATAAAAAGTCAATTAAGTAGATTAAAATTAATATTATATTATTATTGTTTCTCTTGCGCACTTAATCGTATGTTGATTTTTAATTTAATATTTAGTGGTTTTATTTTTTACAATAAAGATTTAATTAATTTTTATGTGAAATTCATGTTTCACTTTTAAAAATACAGACTACAATACTCTCCATGTAGATTCAAATAAATTTTCTACAAACGACAAATTCTAGCATTAAAATACTGCACCAATCACGATCTGTTGCAGCTTAATGGGTACGATGGGTACGTCTTACAATCTATAATTTAGTACAATAAATAACTATGAGCTAAATTTTTTTTTAAATATGCCAAAAAATTTGTATTGAGTGATCATGCATTTTATGTATAAGTGCCAACTTATTGTGTAGAGCCAAATTATTTTTATATGATCAGAGAATTTTTGATTAGATTGAACTCTCCTCCCACTCAGCCATTCATATCACAAAGATGTGTGGATATGTGGTTTTTACTTCTCGAGTTCTACGATATTTAAATCCACTCAATTTCAGATGTCACAGCCCACAGGAATAAATAACTAGGATAATTCGTCTGTAAAACTGCCCTCTGGACTCAGCGCCACACAAATTGTGTGAATTGATATAACTGTGCTAGTAAAAGTTTAATAACAATGTATAACAAAAAGGTTTCAGGCACGAGTCCGTTTAAAATTGCTTAGATATTCCGTTTTGTACAAGTTGCAGAAGTTGTATACGCACAAGTTGTACGTTTTACACGCTCCTGCAGTAAATTTCAGTTAAACATACAAAATTGTAGTATAATGCGCAATAGCAGAGTTTTTTTTTTAGTTTGGTAGGTAGGTAGGTACATTATTGGAATGTCGTAAAAAAAAAAAAAAAACAGAAACAATTCGACGTCATCACTTTGATTTTAGAATGTATAATAATTATCATGGTAACTCGTGCTACATAAATCGTATATAACAATAATATTAAAAATAGCACGATATATTATTCACTATACCTATAGGTACGCACAACACGTTACAAATATCCGTAGGTAGGTACAAATATATTATAACTAATACATACAAGTTACACTTCGTAAATGATTGTTACGGATACAAAATGGGAAAATGTTTACATTGTTCGATTCTAGTGGTAAATGCAGTAATAAATTATACAGTAATTTAAAATACTGTATATACAGCTGATAAGACGTTTCCCCTGTTACCATTATGGATATCGTCCGTCGTCTTAACGTGCGGTTTGTGGCCGTGTGCAGGGTAGTATAACCCGTCTTCTAAAGTTAATAATATAAATCATACTTATATTCTAAAATCTAAAATAAACCCTATAACGTACCGTCATCTACCTGGTACCTAAGCATGAACATCATAAAAAAAAAATTATTAAATGTTTTGTTTTGCATTATCATAATCTGATTGTGCCAATATATAGAGGTATATGTGTATTGTATTGTCACGCACTCACGCGGGTCCTAATAAACTTTTTGAATAATTTCTTTGGTATACTTATATACTTATGAAACGTCAAATTAGTGAAAATATAACAACCTGCAGCTAGTAGCGCGTCATGTATACAAATTTAAATATTTTTAGAAATTATAATAACTTCGTTATGTGTGCGTGCCATTTCACTATCGACCTGTCATTTAACCATGCATGGTGGTTTTCTCAACACTGTTACGATAAATAATGATTTATTTTTATAAACGAACGCCAATTGCCTTTTACGAACATAGAAACGTAATAAAATTATATAACAAAATATTTACAAGATAAGTAAGTAACGCATATTATATAGAAGCGGTATAACAGTGATGACAGTATAAATAAATAGCCTAGATACGAATTTGTCATAAAGTATGAGTGTCATTCTAGGGAGGGATGCGTTAGCGACAAAGTCAGAGTTGGTTTATAAAAAGTACCCTGAAATCGAGTGTTGCCTGGAATTATAATCTATATTTGAACGGAGCCCGGTTTTTGAAGGCAGTTTTCAAGTTTTGATATCGCCAAAAATAAAATAAAATCTAAAAGACGATTTTTTACGTATTCCAATACCTACAGGACGAAACATTATGCTGATGCATAATGACGGAGTCCTATCCCAAGAATTCTCAGCTGTTTTAAAAATGAAATAAAACAAATCGCAGCGAGTGCGAAACTTTCATATCTTTATTGCGTCGCGCAGGGTTACAACAACACGTACTTACCTATTACTAAGGAGTAAATACCATTAGTAAGTAAATTAATTATCTTTATTTGCACAATTGCATGTATTGTACAGCATAAATCCAGTGTCAGAGTATACAAAACCTACCCTTATGCATAATAAAAACAATTATAATTCATAATATAGTTGCTTGACCTCGTTATACCTATAGATATAACCATATGCTAAACTTAACTTTTACATCTTCGGTACATATGGCTTTTACACACACCATTTTCGATACTAAACGTGGTATAATAATATGTCATGAGTAAAGATCGATTGTTCTAAGTGTAGCATATTATTCTATTTATGTTCTCGATTTATATAGTAGACCAAGACACACAAACTAGAAATCCATTTTCTACACTGACTAGTATAAAAACGAAAACTTAAAATATGCATAGGTAGGACATTTTGCATATACCATAATATCTGATACTCATACTTTTTAAAAAATGTGCTTATTTATTAATAGTTCAACATTTTTTTTGCATATTCATTGTTTTTCAAAAGAAATTCGGTTGAATTTCTTTTTTTTAGGGTTATTTATTTTATACTCGATTATTTAAGTATATTTTCTTTTTCTAAAGATTTGTTCAAAATAAGAAGTAAAATGCCAATATTTTCTATAAACTTTTTGATAATCCCGTGTTTTTTTTATGGCCTGACATATTATTATTATTTTATTAAAACATTTATATCATAGTTATTTTATTATAAAAAAAATATGTATTAATGTAGGTAAAGTGTGCAGTCGTACATGGTATACGTATATGCAATGGTACATTTATATAATATTCCTACTAATATAATATTATGTAACTTATAAACAAAAATTACTAATTAGAGCTAGACATTTGTAGAAACTCCACATTTCTATGGGCTCTCTCGATTTAAAGCAGACTAAGCTATTTATACAAATGATGAAGAATTTTAAAAATTTTAAACTTAAAAATGTATAATTTGCATATTTCTTCAATTTTATGCATAAAATGCATACTTAATATTTTAAAAATAATTTTTTATTAATTATTTTATGATTTATGTAATTTAGTATACAACTTTGCAAGTATTGAAAATTATACAGATAATTAGATTTTTATTAATACTAGGTATTTACCAATAATATATTTGAAGTTCAATAATCCGGACACGAGAAGAAGAAGAAGAAGTTCAATAATTAACATCACCATCGGCAAGTATAGTTTTCCACATATCAAAATATCAGATCATTCCTTTTTATCTTTCATTTATTTTATAAAACAATTTTTAATATAGTAATAGGTTAATACAAAAATATTAACAAATGAGATAGTTAAAAAATGTATATATTTTTTTTGAAACTGAAAACAAAATGTTGCATGTTTAATATTTTTGTAAGCCAATTCCCAGAATATTTTAGACTTAAGTGTGCATAATATTTGTATGCGTGTTTCGTCTATTTTAACTCTTATAACGTGCCCTGCTTATAACTAATCAGGTTAGGTAATAATTTTTTTTTTAATTAAAATTTATTTTTATTGATCTTAAGCATCAGCAACTATAGTGAGTTATTAGCATTTTTTTAGGTGGTTACGGTTGGTTGAATGACACGTATATGAGGGGCGAATTCGTCACTAAAAACCCGGGTATATAGCCACCAATCCGGGAACTAGCAACGTCGGCCTATGCTTGACCTCAGAACACGTTAGTGACTGAGGCCAACCACCGAACCACACCTGCAAGCCACGCACGCATTTTTCATTGATTTTAACACCTATAGTTCTATAACTTCCGATCTCCAATCATGAGTATTTAACTGTTTCGCATTAAAAATACATAATTTGAATACGTAAAGCATCGGTACACCCTGTATTGTACGTACATACATTATTATATTGTTATATATTAAAAGTTACTAACACGTACAATTTATAAACAACAAAAATTCTTGAATTTGGAATTTCTTCTGTGGAAATAATTGTTACAGATAAACATATTTTGCGGCATAAAATATAATTTGGTACAGAAACTATTTAAATTACCTAAATATATTGTTATATTATCTCTTTTTCTTGTCAGGGCTTAATATATGTACATAATGCATAGCGTGTGTTATACATAGATCAGCATACCTATATACGTTGTATAATCCTTATCTGGGCCCATTTATAAATTCGCAATTAGACAGATCATAATATAGGTATAAACTACTGAAGGTATTGCAAGACACCTCATATATTATCTTCCTATTATACATTTCAAGGCAACAAAATTATTTTACGTTTTTTTTTTTATTTTTACTATTATTGAATGCTGAACGACTGCGTATAAGTTCATTTATTAATGCGTCGCATCTTTTCTTGGACATTTTTTTTTTCGTTGTAATATATTAATTGCGTGTTCAGAATTCAATCGAGTTTTGATAATTTCAAAATGTACTTCACCATAAAACAGTAAAGCAAATTAAATAAGACCATATAGCATTATAGCAGAAGAATAAAAATAGTTTTGTATATTATATTTTTTACTAATTAATATAAAAATTGCAATGAGTATCATTTACAATAAAACCAAACGATCCGTTTGATGTTTAATCAAGCAAATAACCATTTAATATTTTAATATCTATAAAAAAAAATGTAATGGAATATATTTAATTAAACCGAAAAAAATTGAAACTCATTTAATATGTATCATTATACCTACTAAAATAGTATTATATTTATCTCATAATATTATTAGGTATATAAGATATACTGTTTGGTATCAATCAAATCAAATTATCTTGTCGGTCAGTTTGTTTATAATTCACTATAAACTATAAAATGATCCGGTTGGATGCTTAATTATTTCAGTAATTTTAGAGCTACAAAATTAAAAAAAAATTAAATACTTACGGGTAATTCAAATCAATATTGGAGACCATTTATCCAAACATTTTTTCCAAAAAAGATAAATCAAATAAATTTGCTGGAAAAAAAAATTTAATTACATAAAAACTTGAAAAAATATTATCACTTTGCTTGTATACGTAGGTGTCAAGTATGAGTAGGTCACTAAAATGGAGTATTATACTTGAATTCAATGATAAATCATTTAATCATTGCATACAAAAAACGATTCTAGTGGAGACAGTTTGAGTCAGGCGTCAGCATATATTACAATATTATTACTATGGTCTATGAGTTTATTTTATTATTAATAATAATAATTATTATTATGATTATTATGATTATTTATTCTCGGAAAAAAATTTTAATTACACATTATATATTATTATAGTATTATTTATTATGTATTTATATTGCTATAATAGTTATTTATTTTACTGTTGGTAATAATAAGGACATGAGGTAGGTTGAATTAATTTTGGCGAAAACATGACATTTATTATGTAATTTTGTTAGGTACTTTTATTATATAATTCATTATAATTTATAATATTGTCTAATATTTATTTTAACAGTACACCTAGTGGCCATTAGGAATATTCCCCGAGGAATGTTCCTGGAATATATTATTTTTATGTTGTTCAGTATTTCAATTTCAGTATGTTTATTTTTATTTTTTCAACATATATAAATGAAAGTTGGATCGTTTATTTTGTGATCATTGTACAGATATTAATTAAAAAATGTAATTATAGTTACTTAATAACTTTTTTTTAAAGAATAAATATCTGAACTGACATAATATCAATAAAGAGCTGTCATTTGGATCATTTACAACAATAAGTATAATTTAAGACGGAAACCTATGATCAATATTTAAAAACTTATAATATTTCGTGGAAATTCCCGGGAATTTGCCCATCACAAAGTACACCTATATTTTTATCACATTTTGGGTAAAAAAAACTTATTTAAATAATATGTTCGCAGTATATAGACTTAAGATTAATTTAAATATTTTTTTTAATGCCCTTATGTATTAACACTAAATATATTAAATAACAATATATGTAAGAGTTTGAATATTTGTAAGTCTCATACTTTCGTAACGTTTGAATATTCAATATCGACATAATTTAAGCAATATCAAGAAGGTACTAACAAGATTCAATTTCTACCAGAACCACTCTTTATTTTAAGATCGAAGCATTTTTAATCCTCCAAAGAGCAGTAACAGACATAACAATTACTAAAAAGAAAAGCAAAACAAAATACATAATTGTACAATTTATTGTAAAATCAATACATTCATCGCTCCACTCAGAATCTAAAAGTTTACTAAATCTGTTGAAATAAAATGTGATTTGAAGTTGATTTCAGCGCTTAAGTACTGTAGTACTTATTAATTAAAAGAATAATATTTATAAGGGCGTCTACCTAATATTTTTTTTTTTTTATTATATTAAATTCATCACACTATATTAATTGTTTTTAGTTGTATACTTTCTTCTTGAACTTTAAACTACTAACTAGTACAGGTTTTTTAGAAATAAAGGTTGCAAAATTATTGAAACAGTTGTTCTCTTCAATATTTATAAAAATATAAATAATAAATAATGGTGTTTTACCTCAAAAATCATTTTCTCGATAATTTATGAGTTATGACAGTCCTTTATGAACTTGTTTTTGTTCAATGTTCCGTGCAACAAGGGACAGAATCACAGTCTACAGAGATAACAAACCTTGGCAAGACGTCCTCTTTCGAGACGTATAGGTATTATAATATAGAAAGTGATTCACCAAGTATGCTCAAACCCATTTTTTTCTTTAATGAGGAATTGATTCAAATTCTGATTTTTGAAATTTTTTAATATACTCATTACTCAAAGACCAATTTTTTCTAATTCTTGAATTTTTTTTACTACTTAAGGAAATACACATATATGTTTTTTTCAAACAAGAGCCCCTTTTTCACTGTAAATTATTTAGTGGATATTTTTTTTTAAGTACCTCATTCAAAATTCTAACCAGTAGTTTCTGAGTTATTGAAATGTTTATAATAAGTATAATAGTCCTTAAAAAGGGTTTTACATAATTGCAAAATATAAGTAAATATTGGATATGTATTTACTATACTTGGATCATTCCTACAAATTATTAATGTTGATAGATTAATATTAATCACCAAATTATTCAAATCAGCAATTCCGAGATCTTCCAAACAATTATCATGGAGCTAATTAATTTATTGTAAAATCGATGGGCTCTCGTTCGAAAAATATAAATTCATGTCACAGCAGTACAGAAAATAACTCCAAGATTTGGACACATGGGACTTAATTATTAAAAAGTAGGTACCTACACATATTTGAAAATTCCATAAGTTATAATTTAAATAAGCTCAATATTAAATGAAAAAATGGTGGCGAGCATGCTTGGTGAACCTGCACCTTGTATTATATACGACATGTGTGTTAAAAAAATGCGTGTTATTGTTCATTTGACGACTTCAAGTTGCAGTAATACCACGGAATTATAATATACATGTATTTTATTTATATTAAAAGTTTATCGATGAACTCAATCCGGTAGTGTGTAGGTATGTTGTGCATATAGATGAGGTATCTCGATAAGTGTACGCGTTTTTATGGTGTATCGCCGTATCGGTGAGACTATGAAACAGATGAGCAAATAACGTAAATAAATAACAAATATATACTGCACCAGCTGCGCTCTATATCATTATAATATACGCATACCAATATATATTATACATTTATATATCATGCCGGATCATTGCAGGATTATCAAATAATGTTACGCTTGACCTATATATATGATATTATTCAACCCATGAATTTTCAGGTATACGATTGTAGAATTTTTATTGAAATAAACAACCAATAGATTTCATCATCATTAATTATAGTTGTAAAGAGCGCTGCAGAGGTATTAAATAATAATCCGCAACTATACAGTCGTCGGAATTACATCCGGTGCTGGCCCGACATGGAGGATAATTCAGTGAGATGTCATAGTAACATTTTTACTGTAATTATAACTTTATACAATATTTTTCCTAGCACCCCTATATTAAATTTTAATTGAAATGGCATCTCCCATCCTATGCTTATATATTTGAAGCGAAATTAGATAATATACTTGGGACGAATATTATAATAACTATAATAACTAGTAGTATTTATTTTTAAAAATATTTAATTTAAATTGATATTATATACGTCTATGGTATATAACCACACCTTACATATTACAGGCTGCAGGCCTTCAATACCATTTTTGAAGCTGTCACTACATTAAGTGCACTATAATATTTTAAAGAATAATATTATCCTATAGTATGTAAATATATATAATATCAGTTATTACCATTATTACCCGTCCTTTAAACTTTAAAATCATCTTGATAAAAATTAAATTATCATGCCTTTCCTCAAAATCTTTACCATTTTTTTTTCTAAGAACTAAGGTGCTGCACTGATTTTAAGTCCTAAAAATAATATATATTATATTTTAATAGTGTTTCCCTTGACGCCCGTCACTCAAGCTATATTAATATATTGTGTATATTTTTTCACATATGAATTATTATCATAGGAAATGTTATTTTATAGGATGTACAATGTACATATTCAACGAAAATGTAAAAAAAAATATATTTATTATATGTTATAATGCTATAAGTGAAAAGTGTCAAAAATCGATACCATCTTTCAACACTATAAATTATGTAATATATATATATATATGTTTCAAGTGATAAGTTTGATATTTGAATATTGTTGTATAATTTATAATAATATCCACCCTCACTTATTTCAAGCCACTTCGATAACATTTACTATTCAATACATAGTATATTATAATATATATCTGACCATTAAAACCTAGTACCCTCGGCAGTACTCTCGGGTACTATTATAAATTATAATAATATAACAAGTAACAACAAATGACAACAGTAATAGTAAACGAATATAACAAATGTAGGTATCCTTCCAAATGACGCGCTTACCTATATATTATATGCTATACCATGAACATCAGTGGTTAGCCCTCTAGATAGTATTCGCCTGTATATAAACTTCAAATTTCAAGACTCTCACTATATTACTCTCACCGGTCTCATCGGTGGACAATTAAGAGGACGTCACACCCGCATATGTATTATGTGGTGTCCGTATTACACACGGATGACAAAACGCGTTTACGCAGTCTGAGTAGACCTCACTCAATTTTGGTTTTAGAATAAAAATACCTATTATAAAATTGAATCGTGACAATATTTCCGAGGGCAGGTCTTTGAGTTTTTTCCATCATACCCAATATAACGTCCATAATATCGTTTAGAAATAGAAAAAATTTCAACATTTTTAAAACACATTTGACTTTTGAAAATTTAAATTTTTAAAAAAATCAAACGACAGAAATATTGTCACAATTCAATTTAATTATAGGTATTTTTACTCTAGAACCAAAATTGAGTGAGTTCTACTCAGACAGGGTAAACGCGTTTTGTCTATGTCGTACGTGTGTAAGACGGAGACAACACATGCGGGTGTGACGTCCTCTTAAAATTTTATTTTTAACAAGGTCCTAATACCTGCTCATTATTATTGTTACTTACTCCATAGTTTCACCTCTCGTACGGACGAATATACAATAGCTGTCCAGTTGCATAACGCGTTTCCTCTGACACAATGGTACTTTTCCTTGTTCATTTTACCTGACCTCCGCCTGTCTAAACTTTAAAACGTATACTTACATAACTATTGGAAAACTTCGTGGATATTAGTTAAACAAATGTTAAGGTAAAAGCATATTAACTCTAGGTATATAATTTAATAACATTATCTAGAACTTACTAAAATCAAAGAATTTACATGTATATAATAATATTATTAAAATACCTAATTTCGACAACTGCAGCACAGTTATTCGCAATCTCTAATCGATTGATAATTTTCAGTAAATATTCAAAATTTAAATATTACCTACTGACGGAGTTTAATCTGTTTATATGTATAACAATAAGGATACTATTGTACAGGGACAGTTTGTCCCCCACAGTTCAGAACTCTGGTTTTTGGGACAAATAAAATATATACAATTATAATATTATTTTCAAGACAGTTTTCCTGAGTGAGTCGGTGTCGTCTTGGTGATATATCGCATAGGTATGTCATATATGTCATATATACGTATTTTTAATGATTGCAATTTATTAAGTACAAACACCATCCTTGCAAATTAACTTGAAACCTTGCGTGTGCGTCGCCATCTTTTTTTTACCTCATGGTGTAATTTTGAAACGTATTTCCATTCTAACATGGTAATATGATTCAAAATTCTTTTGAGAACAATTTTAAAAACACTTTGTTCAGTTAAATTGTAAATTCGTAAAGTTTAACTGTGTATTCTACTGTTTAGTGGTAGGTACCTATAATATAACATTCATATTCTTTTTTACTTTTTCTATCACATTATATACTAAATTAATTAATAATATTATTGTCACTATCGCGAAGTACGCATGAACGGCCGAATTTCGTCGTAATACGAATCATTTAATTAATTTATATTTATTGCTGTTGTGTTTGTTCTCGTTACGTATTCCCATTTTCCGAGTGAATATTCTTGTTTTATTATATCATTATATATTCAATAGAGCTTTTTAATTCCATTACTAGTCAAAAAAGATACCCAAGAGAAATTTACTAGGGCACATATTTAAACACATTTTAATAATTAATTTTTAATTTTAACTTTTATTTAAAATTACTGTGAATGTCTGAGGTGCAAAATAAATCGTTTAGTCTTATTTATTGTAAAAAATATTCTCTGACAGAAGTTACAGAACAAAGATAAAGTTAAAATAAAATTATTTTGATCTACAACCAAACAACCCATTTAGCAGAGTCAAACGTGACACAATATTGATGGATATACTGATGAAAACTGAAAAGGTTCACTTAATAATATAATAATATCAACCAAGTAGAACTGCCATGGACGTATGGTACCATTTACAACAAGCATGAAAAACATTAATTGAAAATTCAAACGTCTTTTAATATTCATCGGTTTTTGTTTTTAAATTATTTCCTAAAAATGCCCTACAACGAACTCTTTAAAAATGTTAACGATTCACCCTCTTAAGAAAAACCACCGGACTTATAAGTGATATTTTACACTAATACTTCATATAACTTAAAAATAATATATATACCTATAATATTAATATAATACACTTAACCGTTCACGTCAAACATAACATTTCTAACACTTGACCATTCAAACACGTGGAAATGGCCTTCGGACATATCGTTTTTGGACTGGTAACCCTCAGAATTAATTGAATTCATTACAAATTCATACCTATATAATACAACATATATGAGGTATCTGGTATTATACTTTTTAAGATTTTACAAAATATACTGTCGATAATAATTGTAAGTAAATTATAACTACCTATCCGTCTAGGTCATATTCGACTTAATATTACTTATTACATACTCCCTACTAAACATTTGTGATTTCAACTCATTTTTATTTACTAAAACGTTTGATTAGTTTCATTAATTAAATTTTATCGACATAAATACACACCACGAATATCATACAATGCAGGTCAGATGAATATCATATTTAATGAGTGACAAATTTCCTCTTTATTTGTGTTACAGTTATATAAAATAAATCAGTTGCAGTATTTCAGTTACTCATACACTTGAAACTTCAATGTGACAACTTCACATTTTAATCGTAAAAATGTTACCATCATTTATGGAAAATAATGATGTAGTTGATCGTTTTGCTTTGCTCATGACAACGGACAATCGCTTACACTTATGCACTTTCAATTATTATTGCAGTGGAATCTAGATATATAGAATAAAATATGAAACGGTTTTTATGTACAAAAATACACTATTCATATTATTTGGCATATCATTTTAAGCATTACATCATATTCTCTCTTATAGAGATATTTGATGGTATCAGCTATGTGTTTATAAATAGTCAAATTAGTTGTATCATCCAACTATTTTAAAATGTTGAATTAAAATCATCAAATTTTGATATTTTGTATTTTACATATTTAATTAGGCATATCATTTTGTGTGCGATTATATTTTATAATACGACTATGCTGCTACAAGTGCATACCTACGACTCTTGTTGTATAAAGATATATTTTAGAGCATAACATTTAATTTTTAGATTATCCGATTATCGTCTCCTTCGGACCTGGAAGTATAAACATTAATAATGCCTGCAGGCAGTGTACCTATATGTGGGGAATTATATTTTATTTTACATTATGCATACACCATCCAGTATCCTTGATATTATTATTATCATTATTATTATTATTATTATTATTCATTACACTAAAAATATAATATCAAGAACAAACACATTTATTCAAGAAATTCTATTTAAAATAATACAATGAATTTGCTTATCTAAATTACTGAGATGAGGTTTATTAGATCAAATGCATGAAACACGAAAAAAAAATATCTGAAATCGAATATTTTAAACTATGACATCTATAACTGCAAGTACTTATACAAGTACCTATCAAAAACAAAAAAAATATTTATTACTATCGCTATATGTACTAATATCCTATGCAGTATGCACCAGCCTATATTCCTAAAGATATTTTATAATTTATTTATATTATTATAAGTAATTCATTTTTCTATTAGTACCTTGAACCTTTTTATGAACTTAAGTTTTTAAAAAGCATCACGTATATTATTTTAGTAACTGACAGTTATTTTTGTAATATTATATCATACATTATTGTTATTGTTAAAACTTAATTCAAAACAGCAAAATAGCACTTGTTGTAAACGGTGTAAATAAACTATAAACTCGTCGTATAAAATTCCAAATGTTTCTAAGAGGTTATTGTATATAAAAAAATAATAGTATTCATAAAGGCAAAAAGTTGCATTGGCTAATGTATTTTTTGAATTACCACTTAATAGTTAAAATAGAGGAAAATCATTATATTTTATTTAAATATCCAATTTTTTCAAAATGAAAAATTCAAATGTCTATAAATAATAATTATGCTTTTTTTTTAAATTTTAAGATTGTTCTAAGAAAAACTTACTTATGAAAAACATTGTACTAAATTTTCAAGCATTTTTACTTACAAACAAAAATATTATAGTAGGTACTTACAAAAATGGAAAAAAACTTAGAAGTTTCATATGTATTTTTTTACATTTGACCAGTAAATATCAACTAGATCCAATACCTAACACCAGAAACCATCCTCAAAAGCTAAAATGGAAGCATTTTTAGTTTTTACTGCTCCAAAAGGTATATTTTTGAACAGATAGACAAAAAAAAACATACATCGTTGTTAATCCAATACATTTATTTCTCCGCTTAGAAACTAATATATATACAAATAAATTATGTGTCAATCATGGTTGAAATATACAGAATATTGCATATTGACTTAGATTGTTATCATCTGAAAGAAAATGGCTGAGTAAAAGGATATCATACCAAAAATATGAATTTTTCTTATCATCCCAAATACCGTGACAAAAGCTAACCAATTCAAAATTCCCGCAGTTCCGCTCATATATATTAGATTATTATTTGATCCCTTAACGCTGCCATTTTTGTCTTCCTCATAAAATATTTGATTGAGAATATGTATATATGCAATAACCTTGTATATTTCAACCATGATGTCAATCAGACTTCTATAAAAATAAACCCATTTATTTGCAGATTTTGGTTGAAAACGGAATATAATGACGATAATTAATGGTCGTGGTTTATTTTGTTTTTAGGTTTGAGCATTTTATTTCAGTTTTGTTAACGAGTTCTAGTTTCATTACTTATCTTGGTTTATTTGGGTGTTGTATAAGTACGTTTTAAAATAGTTACGATTGCTCTAATTATAATTATTCAACTCAATATTATATTGCTAACGTATCCAGTCATCTAACTCCAGATGCTGCAACGATGATTAGTATTTAAAGGACGACTTCAAATAATTTTCGAAACCTCAGATAAGACAACTTTGCAAGATAAGGAGTTGAAAACATTCCAAATATTATTAATCGATTGTGTGGAACTGGTAATGTGTTTTTAATGTTTGCAGTTTTGCGAACATGCAGCATCCCTATACAATATTATATTTAAGATTACATTTCCATCATATAGTTCACCATAATCATTTATGTTTTGCATATATTATAATATTGTTTATTCTCAACTGGGTATTGGCTAACGTACATGCATAATATTAAATAGGTAATTAATGGCAACGCCTTAAAATTTACACAATTTAGAGCAATAATTCGGTTCGTCAGTGCACACGTAAGCACACTGCAGTGCTTGATGACTGTACATCGCGTTATAAAGCAGCAGCTTGAGTCAGTCGAGAACACGTCGTGTCCCCTTTAAAAGTTTATTTTAACAGTGCATGAACCTTAAAATCTATATAAAATGCGATAGCTGATAGTAACAACACATATTATTGACAGTAGACATGATTCAACCACAGAATAGATGAAATAATCTTGTGTTCAAATTCAAATACACAGTTTTACTAGGTTACTGCTACTATATATTTTATTCTTTGATTGAATTTGTGTAGTTATTTGTATACTTGGCAGCCTCTGTAGTTGGCTGTGTGGGGTTTGCTACATAGTACATAGTGCACACTTTACTAGAGAGTTTTTGTTTTTTTTTTTTATCAAACGTTTGAGAGGTGATCTTCGCCACGTTTTAAGCAACCCGGTTGGTGGTTGCAATAAACTTGAGTGTGGCCATACGATTGACAACTCGTACACTGAACCATACTACGTCTATAGGTAGGGGTTTTCAATTTTAATTTTTAAGTAGTAGAGAGTATACATTTTTAGTATATCTTTATTATTTGGGGTGGGCTCAAGGTCAACAAAAAGAGAAGAAGAGGTGTTTTGGATTGTCAATGGATAACGTTTGTGATATTTCTGGTTATAAAGTATAACGACTCTAATTCTACCTGTATACAATCAACCTGCAGAGTGGAGTGGTGGATATGTCTAATAACCACGCGATATGGTTTTTCCTCCCTGATTTAGTACTTATGGAAGTAAGAATTCTTTTCTTTTAAGAATTTTATTGTTTTTCGGTAAGCCCCGATTGTGTATGTAATTAGTTTTAGTCCATTGACGGAGGATTTGCAGACAAAAATGTCCGGCCGGATTAGTGATTTGGTTGATTCACAGACGATTTGATAGTTGATTATATCAACTTTAATGAAAATCGGCGGTGGTGGCGGTGTTAGTTGGGTGAAAGAAGTCTTTACAAGTGTTACCGTGGTAGAGTGGGAGGATGTATTTGTATCCATTAGATCATCATCGTTACTCATAGCAAACAGGCAGTATTTGTTTTTAGATACGAAAGCGCCAAAGCGGTGTTTGTTGTTGATTGTTTTGTTTTGGGAGAAATATCTCGTGGATGGAGTACTTCTTATGTTTGCTAGTTTATCTCAACTGGATGTAGACCAGTCGAAATAATTGTCGTCTTTATCAGAGACTATGTGTTTGGTAATTGGTAATATTGTATTTGATAAATTATTTTTATCGGTGGGACTTGCGGATGTTTTGACGATTTTGTTTTATCGGGCTGTCTCCGTGGTAATGGTGACATGTTATTGTTTATTGTGGGTGATAACGGAATTTAGTGTGGCTAATTAAAATTGTATTTTGTTTAATACTCCTACAGAGTTGCCTACAGGTACTTCATATATTTCATATTTCATATAAAGAAAAGTAATAATTTTTATATTTTAAAACAATATTGTTATATGTCCTCATATTTTGAAGCATCAAAAAAGCATATCAAATATGAGCATTGACGCAAACTAGGGGGGAGTGCTTTGGGTCCTTAGCACCCCTTAAGTCAAAATAAGCAGCCCCTAAAAATTAGTTATGTGTTAGGTCTCATTGAATCACAAAAAAACCTGGAGCTTAAGCACCCCCTACTTCAAATGTCTAGTTGAGCCAATGAATATGAGTGATATATAGGTGCAATCCAAAACAAATTAGACAGGAGAAGTCCAAATTATACTCAAATGACATTCCAAAAACATTACAAATTAATTAAGTCAATAATTGCTTGAGATCGACTATACGGTTTTGTGGTTAAGAGTGATTAAGAGTGACAACAAAATATTGTAAATCATTTGCGTATAGAACAAATATAAATATGATATTATGAATTATGATGACCTCAGAAGTGGCATACCATTACCTGCAAAAATAGATAATAATAACTATATAGTATATACAAAATAAAGTTATAAGTCAAAGTTTGAATTGGTTTATATATTTATATTTTCATTCATTACCTCTATACGATTCCATGTATACCTAATACGTATACTTAACGGGCAAGTGATATTTAAAGTAAAATAAAAAAAGGTGGGCAATTATTAAGAATCTTGTATTACATTTTTAAAAAATTTAATTTATTGTAAATTTGTTTATACATTTCTAAGTATAAAATCATTTTCGCATTTTCACGATTTTGATAAATTTCGTCAAAATTCAAACTTTAAACGCTTATAAAAATTACTGTAACTCTGTATTTTTGATATTTTTAAATGATAAATGAAAAACTATGCGGTACCTTTCATTAAACTTTCAAACTTTTTGACCGAGTAAAACATTTTTGTTGACATTTAAAGAAGAAAAAAATTAATAAAAAATGTCAAATATAAATCCATAAAAATTTTGAATATCGTCAAATATTTTTAAAATTGTATTATGTTTAGAAAATGCTAATATTTTAAACATTTGGAAAATATCTACCGTAATTTGTTTTTGAGTTACACGGAAAAAACAATAAGTACCAATCGAATTTGTTAAAAACTGGTTTTACGTAAAATTCCCATTTTTCTTTAATTTTCTTTTTTTGTTTTTCCTGATTATTATAAAAGTACTGGGAATCTTTAATTTTGACCTTTTAAAAGTATCAACTAGATCCAAATCAAAATTGAAAATGTATGCATTTTTTTCCTCCTATTTTTCTTGAATACAGACAAAAAAAACAATAAAATTAAAAATATACATGTATTGCTCCAAAATCTCAAAATCTAAAGACTAAAAGTAATCTAACTAAAATTAATTGAATGATAAATAAAAATAACGATAAAGATAATTAGTTCTACTGAAAATGAATTGTAGATTAGTAAAGATATAATATACATTAGGGGGACGGAGTGGCCGAGTGGCCTAAGGCGATACCTCGGACAAGTCACGGTGTCCGGAGAACAAGTGCCGCCATCACCCACCCGGGGCATGGCAGAAACCTACGGGTGCCCCCTTTAGAAATTCTGCCAAAACACAATACACACGTGTACCAACCTATACCCAACCCAAAACTCCACAGTTCCCTCCCCACAAACCCAATGGCGTGTGTTGCCGTGAGTTATCCAATTAAAAAAAAATATGTACATTAATACATTATTTAACAAGGATTTATACAATTACATTCAATATAATATATTTATAAATATTGAATTCATTTTTCCGGAAAAATTGCATTTATTAAATTGTTAATTTTTATGATAGTGTATATTTATGGCATACATTATTGTTATACACATTTTAATCAGAGAGCAGATCCCATAGGCAGTAGGCACACCAATACTACTAAAAACGCACTTTTCGCGCACGCAGGTACTATAAGTACTAAAGTTCATTCACATTCCAAAAACAGATTGTCTATTTGGATATGTTACTCACGAAGCAAAAAGTATTAACAAAATACCAAACCATTTTCAAGTACAAATAATTGTATTTATTTAATGGTTGGAGTTCTGGTCCTGGTGTAAAGTTACACTAGCAACCAGAATTTATCACGCAGTTTTCCAATTAATGATTCAACTGTTTATAACAATAATATATGACATAAATATAAGCTATTTATCATACGAAAAATTGTTTTTTTGGTTACAAATTGTTATAGGTACATAATAAATAACATAATAACAAACAATCTTCAGGTCGACATTATGACCTTGGGGTGTCAGGGGAACACACCCCTAATATTACTAAATTCATATAATTTACAATATAGTAACCTATAGTAATCTATATGTATATAGTATATAGTGTTCTAAACTTAGATATTAGGCAACTAATTAATTGTTTTTTGATGACGATATGAAAAAATTAATTTAATAAATACTTACTTATATACTATATATACAATATACTATATACCTATATATATTGTATACCGGCCCATATTATTATTTTTAATCGCATATATCTTTTGCGTATAATATGTGAATATACTGAAACTCGTATCAAATCATAAACATGTACTTGATGGATGCATGTGTACTGTATTTGTATTGCATATTCTATACAAATTACAAATACACAAAGCTTGTCGGTATAATATTATTATGTATCACATTTCTACGCGTTACAACCATCAATTTATTTATAAGACGTTTGATTTATTGCGAGACTTGAAAATAATAATGGTCAAATCCATTCATCTATACAATGACACTCTATGTATTTAATATACTATGTATTATACATTTTATATATACTACATAGTATATATTATATTGTCATTATTGTCTATGTATAGGTACCTATATATACTATTGTTATGTCCGTTTCAAATACCTAAATACAGAACATCGGAAATACTGTATATGTTATATCTTATATATGCGTTTTGTATAATGTCATGTCATCGAACATAATATACCTACAGATATGATTTGCACGTTGTTAACACACCCTTGAATATATTATATATCTTAATATGAATGTATTGTGAACCGAAGATAAAATATTTTGAATTATAGGACAGTAGCTGCTATATCGTGTGCTCGGCTATCGCAAGTGTCGGTAATACATTTATGTAGGTACCTCTAATACCTAGTATTATACACAAGTATAATAATTATATATTACCGCAGATACCGAAACGGCGTATTTTATACAGGGGGTAGTATGCGGTGAATGAGGTCATACTCTGACATTTCAAAAATAAAACCACGTGCCTGTTATTGACAGAGTAATGAAAATACGGCGTAGGTCAGTTTGTAATAACAACAACAATATTTGGATATCTCTTACGAGTCTTACGTACGGTTTAATATGTATATTATATATTAGTAGATACATATAATACATATTATACATGGACGACATGGCTGGTGAAGCGTGTGCTTAGAGTGTGCATATTATTTAATACATGCCAATGAGGACGTCAGAATATTATTATCATCGTATTATGGGACACGTTATCATCCTATTATTGCGTATTAAATTTAAAAATGTTTTTATTTCTCGCGCAGACGGTATTATTTAGTTGGTACTGCAGTATAGCTAAGAGGTGCACCTCTAACAACACTTTTATATTATATACCAACTCTCTGAACATGATAGCAAAATATTTTTATGCTAATAAATGGAAAAAACAGATTATATTGTAATTTCAACATTTCCTTAATCTATGGAAAAATACCTCACAATATGTTATTACGTGCCAACACTTACGTTTCACGATAAACCTATAACAATCGGTTTTGTTATCTATATAATACCTATACAAAAATTAAATGATAAAATGATTTGTATTTTTAAATTAATCTATACCTAACTTCGTTATAAAAATTGTTAGATAAGTTCATCAAACAGGAGATGAAATATCTTATATTATTAATTAAATGTGTATTATGGCATAAGATATAAATTGGTTTAAAGTGTTTCAACTATAAGTACCTTTAAAAAAAAATTTTTAATGCATTCGAAAAGATTAATTTAAGATAATCAAAGTATCAAAGAATAAAAATAAACTGTTAAGCAATGACAAAATAATTCTAATTTAAAAGTACTCAAAGAAAACCATCTCAAGTTTTTTAGAAACAAAAAATATCAGCGTATACTGAATACGGAAGTAAATAATGAAGTATAACTTATTATTATTATTATTAGACAGGTGTTCATTTAGGTATGCACTAGTTGTTATCTTGTTATATTAGATTATACATATTATCTACATAGGCACATAGCTGTTATTTTAAATTTTACGCATTTCTTACTATTATTAAACCATTTTTGTATCTTATGTCTTTATTGGTACTGAAAATTTGTTGTTTTTTTTTCGGTCTAATAATTGTTTTATTTTACATTTTTACTCTATAAACTGAAAATGTAATTAACTTATAATATTAGCAAAATAGTAATTTTTAGATTTTTAGGCCATTTCATCCAATCCTATATTATATAAGGTACCTACATATTATAATAATGTATTGTTCACTTCACGGTTTCGTGAGTCAATTTAAGTACAACTGTGGATGACGTTATATGAATTTATGTAAAGTGTACAGTATTTTACATCATTAAAATATTGAATAAACTAAATATTACGTTGTAACTGCAGTAAAAATCATCTACGATTGGGAACCATGTATTAGTTTATGATAAGGGTCGGATATTTAAATGCGTCCGTTGGCACATTATTAAACCCAGCTCTGATTATTGGACCCGACTGACGACTCGTGATCCTCACTCGGACATCAGGGCGTCAGGCGTTGTAGCCTATATATGTACAACAATATTGTTAAAATATTATGTACGTCCTCGCAATATGACGTGTTCTGACAGATTCCTTCACACCATTATACAATATACTATGCATATTAAAATAATTATTTATGATCACGTAAGACCATATGGGCACTGTATAGATATACACAATACCATTATGGTCTAAATCCATCTAACGTCTTCGTCGTTACAACGTGATATTCATCAACGTGTTGGGTCATTAGAATAATGTGCCGTCATTCACATTTCCAGACTGTTGTATAGATTGCGGTCGAATGGGTTTGACATAATTACCTACTACTATATTATTTTTCTAATGCCATTAGGTATAGGTGATAAGCAAATAAGCAATCAATTTCCAAAGGAATATCTCAAAAAAATAATATCATCGGTGTTGTATTGTAAAGTGTAAACTCATAATAATTTGGAAAAATTAAAAATTGAATTCCACCTTTATATGAAAAACAGTGACGCCTTTTAAGGGGCTCTATATAGGCAATTAATATAAAAATTTAATAATAACGAATTAAATGACGTGTTTTATCTTTCAATAAATTGTTTATAGAAGAGTATAAGTGGTTTCACGGTGATGCCTCGTGTTGTATCACCTCAATTACTGAACTGTTATGTTCACTTATCATACATTTTCCCAGTTTTCATTTATGATGTAAGTTGTGAGTCAATTATCTTACGAACTTCATATAATTTTTTTTTTTTAAGAAATATGCTATCTATAGAACGAACACAATAAGTATAAGTGAAGTAGGGAATACAAACATTATTAGGGTTGCGTGATTAAGAAGCCACCACATTAGTAACACTTAGCCATTTTTTTTTTTAATAAAAAATATGTAGGTACTTAAGTCGGTTAGACATAATTATAATAAGTAATAACAATACAATAATAATCAATGTAATTAAATCTTAAACCAATATCTGTGCAATGTGACGTATAATTGTTAATATACACATACATTTATATTTTTGAATAGGTAAAAGCTTAAAAAGATATGATGATAATTGATAACCAAGATTTGAAAATGGAAACAACATTTCAGTAGGTAAGTGTATGAATAGAGCAAACTTCTAATAACTTTTTATACATTTTATTAATCTTAATAAAGAATATGCGTAATACTGTTCAATAGCTAATGAATATTATTTTTATATTTCTTCGAAAAATTCATTATGACTTTATTCGAATGATAAAATCAACTACTAACATTCAAGTATTATACAGAACAATAACAGCTGTATTCAGAGAGGGGGAATAAGATGTAATTCCATCCCTCCACTTATTTTAGTAGTCACTTTCCATATACCCCTCTTATTTTGTTTATAACTATCAATTATACATCCCTCTCTAAGATTTCGAAAAATGAATTGTTTTCATAATTTGTAGTTTGTGCCTTTTATAAACGATGTCGACAATTCATTTTTACAAAAATATAATAAATAAACTTTATAAAAATATTTTTGAAGTTATACTTCTTTACGCACGGTAGTGAGGAAAAAAAAAAGCGAACGCGAAAGCGTACATGTCCGTAAATAAATAAATATTGTCATGGTAATGTTGTTTTATTATATATTATAATATATCTGTATATATAAAACAGTAAGCTGATTGACTGCTATCAACGCACAGCTCAAACCATTGGACGGATCTGGCTGAAAATTGGCATACAGATAGCTATTATGATGTAGACGTGCGCTAAGAAAGGATTTTCCGAAATTCGCATTTTAAATAGGTGCTCAAACAGGGACATTGAGATTCAAGATGGAAATTGGAAATTTTATTTTTATTTATTAATAGTTGCCATTGGTTACAGTCTACATTAGAAATTAGCATTTATTTATTGGTTGCCATTGGTTATTCGAGCAGATCAGGTACAAGCAGGGGTTAAAGTGGGGGGGGGGACGCAAGGGGACTCAGTCCCCCTACCTCTAATGGTGGTTAAAAAGCGTCCCCTTTAAAAAATCATTCTTAAAGTACGTCGGAACGCTCCAATTATAACCAATTATATCAATACCTATTCAATATAATTCAGAATTCCGTTGAGATTAAAACCGTGATTACCATGAATGGATTATGATATACAGCAAGGCTGGGCATTAACGAGTTACTTTTTTTTTTAGAAGTAACTTCTAGCTTAACGATTTACATTTTTCCCCATGTTATTCAGTAACTTAACGAGTTAATTAATTTTATTGGCACGTTAAGTTAATGTTTTTCCCAAACCACATATTATTTAAAATTAATTACATAAAAAAAACCCCGAAATATTAAATATATTTTATTAAATAATAATTTATAATAATAGTAAGTTTTTATATTGCATATTCACAGAGAATATTTTATAACTATATTATAGAGGGAAATATCATAGGGGTAACCGCGTCAAAGAAAAATATAACAATTTACTCAGTACCTATCCCATACACGACATATCACCTAACCTATACCTAATCATTATTAATGTCATTACTTAATTATATTTTTATTCATTCATAGAATTACGGTGATAACTTGGCCCGTCGATGTAAATAACACCCGAAGTAGCGTGGTATTTACTATTTACCTAATTAAAGTATAATACACAAAATTAATATAAGTACCTACAGTAACTAATTTTATTACAAACATTTATTCAAATATTGTAAGACATTTTTTGATTTATTGAATTATTATGTTATTTGTTAGCTTTAAAAAAGGTAGGTAGGTATAATTGTTAATTTTATTTTTAAAAAAAAGTAACTTATTTTTAACTAAGTTAAATTACTTTTATTTTCTAATTAACTTGTAACTTTTACAAGTTAAAAAAAAATGAAGTTAACTTTTAACTTTAAACTTAACTTACATTTTTCTATATTAACTTAACTTAACGAGTTAAAAAAAATAGTTAACTTGCCCAGCCTTGATATACAGGACTGGACACTACAAGGTTGGAGGGTGTGATTGGTTGACCGCGAAATGTAGTATTATTCATAAAATAAATTAAAAATTTGACCATTATTCATGATTCAATGTGGGATGAGTATGTTACACAATCATTGTTTATAAATTACATGTACCCACTATGACTGCATGTATATTATGCATTAGACATTATACATAAAACGATATATGGAACGCTTAAAACTATATGGAGACGTTAGTCCCCCCTGGGATTTTTTTCCACTTTAAGCCCTGGGTACAAGCTTGCATCAAATCAAATTATTGAACATTGCTTACCAGGGTGGCTGAGCTGCACTTATCCCAGCAAGTTACACCCAAAAGGAGTTCAATAATCATAATTTTTTTAAGAGTTGTAATTTTTTACGAGCAACCAAATTTTTTTTTAATATTATTTATTTTTATTATTATTATTAGTATTCACTCACAAATCTATTGTCTGGATAAAAACAATACTACAAACAATTATCCATCGATCTGTTGAATAAAAATATAAAAAAAATAATAAAACTATCAATAATAAATAATTCCGGATACTTCTTCTCATTTTTTAAATTAATTAATATTTTTTCTTTCTTTTTCACTCACTCACGTGTACCATTCAAAAGAAGTTTAACTTCCCGCGCGCGTACTGGTAACACACATGGTTTTTTTTTTTAATACAAATTTAACTTTGATTATTTTACAGTCCTAAGTGGCTAAGTCTGTAAACTAAAAATGTAACTAAGTCACTAAAAATATAATTTCAATAATAACTGTGAATTGTGATAGATAACATTAAAGAATATTACTGATTACAGAAAAGTACTGGAATTCATGAAAACGCAAAATGTTGAAATTACCTGGATGAGTTTGAGTGCCCACTTATTTTGATCCACTTGACCACTTCGATCGCTGTAAAACAGTATGATACATTATAATGTACACATTCTGAAGCATCCCCTTGGGGACAATGTCGGTAGTTATAATTGTTATATACAAAATGATATATCGTCGTATAACCATGTATTATAACATTAAACACAATAATGAACACTAATCCATAAATATTGTTTATGACCATTGACCACACATAATTTATTTATAATTTTGGATATTTATCACAATTTATTACAGCACTTATATAATTCTATGTCCTGTTGGTTTTATATATTTTTTAATAGTTATAGTTTAATCGTTGAACTAATATTTTTGGGTAACTATAGATAAGTATACATTATATGCATATAAGTAATAACCTTTCTACTATCCATATTTTTAAAGTTAAAAATATAGGTATTATATTAAAAAGTTAAGACATATTTAATTTTGATGTTTACCTTACCTTAATAAAATATACAGTTTTAAGTAAATACTTATAATATCCATGACATAATGACATATTGATATAATATTTTAACACATTAGTATAACGTTCTTATAGTGAACCTTGCTATTCAATATATACCATACACATTACACTTATATACTTCCTGTGTATATAACTCCTATGTATAAAAGTTTAGTTTACTTATAGTGGAGTTAGGAACTAATGAATGGTACTCTGTATAATATAAAAATAATAGTTTGTATGGATATAAAGTCTATACTATAGATATGTATTATGTACCTACCTAATTATATACCTAATATATTTTTGATACTGTACTATATTTTAATATGTATATTGTAACAGGACAAGTAGACACGAAACCTTTTAAAATATTGTTATTTTGCACAAAAGGTTCTATGAACCTGTGACAGTAGAAAAAAAATTATCAACTCAAATAAATTACCGCCTTATAATTTTAAAATATATCGATATGTACACAGAAACCATACATTTTCTAAGGAAAAAATAATTAACATTACCTATACATATTTATTATAAGTACCTATAGAATAGTATACTATTCTGTGAATATCGTTATGCAACAGTAATAGAAACTAATGGAAACGATGAACACTGAAATAATTATGGAACATTGGTTGTTGAGCCTTCCCCTTTTAAGATCGGTTAAAACTGAAATAAAATAATTTGTTCAAACCAGTAAATATACAAACCGGTTTTCCGATAATATATGTATACAAGCCAAGACTCATACATTATAATTGTATAGGTTATAAAATATAATGTAAGTACTATAATACCATCTACCTAACGAAATCGAATAAATACCGAGTTGACTAGGTTTTCAAAGTTTCAACTAAAAAGAAAGGAAATAATACGTAAACGCCATCGTCCGAGCAAAAAACGCGTTGAAGTTCGGTGATCTACAAGCATGAGTTGAGAAAACGTTTTTTTTTTTGGACACTTAAAATTAATGAGCTTTCGGTACAAATTGAAAAAACACGGTTGGTAAAGTCAATTTGCATTTTATATAATATATTTACGTAACATGATATTACAAAAACATTTTTCCGCGTCAAAGATACAGAGTGATTTTCTTACCTCGTGAACCTCTACTAAACCGGCAATAAGATCGATAATCATTATAATCAGCTTATTCCGCTGCCGGTATTATATATACTATAGGTAGGTACCTACTATACCTATATGATTTAACTTTTTATTTAAATGAGGTGCTGTTCAAAATTATGTCAACGCGTAAGAGTTTAAATAGAATTTGTAGGTATATACTATAGATATAAATATATAATGCATTAATATGATAATATAATGTAGGTTTGCTTTGGTTCAAGATGGAAAAAAATCACCATGTAAAATATTGCTGCTTTAGCAGAATGTTTCAAATCAAAACGAAATATAATAAATTAGATACAAACATAATAATAATATTATATTATATTATATACCAGGTATGTATAGTATATTATAACCTACCAATATGGTAATACACGTATGATATTAATATTTTATATGTATGTATGGATGCGGCTTGTATAATAATATACCTATAACCACGAGAATAGTGACACTGTACACACGATGTATGATAATATTGCTATGTGCCTTCTATATACATATTCGAATAAACCGCGACGACAGCCTGCAGCAGTGGCGGTGGCATATTTATTATAAACATACGCGATATTATACTTGGAAACATGGGTGGGGGGGATATATAGGAGACGTTACGACAATATGGTACGATTATTATATTCTGTGGTAGGTACGATCTATAGTTACTAGGGTGGAAGTCGTCTGTGGAGGTGTATTTTAAATTGATCTCGTTGAGAGTGGGACGGGGGAATTTCAATCAAATCTCGTTGTACAAATGTTTTGACATGACCACCATCGGATATAATATGTATAGGCAGGCCCCCACATCAAATTTTAGGCCCCCGTGCTAAATGTTTTTTCGGTCCCTATATACAAAACTTCCGATAAAATACAACCCTTTACAAGCGATACGGGACGATAAATACGATTTATAGGGAACTATAATGATTAAAATAACAAAATGACTTAATAGATATTAGATTATATTAATATACATTTATAATTTATATCATAAAATATTATTTAATATAAAACAAGTATTCCTATCAAAATTTCAAAAATTACAAATTCACTTCAACGGGCCCCTAAAATAACCGTGTTCCTGTACAGTTTTCGTACTGAGTACAGACTGAGAAAAGATCGAGTGCCGAAATCTTTTGTGCCGCACTGAACTCTAAACTATGGAACTATTGGGGAACAAAACTGTCCCACCCTAGTAGGCTGCCATTTTGATTCTTCTCATAGAATGAACAATAAAAAAGGTGGGTAAGTGGATGTCGCTCTGCTGTACAGTAGGTTACAAGTGGGTCACTGTATAATGGATGCTATTAAATTTGAATTCAATGATACAATATCATTGTATAAGAAAAACGATTCTGAGCGAAGACGGTATGTCAGTCTAGGTTTAAGACAAATTATATACATATCTATGGTATTAAAAAAAAAATTGACCTATAATAAATTCCAAATTAATCATATCACATTATCACAATATCCATTAGGTACTTATAACACGTTATACATCAACATCAACAACAAACCCTGATACTATCATATATATATAATAGTACACTTTAGAAGTTTCAAGTAGGTACCCACGAATAATATTATATAATCACAACAAAATAACTAGGTTTTTTAATATGTAATTTCGTCCAAATTTGAACATAAAATGACTATAAAAGTAAACTGTGATTGTATATTTTTTAGATTTTTCGGTAAGAGAATTAACTACTTACGTGGAATCTTGTTTTAAATTTTCAATCCTTAGCTATAAAAACTGAACATTTTATAATTTATTAATTACGATGATTAATAATTTTCGAGATTTTGAAAAATTCTATCAAAATTCGATGTTAAAATGCTTATAAAAAAAAATTGTGCCTATGTATTTTTAATATTTTTCAACTGATATTGTAACAATATATCAGGAGCCTTGTATTAAATTTTTACACTTTTTGGCCGAACAGATAAAACTTAATTGATATTTATAGAAAAAAAAAACTAAAAAAATTGAAAACTGAAAATGTCCGTAAACGGCTCAAAAAGAGTCAAAATATTTTCAAAATTGTAGGGTGTATAGGAAATGCTAATATAAACATTCAGTGAAATTTGCATGTATCTACAGTAATTCGTTTTTTAATTACAACAAAAAAAGGAAATTGCCACATGAGAAATCGAGTGAATATCCAATGTTGTAAAAATTTCAATTTCAAACGCTCATAAAAATTTAATTTGACTTTCCGGTAGAAATTTTTTTATTGATAAAGGTAGACAATCTTATGAGTAATCTTGTATTAGATTTTCAAATCTTAGATTTAAAAAGAAAAATTTTTACGAATTCTTAACTCAAAATAATTTGCTAATTTTCGTGATTTTTCCATATTTTGTCAATTTTTGAACTTTAAATGCTTATAAAAAAAAATTGTGACTAAGGATTTTTAATATTTTTCATCTGCCTTTGAAACAACATATTAGGAGCCTTCTATTAAATTTTCAAGCTTTCGCAACCAACAAATAAAATTTTATTGAAATTTTTAGAAAAAAAACTAAAAAAAAATGGAAAATGAAAATGTCCCTAAACAGTTCAAAATAAATCGAAATATTTTGAAAATGTTATCGTGTATAGAAAATGCAAATATAAACAACCAGTGAAAATTTCATGTATATACGTTCATTTGTTTTAGAGTTACACCAATAACCAAAATCGATTTTTTGGAAAATCAATTTTGCGTAAAAATTCCCGTTTTTCCTTAATTTTTATGTTGTTTTTCCCGGCGCTTGTGAAAACTACTGGGAAATTTAAATTTTGACCTCCCCAATGCACCAACGATATTCACTTTCCAATCGAACAAGATACTGAAGTCGAAAATCGAAGCATTATTTCGACTACTTATCGTGTACACAGATAATAAAAAAATAAAAAATAAAATAAAAAAAAAAACACACATCATTGTAAAATCAATACATTCATCGTTTCACTCAGAATCTAAAATTATCTGCGAAATATGCGATCCACCGGTATATCACTGATATTTCGTAAAACTGTAGAAGATAAGCTAATAAAATAATTCTATCAATGACAAAGCATCGATAGGAACACTAACGGAATCAAAATGGTGGCCCTAGATATAGGGACACTTTTCAATACATTAATTATATACAATGCGCCTTTTATGTATAGAGTTCAGTGGTAGAACCTATAGTTGCCGTGTGACGTGTGCTCAGTACAAAATATGTAACAATTCAGATTTCACAAGTTAGAAACATCAAACAGTCTGGCAATATCAGATTTTTACATGAAGAAGCTTTACATATATTTAAATGAAACAGACCCGTGAGTGGCTCTGCCCCCCCCCCCACACCCCATGTTCAAATACCTTTAAAATACATGACTTTATGTAATATATGAAATATAATATATTTTATCATTTTTTTCTCACCCACTATCCTACATTTAATATATTATTATAATACAAAAATTATACATCTACCTATTACTAAAATGAAAAAAAAGTGAGTTCTGTCATGGGACACCCGGTAGAAACGAAGTTTCTTTTCCAACATAATATATTATAGATTACAAATACATTTTAGTGGAACCGTTCAAAATAAAAGTAAATGTGAAAAATAAACGAAAATTAAAATTATTATTATTACTATTTAATTAATATTATATTAATCATATTCAATAATCGAAATTACAGGCCCGTGATAACTGAAATATGATAAGTACCTATGTTTGTGATGTAATTTTTTCCAAATATCTTGAAAATACTGCATCAATAGTGGTGTCATCTCTCGTTGTAGTCTTGTAGATTCTGCTGGATTGTTTATCATAATATTATGTAAATTGGATGTGTCCATAAGGAAAGTTTTAAAAGTTTCCGACTTCTTATCATTAAAATTGATGTTAAAGTCACCAAATTGTTATAATTTATAAATTATAATAATTATAAACGCATAATATGCAGATCTTATTACGCTGTTTCAAATCCTATAGCGTTTTACCCGTTTTCTATTACCTAGTCTATACCAAACGCGGCAGTGCGGCACACAAAAAATGTAATTACGGCAAAGGTAAAGCACTATATATATACTATGCAACAATCAGATTATTCTACGAAAACAATTTCATGAAATAAAAATGTTTACGCGTCATGCAAGGAGATTATAATATGTATATAAGATTTAATCAAAAGTTTATGCTTTGTAAGGACCGTGGTATAAATTTCTGTGTCTGGTTGTGCATGGAATACTGTGATAACACTTTTGAGGATTTCCACTTTTTTCCCCGGCACTATGGGGATTCCCATTCCCACTTTACGGCCCGCTAGACGGAAAAAGGTCGCTTTCCAACGCTTCAACCGCGGTCGAAAACCAAACTTTCGGTGCAGGCGTGACAAAATATATATTACCTGCGTACAGTGGCGCCGAACTTAGAATTTTTTTGTGAAGCGAAATCTAGAATTTTTTATCCACCCACCCGCCCACCCACTTAAACTTAAAACTTCTGAACACAATAGACACCTTATGTAACTTTGTTTACCCATTAACCACTACTCCCAAGAACTTACCTATACCCACCTACCCACCCACCCATTAAGAAGTGAAGCGATCGCTTCACATGATAATATATGAGTTCGGCGCCACTGCCTGCGTACAATAAAATGCAATACTTATATATATTCTATACTTATTACATATTATATATTTTATTAATTATAATAATTATAAATGCATAATATACGTATTATAGCGATGTATTATCAACTATTATATTATCAATATACTCAAGATATTTATAATCAATCTATTGCGAACCGTCTCTACAACTTACCGCTGTCGCTTTTTTTTTTGTTCCATCCTACCAATCGATCTAATAATACTTCTGAAAACTGATCTGAATTCGTTAGAATTTCTATTAGGGATCGCTCAGTCCATATTTTAAGATTTCTGTTTTAAATTCAGAAAAAAACCAAAATAATCAACGTTTGAAATTTCCGAAATTCGAAGAATGCAATGGCGAAGTGGCTAAATTGATTTTGGATAAATTCAACAAAGTTATATCGAAAAACAAAGGATGGGAAAATATCAAAAAGATCAACCAAGTATTGATTGGAGAAACAACAAGCGATGACGATTTATCAAGTAATAATCTTAATTTAGATAATTATTTATGTATATGAAATAGGCCCCGATAACTTCGGTGGACGTAGAAAGATCCTTTTCGATGTATAAAAATATTTTGAGCCCAAACCGGTCAACGTTTTTCTGAAGAATGCTTATCAAAGTACGTGGTAGTAAATTTTTTTTTAATACCCACTAGTTTATTTTGTAGTATATTCATAAGAATTGCTTTTTTTATAAATTAAATGCCGTTTTTTAACTTTTTTTACATTTCTAATGCTTTTTTTATTGATTATATTGCGATTATATTATAATCCGAACCCTACTAATAAGCCTACTTATACTCTATTCACAATGAGATCATTACTCGGCGGCCTAGTTGTGCGCATGGGCGTGGCTTTGTTTCATAGCAGCACGCCAGCACCCAACGCGTTGCCATAGTGGGGATGGTGTCTCACCATATGTCTGACAAAAATTGGTCGCCGCCGAGTAATGATCTCATTGTGATTTGTGAATAGAGTATAGAATAAAGTATCTATATAAAACTATAAAAGAGCAATTTCTTCTACACTATAAGTAGGTACATATCGCATAATGAAATAAGTAGGTACAAAAAAGCTAAACATGATTTTACAAAAATATCTTTGTCCCTTAAGTTTTAAAGCAAAGTAATAAATTATTAATTATTAAGATATCAGTTCACTTAGCAACAAAATACTTTCACAAATTGAAATTAATAACGTAGTAAATAAAGTTTGGAAGTTTTAAATAAATTATAAATATCCAATAAAGTCAATTACTCGTGGAAGAGAAACATAAAATAAAAAACTTACATTTTTGAAAGCATACCTGGTAAGTAATTAGTTGATGAGTTTCCATGGTTGTCTGCATATTCAGCAATAGAAAATGGTGTATTTTGAAAATTTTGTGTAGAGTTTTCTAAATCTCAATTATTATTGGGTAGTCTGGAAACTACGGACCCATTGGAAACGCGTGGAACTTTATTATTATTTCTTATAATTATATAATACCCCCCTCCCACCAACTCACATACACACACAATAATTCAGGATACGCGCTTATGTGCTTATCATGACTAAATAAACTAAATAAAATTATTTAGTCGTGGTGCGTATTACTATATATAGGTACGTACGAAAACATTAAATACAATTTATACGCCGAGGCACATCAATCCTAAGCGATTGAATCCTATAGCTTTTTCGGGTCCACCGCAAGACGAAAAAAAAGGCACAAAATGATTGTCTGGTATAATGGTTGTGGTGACATAGGCCGACACGGGTAGGGGATCCGATCATTAATATTGTTTCGCCTCGATAATAAAACAGCTCCTGCACCGTCACCGCCGTCTTCTCCGGAATAATATACGATGAGGGTGGTGCCGTCTCATCACCGTCCCGTTAAACCACGACGCATATTATTATTAAATTGATCGTTGGCGTATAATATTATTACTATTATTATTATTATTATTATTCGTAGAGATCGACCGCTGCTGCCACTACCGACAACCCGCGAACCCCAGCTAAATAAATCGAACCCATGTTATGATATAAAATTAATATGTATATACGTATAATGTATGTAATATTGTAATACACGTATAATTGCAGCAATATTATTAGTCGTGTTTACTTTAACAAGCACCACAAATAAATAAACTAACTCATTAGTCGCGTAACAGTTGCATATACATATATTGTGATGTTTTGATTGTGATTACATAAGGTCCGTTTTCGGGAACCTGAGTATAGGTACTATTGTTTTTATCCATGGTTCCCAATAATTAAATGACTAATTTTGAAAATAAACAACGTAGACTTCTAGGTATAATAATATATTAATTTATTTATAATATCACCTATTCGGTCTGCTGTTGAAGCTCGAGAAATTATATAATTAATTGAAATCGTCCATCACGACGATACTTATTATTGCACTGCATGACATAATATTGTATTCTCCATTTCTCCCTGCAGATGGGCCAAGGACCGTCTATATGACGTTAATAATAACAACAGTATAATATAATGTATACACTATGCAAGGAAACAAATCGGTTGCATTCATATAATAATATATTATATTATTATAACATCTGCATCAGCGTATACGAAAAATAAGAATTTTATTATTATAAACTGCGTCTGCAGTTTGCATTAGAATCGATTTTTGTCTCGCACCGTTTATAGGTTTATAGTGTCTCAGTGAAACTGCTAACTAAGCGTAACTAAAACATAACGCGATTGTCAGATGGGGGAGCCGGGGAGGGGTGGTGTATATAGGGATTATATTAGAAACACAACAAGGCCTAAATCCAACAATCCAGTACCTATACTATCATGTATATATTATAATAGTCGGATTTATCTCTTTTCTGCAGTAAAAAATCGAATTACACGTGATTAGTACAAAATGATGATAAAATCTAAAAAATCCAATATTTCGGTTGTAGTTATTATTATTTCTTAATTCTTTTTGTACCTACTGTTATCATGGTCAATCTATTGAGATAGTTATATTATAATATATCATAATATCCAACCACACAGTATATATAGGCTTATATCAACAAACAAACTAACCACACAATTTATTAATGACTACTAGCAACTTAAATATCTATATATTTTAATAAAAATGTCAACATTAAAATTTAAAGCAAAACAGTTTGTAATTCTGAACTGTAATTATAACTTATAAGTCAATAACTAATAACAATTATATTAATTTTCTTATTTTCTTTCAACTCTATGGCAATTAATTTATAGATGTAATATGATAATTATTGACAATATAAATAACCAATCGGTTAAAAAAAGGGTTATGCATTATGATCAATCGCAAGGTGAGCCACTGATAACCGTGGATCACTCATTTGCAATCTCTACACGTCTCGAGATTTTTGTCTTTAGTTTAACAAAATAGCCTTTTTTTGATGGGTATCTAACGACATGGTTGCTAGGTAGACGCAAACTATATACCTACTCAACATCGGGTTATTTTATGCAACGTTGCCATACTGCCTTGCTGGGTAATCATATATTATACTATAGCCCATATGTATTGATATTGCAATGTAATCGAGGCTGGACAAGTTTACTAATATGTTTAACTCATTGAGTTAAGTTTAAAGCTTAAAGATACTTTTCTTTCTTATACATTATTACCTAGTGAGTAGTAATAAATATAAAATATGGAAAATGCAGTTAAAATAATTACATTAGAAATTAGAGGGGACCAAGAGCTTGGTAGATGATTCAAGTGAACATCGTTTTATATGACATCGAGTGGTCGGACAAGTTTAATGGTATACCTAGTGCACAAATAAAAATAGTTATACACTCCTGTATATTAACAACGGTGGTCGTAAAAAAATAGTTAAGCTTTGGCTGAGCATAAACATATTATAATATTAGATACGACGAGAAAATCCAAAAGCCACTTTTTATGTGAAAATTGTAAATTTGAAAATCATGAAATATATTGAGTACATTTGAAAATTGTATAATTATAAATTTAGTAACGTTTAGTACCTACGCAATCGTGTTGTATTTATGGATTTCCATTATTATTCAACCAAAATACACAATCGTGTTCACAAAAGAGTAAATCGTACGCAATCAATTGGATTCTCCCAATAATATAATATAGTTCTTACGTTAAGTAAGTTATTACTTATTTTATAGGTGTATCATGTTTAAACTGAATTCAAGAATCCAACATTCAGTATTTCGTGGAAGAAAATTCCTGGTTGCGCGTGATAACCACAGCAGGATGTCATAATTTTGTTTTAAGATGACATTTATACACTTATATCACATGATGGCCATTTTATCATTTAATATTTAAAATTAATATATAATATTCGTATGAAAGTATTAGGTATACGTACTTAGTAGCACTGAGTACATAATTTATTGTCTAAAAAGTATTCAACTTAATAATATGTTTACAGTTAAAGTCTTACATACACTGCAATTTCGTAGTTCAATATAATTTTACGAGTTTATTTTTTTACATATTTATACCTACTGTAATCTTCCGTATGATAACAAACAGTTTCCTGATGAATTTTGTAATTATTGTCAAAACAACTTACAATAAGTCGCGAGTGTGTATAAGTTTAAGTACTCACTCAATATTTATGCAATTTTTTTTCCTATAATTATTTAAGTCAACGAGAATGTAAACATAATTATCTGAATGGTATTGTTATTTGTTTTTTTTTTCAAATTATATCTCCATGAAATCGTTTTTTTTTTTTTATTCTAATCTTTCAATCCTTGTAATTTATTATCTTCTACTCGTAGACCGTAGACCGTAGTCCATGTATATGTTAGCTATCAAAGTATATATACCTAATATATAACCTTCATACAGTTAAAATATTTACCAACTATTTGAGTTTAGATAATTATATTAATTAATAACCATATTGGATAGGATATAGGTAATATAAAATATGACTAAACTATGTTTTATTTAACAATGTTTAGCCTATCCGAAAACTAAATACACAAAATCATAATATTAACTATTATATTATTTGGATCAAAGTGCATATTAATTGTTGTTTATTCAAAACCATATTGTTTTATCATTTAAAACATAATTATTAATCATTGAATATTCGATTCACATCTTGCATGGTTACCTATTGAGTATAAGTTTAGTTTTTACATTTTAATATATTAAATGTCCAATATAGATAGGTCGATGGGTATGTAGTATATTATTATGTACTATAAATTATAATATAATTTTTACAAATGAATAATGTGTATAAACTATTTTATAATACTTATTAGCCGCCATCCCCCTACCGGACATGGCAGAAACCAGCTACGGGTGCCCAATTGAAATTCTGCCAAAACCCAAAAAACACACGTGTTAACAAAAACCTACAGTACCCTCCCCCACAGATTAAACAACCACCCAATGGCCTAAGTTTCCGAGGATTAATTAATAAAAAAAAAAAACAACTTATTACTTACATATCTGGCTGTAATTTTTTGGTTAAGTGACTTATATCTCATACCCATCCACACCCAACACAATATAATTGAATATATTGCTGAATAATTATGAACATTCAAGTACATATTAGTACAAATCTAGATAGAATGATACCTAGTGCACTATCATGCATTCATGCTGTCGAAGTAGGATGCAATCTATTCTATGATTTTATGACAGTTAGGTACTGCAGTGACATTAGTACATTGCCTATCACCATTAATTACTGTTGTCATGTAAATTGACTACTTATGTTTTATCATATACCATTCCGCTGTTAACCAATACCTACCACTGCTGTATCACGGGATCCAGGACTAAAATATGATCGTCCACTGTCTAATATTTTACATCAAACATAAGTCACCATAATGTAACGGTTTATTAGCCCACGGACAAGATGTATATACAAATCGGAGGTCCTGGCCCAGAATAGACCCTACTTCTTGCAGGGATAATTTTTTATTCAGATGCTTACAGCTGTCGGCTTTAAAATATATTAAAATGTACAACTACTGAACTACCCTTCAGCTAATACCCACATAAAACGATACCTTGTCCGTTTCTGATTCATCGAACATTTCTTGATTCGTCGTTGATTCGATGCCTCGATATGTGTCGTCGAGGTTCCAAGATGGTACCAGCGGGTTTCCATTGCAGTCTGGCCCAAACACCTGGACCTATGCAATTGCTGCCTCGGTGGTAGGGTTGTTCCTCCTTCCTCGTTGCAGGACTTCTCGGTCTTGTAATTTTCCATTGCTTTATCCACGTGCCCACTTTATCTATTAAACATACACCATCTGAAATCCATCGCAAGATCACGTTTGGCTAATTCAACTGAGTGGGCTTCACTCGCGCCCGCTTTATCGGTTATTAATATCCACATTCCACAGTCATGGTTCCGATTACAACCATATTATTATTCTACCATTTAGCGTTTAGGGTCATCACTCGTCAGATTTCTATTCAACTGTTTTCTTGCTATTGAACTGATTTATTGAAAACCCCTGGATTATGTTGGAATATTATATTGCTTAGGGAAACATTTTTATCATTTCACGCGACTATCGCAAACCTAATTATTAATAAATACGCGTAGTCAGTCGTGCAAAAATGTAATCTATAATTATAACAGTGTATTAGTGTATCTAACTATTTTACTTAATGTCGTTCATGATAAAATGTATAGTTCTTTTTAATAGTTCTCCATTCATTGTCGATCATCTCCTTCTGACTGGACTACTGGAGTGAATCTGTAAACACGTGCATTTATAAAAACTTTACTCAGACATATACAACCAAAAAGTCTATAACAGGCTGCAGCTATCAGAGTTTTAGATGTGAAACGTATTTGATTCAATATATTTTAAAATTTCAAAATGTTGAAATGATTTTTTTTTATATTGTTCTTAATAACATTAAATTCTTAACAATCTGCGACATTGGCCATAAAATACTATTCTTTTTTTTTTTTGTTAAATTAGGTTGTACAATTTGGTTATATTTAAGAACTTTAAAATTTGTTTGGTGGTGTCCACGTCGGGTCTGAGTGCTGTGTCTATACTTTGTTCAAGTTAAGAAACAAAGTCGGGGGATGACTTGAGCTCAGGGGAGTGGCAATATACCACAGCAGGTATACAGATAATAATGTAGGGGTGATAAACGAGTGTTGCCTGACCGTGGACCAACGAAAGCTGGTCACTCACGGCAACGTTTCTTAACTGGAACAGAGTATAGGGTGTTGGGTATGTTGAGGACTTTAACTTGAGGTTGTTCAGTTCGTCTGCGTACTGGAGGTATTCTGTGATTATGTGGCTGAATGATAGTTCTGTTCCATAAGGATTGTACATTTGTTTTTTTTCTTTTGTCATGAGATATCCATATGTAAGACGGATATGACTGATAGAGTCTGTTGATAATTACCTCATCCTTTCTATTCAGATGAGCCTATAGGCCAACTGAAGATAGTATTTTTGATTTATTTTAATTTAGTGTTTTGGTTCAGCCAGACATGATTTTTTTGTGATTTTACCAATAGTACCTGTTACCTTTTTAATATTTATAAATGTATATCTATTATACAACGAGCCCCGTGAAGAAGTGACCAGCCGGGATCATAATATGATGGTATACCTTAAGTTATGGCCAAATTTTTAATATTAATTAGTTATTTTTTAGTTATGACCAATTCAAACCGAACCTACCGCACATTTGCTGATGAATCTTAAAAACTTTTCAACTTTTTATCGTATTTTTTTTAAAGCTTTAATTGTGCTATCAACTAACACACACAATCAAACCAGAAATGTACAAATTATTATTATTAAATTAAAAAAATAGAATTCTGCAAAATAATAAAATAAAATTAAAAACTATACTAAATAGTATTTACTACAATTTGTATTTACTAAATACAGTGCCATTTGTTGTTATATGCGATTTACTTTTAAAAAGCTAATTTTTGCTATTTTTTTTTACTTTTTTTAAATGTAATAAAAATAATATATACCTTTCTGGTTTGATTGTGTATGTTAGTTAATAGAATAATAAAATAGCTTTAAAATAAAAAAAAATACGATAAAAAGGTAAACATTTTTGAAGTTATATGACAAAAAATGTACGGTAAGTTTGATTTTGTTTAAAAAAAGTTGAATTGCCAATAACTAAAAAAATAAAGAAGTTAGACGCTCCCCGGCTCCCCTACCTTTATAGGGGTTTTTTTCATAACGATTATCATATGACGCCTGATGGTAAATTCTTCACGGGACACATTGTATAGACGTGTAATGAAAAAGTATTGCTATTACTGCTGAAAGTTTGTTATTACTAATTACTTTAATTTAAGTTTTGTACGTTAAAATATAATTATTAATATTATATTATATAACTACCATTTTGATTTTTTCTTTGTAATAGTTTTAACTTTCTCGTGGTTTTGCTGCGAAGTTTGGTATTTTTGTTTGAATTTATATAATATGTTATTATTTAGTCGGATTCGTTATATTTTTGAACTTCAAAAAAGATAAAATGTATATTAGTGTGTATTTGGTAGTTCCATAAACAAATTTAAAGTTCAACGAACAGTAAAATAGAATAAAATTTAAGTTTGTTATTATCTTGTAGCTTGATACTTTTTATTTTTGTACACATAAAATATTAAGTATATATATAATGTTATTTACACAACGAGCTACAGAGCTATTTGGTGTACGATGAATATTTATTAGCAAAAAAAGCTTCGGATCTATAATGTAACTAACGTAGGTTTTAGTTGTCGAACAAAAGACCAAATTCTATTATGTATACATAATACGCAATAATAATGATGCGTAATAAGAATACATATACGAGTAGACTTATTCAAAAACGACTTTTTAATCTATTTTTTTTATAAAATCGAATCTATTCTTTTAATTAATTTTTCAGCAAGTGATTGTATATTATGTATAATGTAATATATTACATTTACAGTGAAATATAATATGACATAAGGCAAAAAGTTTTTTCTTAATATCTAGCCTCACTACTTGAGCTAGATATTAAGAAAAAGAGTCGGGCTGTTCCTATTGTTGTAAAAGTTAAAAAAAATAAGTGAGTACCTTATAATATCTTAACGGACGGGATGACATATGACGGATTGTAATACCTATTCAAATTTCAATCATTACTTTGGTTAAATAAAAAATTTAAATATTTTATACCCATGAATATAGCTGAGTCTTTTGTATAAACACATACACCTAATATAATAATGCATTGTACTTGTATTACTGACAATACACACGGGCTTGTAATGTTAATACTTTAATAGTTTAATGGACATTATACTGTTATTTTCAGTAGTTATTAATCGGCCGCCGTAATGCCAATTATATGGACACCAAGTGCATGATGAGGAAATTCCCTAGAAGTACTAGTGGGTGTCTTAATCAACACAGATATTATGTATTGTTCCATAATAGATCACAATATTTTTAGGGGTGGCAGGGTGGGTATGAAATATACTCAATATTTGCCCCTGAACTTGGAAAATAGTTCAGCTCAGGCACGTATATAGACATATAGTGAAGGTCGAATCCCCCTCCCAGAAGTCCTTTTCTATGTGCGTACCTGGTTCGGCGACACTACATTGAGTATATGGGTCGTGACGAAAACAATGCATTATAATATGCAGTGACACCCACCCCGACGTTTGGGTTAAAAAAACTACTAGCGTTTTTTATTCTGACCCGTGAACCAAGGCACCGACGTCATGATTGCGTCATCACGACCTACAACGATGCGTTAGTGGATGTCTGATATCAGTGGTGGCGTAGTAGTCGTATTATTTATTATATTAATAATAATAATAATAATTATTATTATTATTTATTAATAACCACAACAATAATAATCGAGGAAACGCTTGTGGGCCGTCAACTCTTCCGTCTGCGCTCGGCAGCCAAAGCGGAGCGAAACTTTTTCCAGTAAACCTATCTACCTACGCTCCCGGTGAAGGGGTGATGTTGGCGGCGGGTGGTTAGGATACGCTCCGGGTCCACCCCTCCACCGACGGCCATTCACCACCAGAGGGGAGGGAATGGAAATTAATGGTTTTCGTTTTTGCGACGCGGAGGAGAAACGGAGGCGTGGCTCACGCGGTCGTCGTGCGCACGGTCCGCGCGGTGGCTGGGACCGTGCCGGGACGCGGCGGCGGTGGTGGTAGCAGCCGTGGAGGGCGGCGGGTAGAGCCGACAGCTACGACGACCGCGACGGTGCACTGCGCTGCACTAGCACTACTCGACGACGACGACGACCGCCGCCGCCACTACACACCACCGGCGACCGGCAGTTCACAGCGGACCGTACCTCACGACGCACTGCTGCGGCTGTCGATCATTGCACTCTATCATCGCCACTACCACCACCACTACTACTACTACTCTACTATTATTACCACCTGAGCAGTAGAAGTAGCAGCGGCAGCATCAGCAGTAGCCGACGTCTCGCGGTGTCGTCCGCGTACGGATAGAAAAAAAAAATAGAAATCTCCTCTCCGGGACATAGTTTAGTTTTCTCGTTTAAATTAACTTACCCTTCGCAACCCGACATCCAACTCCCGAGTCTCCGTTATAACCCCGCACGCATCACGTCCAATTTTTCCTTTGACCGTGTCACCGCCAAACTGGTAACAATTTCGCACCGCCACAGCTACCCGTCGTAGTAGTAGCCACGGCACCCAAACGACCGCCGCCGTACCGCACGACCGCCGGCCTCAGCCGCCGCCACTGCTGCACCACTGCAGCGCGCCTTAACGACGACGGACAGCCGCACGGCTGCACCAGACCGCACCAGACGCACCGCTATGTCGCATCATTTCGCCGGCGCCGGAGACGTCGGAGTGCCCCTGAAATCGACGGTAAGTAATTGCCACAGCGACCGCGCTTGCCCTACATTATACCTATTGCGATATCGTTATTTTAATTTATTATATTATTACCGTCCCGGGACACTGCCGTCACCACTTGCACCACCCACCACTAACCGCCACCCAGTAGAGAATGTTTACGCCACTGGTTATGCGCTCGTTCTGCGAACGTATATTATTTTTCGTTTTTCCACCTGCACTTGGCGAAAGCGCAGCGTGTTTCCCTCCCCATTTTTTACGTACTTACTCAATTTTTTACATTTTTCCGTTGCGACGAGGGGGTCGATGCGCGTGTTATCGCACCGCCTTGGACGTTACTCACGTGCTGGCCAGATGCCGAGGTCCGATATATATACGCACCGGCACATTGGTTCGCAAAAAAAGGGTTCCTATGTTATGTGCCTTATGTTGTGCCTTATGTTATAATATAATTATAATAGTCAATGGTGTTTTTTTGGAATACCATGGTTTTGATGTGTGGTGGATAAATATTATTTTACATTTTTACGTAATATTATATGGTTTGTGCCCTACATAAGGTTATAAAAATGTATTCGCGTTAAAATTGTTTTCCTCGATTTTTTACCATTGCTATAGGTTATTAAGTTACTTGAATATTATTATACTGTTATTTATATTTGGTGGTACGGCTTTTTTTTCTTGACACGCTTGCCCGTTTTCAGGTCGGGGTGGGTATACCTGTCTCGGCCGAAGATATAATCCTACAGACTTTCGACAATGATGACAGAAAACTGCAGGTGTGCGTATGTATGCTTTGGAAATCTAATAGAAAAAATGTATTTTAAAAACCGACTTCTATAACGTTTGTCTCACCCGAATTCAACACGCTTGGATATTATTATCTCTATATCATAATATACCTAATAATAATTATGTCATGTTTTATATAATACTCTTTTTTTTATTTTGTTATAACAACAATGTTCTTCCAACCGAAATGCATGCGAGAGCTTGTTTGTTGGCATGTCACGATTTTATATTATAACGATATAATATTATTTAAATTTTATTATACACAGAATATTAATATTATATTATACCTATACACAGGGTCGACGAAATTGTTAGATTCAACTGGCGGGGATTTTATCAAAAATTATACATGTAATCACCGCCAGTTTTTTAACTTAAAATTCATATGACCCTGTATACAAATTACATGACGTTTAAATATATTGATTTATATTATACGATTATACCTATAGTTCTATAATATGGGATAATAATATATATTAATATTATAATATTAATAACTATTAATAACTATATTATAATATAGTACGCGCAACGTGCCGCTCGCGCGTCTGTGTGTGTGCTGTGTAGAGCTGCTTTCATCCATTCTGCGTGTTCCAATAGGGCAACGCGAAATAGTATTCAATATTATTGCATTCCGTTGGTTTTTTAATTATTTTTTTTATTGTTTCAATTTTATGCCTAGTCCGATTTATAATAATTTGTATAACACATGCAGACATTCAGTAATAGTAATTTACCACAATAATAGTAATAATAATAATAAAAATACGATACGGTCATTTATACATAATAATGTATATATATAGATATATTATTATTAGTACAGTGCTTTCGAGCTGCCGTGTTATTGTTTTTATATTATTATGATTATTGATTATTGTTATTGAAACTTGTAATTAAAATCTAATACTTGCTAACTTTTCACTGCAGCATACAAATAAGCAGACATTACTGTATACTAACATTTTTTCACCATAATATTATAATATTGCAGTAGGTATGTGTATTAGACACCGCTGACGAATAAAATTCACTTTTTTCATCCACGTATCGTTTTAGATTGTAACGAGAATAATATTACAACACACGGGCCGACAAACAATTTACACAGCTTTTTACTCGATCCTAAAATCTGTTCGTATCATTCCCGTGTAAATATTGAACACGAATTGGGGTCCGGGACACCAAACGCATTTCGTGTTTTATTTATTTTATTATTATGTGCAGTCGATGTCGAATTTGTTTTAGTTGGTAGCTAGTACCAATGTACCATAGATATATGGCTAGTACTTAATTCTATACACTATTCGGATCAGTTTTATTTGTATTAAAACGATGATTAATAGGTATACTTAATATTACACATAAGTACATAACTTTTAATGTATTTGAGTGATATGACTGTGATAACCACTTTCAAGTGTAACCTCCCGAACGAGGTTTACCCCCAATTTATACAACACTCAAACTAAACTTACGATGACATTTTATTGTATTATGACCGTGTCGCAACGAAACGTTTGAGTTTTACCACGAAAATAATTCATTTTTGAATACCTATTCGCACACACCGTCGTACTGCAGCTGAACTAGTCTTGTGTTACAAATTAATAATTACAATAAATTCTATTGTTAGTATTGTCCGTGGTACTATCACAGTTTATTTTTAAAATATAGCCTGCGGCACAACCACGACTAGAAAATGGGTTTTTTCTGTTTCGAGTTTTAGACATCCTACTGTGCATATGACGTGTTAATAATATATTATGTTATTTTTTTCTTATACCTAAACAGTACACACACAGAGAGGGCAAACTGGTTTTACCGATTTCGTACAATAATAATAATATTATACTTGTTGGGATCCCATTTACCCATTTAAAAATAACCAAACACCATCAACAACGCACGAGTAATGCCTACCCAGTACCCATCATCCCGTTATCCCTACTACCCTACACCTAAATTATTCCAAGACGTGTTCTTCTTGTGCCCAACAAATTCATTGATTTAACAAGACTTATCAAATATCTGAATTAACTTGATGGCCCACTCTACGTTTGCATGTTAATCGTATAGTATATTCGTATACATGTTACTATAATATTACATGGGTAGTTGTGAGTCGATCGATCGATTGTTCGTTTGCCAGTTTACCCCTACGCCGAATAATGTTTTTTCGAGTAGTCTTTCTAGTGTTACATCGTATTATTCGTTTGAAACTTGCGTTTATGTATAATATTTTAATGGTTCATGTTGAAGAAACGATATAATAAACTAATCGTTAATTTAGGTTTTTTTAATGTATTGGCATTCAATACTTGCGTTATTCGCATTCTTTAAATATTTATAGGTGAATGTGCGTTTGTTCACTTCCATATGACCATATAGCTGGTGTATGCGACGCATATTATGCAAATACACTTAATCGATGTTCTAAAAGTCTGTTAAATATACTTCCGGGTTTCAAAAATAATTATCAATTAGTAAACAATCAACACGACATCGGTGTAAAGACGTTTAAATTAATTTAATAAGAACGAAAATAAATTCCAATTTATATGGTATCTGTCATCACAACAGTGTACACACTCAAACTTGAATAATTGAAGCTATCGACGATAAAACAAATAACAATTCAATTTATTTCAACACAGCACATTTAACTGTGATTTCATTGAATAAAATTGAACCACTGCGTCATTTAACTACTCAAGTCACAAAGCATAATATTGTATATTTATATTAATTTCTGTAATATAATATTCCTTGTATGGTTCGAACCATTTTTTATAATATTCTAATTACTCCGTTTGCATGGGGAAATTTCGGTCATCTATTTTTATTATAGGAAACACGGCGACCCCCCATGTGACATGGTCAAAAATAACTTTATATACGTTTTACCACATTAATAATGTATTTTAAATCGCGTGTAGGTATAATTAATATTGTATAAATAAAACGTACGGTTGATCACAAAAGTGTCGTGGTGTGTTTTAAATTTTAATATGCACTTTAAAACATAATGGCCACTCCCCTTGTTGAACAAACATTTTGTTCTATTTTCGTTGTAGTTCACCAACATACGGGTTTTATAGGACAGAAGTGATCGATTTCTGACGGGGTAGCGGGTAACATGCAAATGAATTATCATACCAAAATTGTGAGCTTACTTTATTGATTAGTGATTACGTGTACTTAATATATTGCAGACGTCATATATTTTAACGTTAACTGAAAATGTAAAAAAATATTATTTTTTTCTATCGTTATACAAATTGATAATACCATTAAGAAAAAAAAAATTATTATACCTACTTCGAGCTACTTGTTATAAAGGCAGGAAATAGGAACTTGTGTAATTTTGAAAGGACAAGTACTGGTAAATATTATCTTTAGACCTTTAGTAAAACATTATGAAGACTGCTACCTACATAGTTACTGTTTATTTTTAAAAGTTATTTTGGTAGAAATATAATTGTATTTACTTAAGACTTCAATTTAATTATTTTGATAAATTTGATATTTAAATTATATTTTGTTTATTAAAACTACTTATACAGGTCTTATCAACTATTTGTTTTTGTATGTGGTTTCAGTTTCTTTCGTCTCGATGAAAATTAAAAACTTCTAAAAATATAACGGCAGTTGGTCACTTTAAAAATCAAATCAATCCATTCGTGTTGTGTGTGTGGTCTACTGGTCTATATGGTTTTGCATTTTCTTTATTAAACCTAAAGGTTTTTTTTTACCGTCACATCTGATCTATATAGTTTAACTGTTTAAGGAACGCCAAGGTTTGTTTAGCATTGAATGACCTGTCGGGGATGGACGTAAATCGAAAATGTTTAAGTCAGTCTGGTCACGTACAAGCGATGCTTGTTTTGAATATACTTAGTGCAGTGTTTTATCTGATGGTCGTGAAAAAACGGACAGAAGAATAACTTACGGAGTAAGAAGTTTAACACAGCTTTTTAAAAAATTATTCTTGCTGCACATCGCGCAAAAGGTTAAACAATTTTTCCTATCGATATTATTTTTTACTGGCACCAACGATTTAGTTTTTTCTAAACCCGGTAAGGTCATGTCAAACTTAAAAATAAATTAGAACATCCAAGTAATTCTTGAATGTCAAACGGTGTATTTCTTTTCCTCCCACCATACACCTACAGACCCGATGTATATTTAGCATCTGGCATCTCGTACACTGTGGCAACAAAAATACGCGTACATCATAAGGGTGGGGAGTCAGAAAAACAACGTTATGTGTTATTATTATAAAAAAAAAACAAATTATAGGTAATATAAATTAAAAATATATTTCAATATTGTGACACTAACATTATGTTGACTAATTTCGTAAAGTTTATTTTGAAATTAATAGTGCGTTTCCTATCAAACTGGATGTGTTGAAAAAACTATGGTTTCCACTAAAAACGACATAAATATGTAAGCGAATATCAATAATATGCAATATTACTAAAAATGCACTAAAATATGCAGCTTAATTTCCTTACTTAATAACACAACGTTGTACGATAAAATAAAATTTGAAGATTAATCAATAATTATTATGAAAGATTTAACCAAAGACTATACGGGTTAATTTGAACAGTGTACGTAAACTTTAACATTACCGTAATTAAATATGTATTGCTGAATAGGTACCTATTATTGTTATTGATCCTAATAATCATGGCCGTATTCATAACGGTTTCTTAAAAATTTCTAATACCTACATATCAATATTATAATCATTAATAAATTGCGTTTACGGTAATATATTCTCTACCGTAGTAACTGTACATAGGTGATAGGTCATCAATACAAAATGTATTGGGTACAGTTCGAATGCCAACTACTGTAGCTTTAACAATATCATAATAAATAAGTAGTAAGTCAGTACTTTTAACGTATTACGCCACCAACCCATATCTCATTATATAATTGTTACTAGTATAGTACTGTACACTCTATGGTTATATTTGTATATTATCGTCCAAAGCATTGCTATATTTTTATTATATATTATATTTTATATATTATTATTATATTATACAATATTTCATTCGTATTGTCCGTGTTCTCTTATGTATTGCGACGTCTAAACGACAGTAGACGTATATATTATACATTGGCTACGGTTACACGGATTATTATACACAAAATAATATAAACACGGTTGCTCGGAACGTAATATTATTATTATTGTTACTGTTGTTGTTTTCCTACAGCCTGTTATAAGATGTGCGGCTAGTGAACGATTGCGGTTAATTCGTACGAAGGAGTAAAATATAATATTATACATACCTGTGTGGTTCCCAAACCAGCACAGAGCACCTACCCTACATTATGGAGAATAATATTGTTTCGCAGGCTATTTCGTTATAATTTTATAGAATTATATTATACCGTATGAATTTTGAATTTACATGCCCATACATGTTCCAGCTAGCGTGGACGACGGCAATAATTATTTATAACAACTCGGTCTATTTCACGTATTTTTCGTCCGTTCGTCATCCCGAGTCGTATGACTACATGAATGGTCATTGTTCGAAATTTGACAATAAAACAACCGTTGTCACGGTTGGTGAAAATCCAGTTGAAATCCAGTATTTGAACAATAATAATATTATACATAACATTTAATTTGCTAAACCGGTATATTTTATTTTGTATCTCCGCGTTCGGTTCATTTCAGCTACAGAACGATCCGTTGGGGATTAAATACAAATTATATTTGATACCCAAGTAGGTATACAAACAAAATAAAAACGATTCTCTTTCGAGGAAACCCTTCAAAACTGTAATCATGTAATAAAATATGTGTACCTATTACCTAAATATTTTTATCATTTACACATCGGTTTGGTATAATATAATTTCTCATACACCGGGAGGGGCCGGGGTTATCTAAATATCTAATCGAGAATAGGACGTGCTCCAATTACGAGTGCATAATTATTCGTATATTGTTAATTGTTATACTTGGACCAAATTCTCTTATGCATAGTTATCATGTGTAACTAGAATTTTTCGTGACTTATCTAAAATATTGTCTATAGAACGTACCTTCGTCCTACATACAATTACGTAAAACGTTTAGTTACGTAAAATTATTAATAGGTACAATATTATTACTCAGATCTTCTGATGTACTTGCGCGTTTTTCAATATCTCTGATCTCATAGGCGTGCTTGATTGTAGAAAGCAATATTACTTACAGTAATAAAGGTTCTCATTCGTATAAACGTCTTTTTCTTTACGTCTGTCGATTATTGCTTTATTTTTTTTACGACCGTCGAACTTCTACGGAGATGTGTGACGCTCACTCGTAATACAGTCTTGAGATAAAGACAATATCAGAAAAAATTGTTAAACACTGTAATAAACGATAATAATGTGGAACTGTGTAATCTATAGGCTCCGTATGTGTGTAATATACCTATCACGTTGACTTCCGTACGCTACCTTCCGCCTTCCGCACGTTATCTTCTGCCTTCCGGTTACGAGTTTTCTAAACGATCATACTATAAAATATTAGTATATTAGGTATATTGATGCAACCGAGATACACACGGGTTAAACCGTTGGCATTTTCACGTATATTATTCTTACTTTACTTATTTACGTTTAATCTTTTAAGCATTTATTCACGTGACTACAAACTGATTCACCAAGCGTGTTCATCCCCATTTACCCTCAAATAATAAAAGTATTCAAATTCTGATTTTTAGAATTGTTCAGTATATACTTACGCTTAAGGACGATATTTTCAAATACATTGATCTTATGCAATTTAAAGAGTGTCCTATGTCGATGCAAACATTTTTTTTCAAACGACCAATCATTTTTATTGTAAATATTAAATTATAAGAGATGATATTTTGGAAAATATTGATGCGTATCAATTCAAATGTAGCATTAGTATTTAAATGTAGTAACGAGTATTTTCTGAGTTATTAAGCTTATTTATGTACTCGGGATAATATATTAGTACCTATTCACCAAACTAGTAAATCACCCTATATATCAAAAACAAACAAATTCTGTTTGGCGATTTTGAATCGCACGATTAATTACTTGTAAACCTATCCAGATTATGCTGTTCAAAAAAAACCTTAGTCTAAAACCCCGAATAAGGAATTACCTATTAAATTATGTCATTTAAAAATATACCGCACAGGGATGCTAAGACTTGTCTGAACCATGTTATGGGTTTGGCTTAAGGTTGAGGGGTAGACGGCTGTCAACTAGAATAAATTTATATTTATAAAAAAAATATCGTAGAAGGGATGCAATTATAGCGGAAATAATAAGGTTAACATTAGTTGCATTTTAAGCTGGACCTGGGTGCAGCATTACCTTCATAGCCTCTCTGTACAAATTGTTTTAACCTTGTCGTTTGTTAACTGCGCCTGGAAAACGATTCATACAATATTTTCTTCCGGGAATATATTTAAAAACTAAAATATCACACATTTAAATTTTGAAATATGCCTTTTTAATAAAAAAAAAAAGTGAAGCATGTAAATAATAACGCGGATCATGTTAAAAATACATTTATATAATTTATGTGAACAATATTATTATATGTTCCGTGATGTCCACTAATCAATTTAAATTTAAATTACTTGGACACCGTAATTAAGTATATTATCTATATTTTAGTTTTATGCAATAACAAAAATAAGTTGAACTAATTATACAGTTCTCATATTTATATTCTAACGATTATTTTATATCATAAAAAGATAAGGTACCTACCTACTTTTTGTAAATTGTAATTAAAATCTAATAATACAATTATTGTATTTTATGAAATGTTGAAAGTTGAATGTACAAATTATTTTATTGTTCAGCTTATATTTAAACAACCTTCATCGTAAAGCGAAAGACTTAAGTTATCAAAAACGATATACAATATTCAAAGTTGAATTAAATTACTGTAAATTATTATCACACAATTAATTAAAATATTATTAAAAAAAAACCCAAAGTTTATTTTAAACAAGGTTCTTGTTTCACATTACAATAATTATATACTCCAGTTAATTATTAATGCACGTTTCGAATGCTAAATTTACTTTTGGTATTCCAATCAGACAAAAACTCAAAAATCTTCATATAATTTTATTTACTTATTACTCAATATATTTAAAATGTTATTGTACAATTTGAATGCAATACAAACAATGTTTTTATTTATATAATTTTTCAAATTTTACTGTGTTTTTATTATAGCGTATATTTTTTTGTTTCGTATTTTAAAGCAGAATATTATCGAAAGATTAGTAAATAAAGGTATTTTAAGTTTTTATGAGTAGTATACCCACAATTTTGCGTGGTACTCCAGTGAAACTCCATTTAGCTTAATATCTTAATTTTAAATAAATAAACCACTAGTTTGAAATTCGATTTTCATGCAGTGAATTCTAAGAAAAATATCCTAATTTATATGAATATGAAATTGAAAATGGTTTATGACATTTCAGAAAGTTAAGACCTTGGAAAATGAAATCGATAAAATATGGTAAATAATATGATTTTTTCGCTAATTTTGTTTTAAAACGACTAGTAAACTAATAACTAATATCGAACTAATAGTTCAAATTATGTGAAAGTAATATTTCCAAAAATGTTAATACTTTTTTATAAAATAATCACCTTGTAAATAAATAACCGTTTAGAAAAAATATAAAATGATCATTCTTATCTTCACCATTCAATGCCATCGGACATAAATGTCAATGCCTAACGTTCGTATCATCCGATTATCCGAGTATGCGGAGTATGTTAATTGAGATCATATTATTATACCGAGATTATAAACATCGGTTTTAAGTCAATTTATAGTCCTTTGACAACAACTGCTACCTACATGAGTTTTTTATCTATGAAACAAACTGCCCGTGGCATATGTGGCCATTGGACATTCTATGAGTTATAAATTATTGAACAACAGTACCCGTCCTATTATCGATTTCCATGACAACGTTTAATACGTCCTTTGGACTTACACTATTTTTATGTCGATGTTTGAGACTTCTATATCTGTAGCTGGTTTTTAGTCCCCGTACAAGAGTTATATTTTTACAATCAAAATATAATATTATGTTTTTGAAGGTTTATAATATTTTAATAATTATCAGTGTGCTACAATATCGCAGTAATGTAACGGATTGTAACATGATATCGGTGTTTTGAAATGCTTTAATATAATATTAGGTACCTATGTTATGAGTTGCGTGTAGTATAATATGCACGAGTAATATTATGTGTACATAATATATTATTTGTGTAACGTATAAATTGCTCTAAACCGGTGTAAGATGTGTGAATGTGTGATTTTTAATGCGGATTTCAACGACGTATGGGCATCGTATTTGCGATTTCAAGATTCGCGCTTGTGCAGGTACTAGGTTCCTACCAGTTTGACGAGAACCGATGAAATCTAAAAATGTGTCTTCGAGTCTCGCCGGTCCGAATGTAATACCAGCTGCCCAGTACGTGATCAATATTCATCTTGGTTTATTGAAACAAAAATACATGTTGATTAGGTATGTTCAACAGAATCGATCGTTTACAGTAAATTGTAATATTCATATTATAATCATTTCGGTGAAACTTTTGTTCTACGAACGCCGACACTGAAACGTAATATATTATAAATATTCGGCGTAGTGTAAGAGAGGCAGCGCTGATGTACACTGATAATAATAATAATATAATAGTACGATAAAAGAGAAACGTAAAAAAAAATATAAGAGGACAAGTCGTCATCGTCTCACAGATATATTAGCGGTCAAAGCCTAAAGGTCGTCGGTCTTTTTTGTTAAGTATAGGAAAACTTATAGAGAATGTTGAAAATTTCAAATCATAGATCTACATAGAACAATTTTCATGTATTTCTAACTCGAATTAATTTGCCAATTTTCTTGATTTTGATAAATGTTGTCAAAAGTTTAACTTTAGACGCACATAAAAAACTATTGTGGATCTACCCTCAACTTTTTTTTTTAATTTCCACTAACCAAAACTTATGATGAGGACAGATATATTACAATTTCAAGTTTTTCGACTGAACAGACAATTTTTTACCAACAATAATAAATTTAAAAGAAGTTATAAAACTTAAAATTTTCTTATGGCTACAATTTAGAAAGGGTTCAAAAAATTTTTTCGAAAATCTTATAAGGTGCATAAAAATTGCTAGTTTAAACATTCTGTGAAAATGTGATGCTTTACGATTATTTTTTTTTAAGTTACAATAAGAATACAATTGATTTTTTTGAAAACTAGTTTAGTATAAAATTCTCAGTTTTCCTTAATTTGTTGTTTGTTTTTCTTTACTATTACTGATTACTTTTGACCCCTCAATGTACAGAACTAGATTCACTTATCAACCAGAAAACATGCTGTAGAAGAAAATAGAAGCATTTTTACCGTCCGAAAAGGTGATGATAGACACAAATAAAATAAAAAAAAGAACACAATAAGTAATAACTAATATAATTATTAACGACAGCATGACAGAATAACTAATAATATTTTAGTGACTATTTTTTTTCAGTCAATAGTCAATACTCAATAGTTTATTGTCACAGAATAAATGAAACGAATAAAATATAAAAATTATCTTATCTCCACTAGGTATATGCATTTAACGATTACTTATTAATACATAATATTATTATTTATAATTCATAATTTAATAAAATGTTTTGAAATAATTTTATTGTACTGTTTATTTGAAACATGGAAAATGCAACAATTTCTACATCCAATATTCCAATCTATTTACTATTTAGTATTTCTATTCGTATTTCACTATATTACACTTAGCCACTGGTTGGGTTATTAAATATATTGTTTTTATTAATTTAGGGATATTACCCACTATACCAACCGTCGTGGTCCATGACCACCCAGTACCCACCCAATTATAAGGTATATTGACGGATACATCTTGAGTGTAGATAGGATAGCCGCCGCTTATCAGTCAAGATGATTGATGTGGAGGAATACAAGAAACGAAAAAAGTGATTTACAAAAAATTCAACAATGACATAGGCGGAAATTTTCCATAATTTTAGAGGGGGCTAATATTTAAAAAATACTTTACTGCATATCAAAGCCTTTCTTAGCACTTGAAAATATAATATTACAGTAAACACCATCCAAAACTAAGCATGATTTATTTTAAACATACTATAAGTGTCAAACATTTACTCGTTCATATACTTGAATTTTAACTTTAAATATATAAGAAAGATAACATAAGTTATACAAATTTTAAAGAAAAACAAAATTATTAAATATTAATTTACAGTAACAACCTTGTTATCTAGTTATCAGGTATATTAAAATATTTATTTTAAAATAATATATCTATTTTTTTGCAAATGGACCAGTATGATTTCTCTATCAATTGTTTCGGAAATATCTTTTCTATACTAATGATACCTAAATTGTTGAATCTATTTTGCAATATAGATGACCTCAACCATGTTTTATTCTTCTCATTGCTGAAAAACTATATTCACATATAGATGAACTTATGGATAAAGTAAGTGAAACTGGTATAAGATTATATATGTTTGGATATATAAATCATTAGGAAGTACCTACTGAAGTAAAATCTTCTAAACTAATACAGCTTTTGCCAGTTGAAAAATGTATATAGTTTTTCACAACGTACATTTCTGATTGAACACTTATACTTTTTAGATTATACATCCAATAGCTCTTGACAATAAGCAATTATCTTTCATATAGTAATAGCATAATAAGAATAACTTACAATATATAAAATAAATAAATTATAAAATTCTATTTTGAACCCACAGGTCATAATATTTATTAATTCAGTAATATTTAATTTTGATAGCAAGTTTTTAAACTAAAATTACCTTATATAAACCTTATACAAAAATCACTCTTTTTAAAATCTAAGTTGATGAAATTGTCTACAGCTTCAGCCATTTGAAGACTATCAGTTGAAAACCTTATCTTTAAATTGACAATTACATAATAACATAATATATTATAATAATATTCTGTGGTGGAACCATAACACCAGATTAAACTTTATCTACTTTAAATCTTATTACGCTATGAGCTTTGGTAATTGAACAGAAATACGAACACACCGGATATTTTTTCCAATTTTTTTTTTTTATTTGCGTTGCAACAAGCCCCCTCCCCCCAATTTCCGCCTATGAACAATGATCATTACAGTAATAATATTATGAATATGTATTATTAATTTATAATATTTTAAATATACGAAAAACTTATTACGTCAAATGTTAATAACAATTAAAATAACAATAATCCTATAAATATTATACAATAATTAATATCAAATTAAAGTTTTTTTTTTCCTTGATATAAACACCGATATTTTTCTACGTTTTTATTTTAACATACCGTGTCTATAGCTCCACTTATGGGTAGGTGGCGTTCATTGTTTCGCGATCGTCTTTTTCTTATGTACTTTTGAATTCGGCAGGATACATGCGTGTAAATGAGCGAAAATAAAAAATTGAACCATAGTTGCAGAGTTTTTCACGGAAATAGCATCAACTAATATTGTTATAATATTATGATAATATTTCATATTATTAAAATGTTAGTTCGACCAAAACATCTCTAATATTCAAGTCAACAAGTACTGACCGACTATATTAAGTATAAAATATTATAATTGCATAATAACAATCTACGAACAAATGGGACAATATACTTACCGTGTGCCAATCGGCAATCGTTTCACTCACGCGGCAATCGTTTCCACGAACAGCGTGGGTTGCCTTAAATTTACCGAATGACAAACCCTCCCACATGCACGTTCCGCCCTGGCGTATATAAATAAAATACGACCCCAATACGACGACGGGCATATCGATTCAGACTATTCAGTATTCAAAGATATTTCTGTAAAATCCAATTATTGTACAAAATTATATTATACGGTTCGGAGTAATGGCGCTATACACGCGATGAGCGATTTAAATTTGGCCTACGATTGCGTAGTAGATATTCTATTCGAATTAAAAGGACGATAATTTTTTTTAAATCGTAAAATGAATGCACATGGACAAATGACGTAATGATGTAATAACTAATATTTGTATAGATTTCGAAACCGTTTTGTTGTCAAACAACAAAACCTCACTCTAATATTTTGATCCATGTCCAACGACGACGGAGATTATATTTTCATTTTTTTTACTGACAATAAAATGAAATAACATATAATTGCGTGCAAACAAATTATTTTTGTGCGAGACCGGTAGTGCATAATAACGATGTGTTTTTTTCAATACGATGGAAATGCAGGTGCTGAAAAGGATAATTGCATACATACAACAATGATTGGATGTACCTCAATATTTGTAGCTCACTATTTTTTTTTTGGAGCAATGTAAGTGGCGTGTTACTTTCAGTAATCTATGTTGGGTTTAGCTGTTTACTGTTCAAAATAATGACACTGCAAATTGTCCATTGTATAAATAGCGCAAACGTCGATAATCTGAACGTTACATTTTACAATCGTTTACATTTCTTTACAAATTAAATATTTCTGTTTTATCATAAACTAAAAAAAAAATAATAAATTTAAATTTAAAAATGTAAATTACTTTTTTGTCGACTTACAGATTCAACAGTTTCACTTGAGATTTCCCTTTCCAACCCGGCCTTACAGATTTTTTTTATTTGCATAAAAATAAAAGTAGTGATCGTTGTATCAACATTATTTTGTCTTATTATTATGATATCCCCTTGTGATAGGTGTAGCATACTAGCGTATACATTGAATGACTTGAAGACTTCTAATGTTCTAACCAAATTTTACTTATTATATCGCAGTTTTATAAAAATCGTAAAAAAGTCTAGACGATCTGTAATCCTGTAAGCCCAGTCGTGAACGTGCGCTTTTCCGTTTTCGACTAGCCTTCCTACCCCATTCCAGAACCGTCGAACACTCAACCAAACTTTGAGTTATTGAATGTATTACAACAACGGGTTGGGTTGGATGTGAGGTCAGTTAGTCTTCGTGGGTATGAAGATGAACCATATAATGCTATGCGAACCGCGTCTAACACGAGAATCAATTACAGCCGATAAAAGAGATTTAAGTGCGAGCAATTAGGGATTTATAAGTAACCGAAGGGAAATAAACACGAATTTAAACACCAACGGGGTTGGTTTTGGAGCGAAATAGCATAACCCTTAGAGTGTGAGTGTGCGAGCTTAGCGATTTTCCACCGCTGACGCCCCGACACGGTCGTTTCCGTCGGACTTTGGCCTTAACCGCCGCGGCCGAGTCGTCTCGGGTACTGCTTTTATTTTATTATTTTCCCTCCAACTTACGTCATTCGGCTATATAGCCCCGCCAGCAGCCAAAAATATCGATTTGAGAGCTTTCGCGCGAGTATATTGTGTGCATACCACGCGGGTGTTTATACAAACGCGCACGCTGTACTCCGGTAGTAGTTGTCTTCGCCGTTTGTACGGAAGCCAGTGGTGATTTCACTACTGCATCCAGACTCACAAGTGACCGTCAGTTCAGTTTTAAATAGAACGACTGAGGGTCGAATGAGACAAGAGTTTTGACCAGAATTGATTTTAGGTATTTGGATAGGTAACCGAAAATAAAAAAAACCACTTATTTCGACTTATTTGTTCTTATCTCTTATTCTCATATTACATACTTTTATAGTATGTATACTAGAGATGTAAGCTTGAACATTTTCAATTAATAAATTTTTATTTAAATTTAAATTTTCGGAAAATTTTGAAAATTGTAGTTATAATGTATTTTCATAACTTAAATAATTTTTTAGGTTGTATGGTTGGTATCACTGTACCACGACTGTTTATTTTGTTGGTCATCAACACTTGAATCTAATATACCCAATTAAAAAAAAGTACATATACCTATTAATATAATTGAGTATTTTATATACACTCAATGATAATATCAATCATTCCGTGACTGTTATGAGCTTATTGTCTGCATGAGTGTTTACTGTTTTGACTTTTATTTTATATCAACAAGTTAAATGTTTAATGTGAGTAATGTGACTAGTGTAGGTATATAGTGTGTGTCGTGTGATAATTTTTACATTTCACAATGGCTAGGAAGTTACTAATAGGTAATACCCATTAAGAGTCTTTTAGATTAAAAATAGTGACTACTTTGTGATATTATATTTTCAAGTTTAAATATATTCAACTTTTTAAACATTTTCATGAAAATTTACATCACTGGGAAAAATTAACCTAAATATTTTGAAAAAAACACATGGGATTAGCCAAATAAATATAATTTCTATACTTCAGTGGCGTTATTTTAGATTTTTTTCCTATAGAGAGGTCGAACCAATTATATAGCAATATTGAACATGACTGCTATAAAGCTATTGAGAAAGCAAAAAATATAAGATACTATCAGGTCTCTTAAAAATCAAGGATAAATTTATAAGTGGTCGTTTTGTTTTATAATTTGTATTATGTCCCTATTAATACCACAGATAATTGTGGTTAATACAAACTACCGCTGGAATAAAAAAATATAAAGTTTCGAAATACAATTTTAAGGGATGATATAATATCATAATAGGTATAGGTATATTGTTGTTGATATTATGCCGATATACCAATGTACATATATATACCTATATATCTTTCTAAACGTGTTCTACCTACCTATATATAATGTCTGCGACATTTCGTTCGACAGTAGAAGAAGCACGTCATAATAATGACGTGTATTTAGAAATAGTAAATGCATAATGAATAATAATATAGGCTGGTATAATATTTTGTTCCTTCACATAACAAACAAACAAACACATACACCAAATTTTGTATAGATGGCTATACATGTCCATATAATATTCCAACTTTAAAACTACAATACTGTAATCTAAAAATTTCCAGTAATATTATTATTCAATATTAAACTTAAAATTTCCTGAAAATTATTAAACAACCGTTGGTCTGCTTTTAAAATCAGACAGTTGCAAATGCCCAACCTAGCCACCTTGCCACATATTCAAATGATGACATGACGTCACTGCGTCTAGTAACTAGTTTGATACAAAATTATTTTTTGAAGTACCCGGGCCGGCAGCCGATTAATGGATATGAAATTAAACAGTTTAATAAAACATATTGTTTTACGTATAAAATAATAATATTAATTATTTACCAACAGTCCTATGTCCTAAATAGTTGAAGACAAATCGACACCCTAAATAGTATTCGGTGTGCCATAAATTCGTCCGCCAAAACATTGGCGAATGCTTTTGATACTTACACCGAACCGTTGTTCCCTGTCCGTCCTGTCGTTGAAATATGGAACCAGTGCACCACCGCGGCTTCACTTTGTCGACACTCACAACCACGTCAGTCATGTTTTGGAGGGTGTGTGTAGTGTATATCGGAGATGCCGTATAATATTATATTATAATTATCCATTTGTAAATGACTGAATTACCCAATTGTCTGTACGCGTACGGCGTGCCGCCCGGCATAACTAAATATCGTGTTGTATAATCATAATAATATTATTTTTGTACATAATTTCACCGTGAATAATAATTTATCCGAAACAAACTATATGGTGGACGTTTTTGAACTTTGCAACTTCGAAAGCAGCGATCATTATTGAGCGGATTTGACAAATGGAAAAAGTTTTGTTAAAATCAATGTACTTCGCATTTGATCGCCAATATTCGCCTCAGACATTTTTAAAAATGATCTCTTCATGCGGCTATTGAACTATATCTGACAGTGTTTGATTTGGATATAGTGATGTGCATTGGCTTTTCATTTTCTCCCACAAAAAGATTGAAGAAGAAACCATAAAAAAGCATACCGCGCACATCGTTGTCAACAATAATAATAATAAAAAAAAAACACCGACATAATACTCATTTCTTGACGCGTTCGGTGTCTAAAAGTAAATAAGGCAAACTCAAATATAATGTACCCTGCAGTTGCACCTCCACTCGAGAACAATATTTCACCAACACTTGGCCGATATAACGATGCAATAAGTATATTTGTATAATAATATAATATGACACGCGTCCACAATAAACGGTTGAAATGTCGTGTATCTATAATAATAGGTTTACACAGATTATATTTTATGTATATATACTTCGTACGTGTATGTATTTACCCTGCGTTTATAGCGCGAGACGGCCAAAAATCGATTTTGACACGGCGGCGGCGGCGACGATGACGACGGCGATAACTTTGACGCGTCGACGTTAACAATATAATAATATATGAATAATATGATGTATTTCATGTTATATTGTATTTGCGGCCAAACCGAATTTGTAAGGACGACACGTAGTTCTCGGGTTAGGTTGTGTACATTATTTTTCGTGTGTATTTGCTCGCAAACGATATGTACACTCGGTCATTACCGTTTTTTTTTTCTATAGAATAAGTTTGTTTTCGTATTCTTTTTCTCGCGGAGTTCTTCGTCGGAAGACAATAATGTGTCACATCGTTTACGTCTTGTACCGCCATCGAGTGAGTGAATGACCATGGACATTATTATAGAACCGCGTTATTATAAAATACACACAAGTACTATAGTATTGTTACCAAATATGTAGGTAAATAATATCCCGATATCCTTAACGTTGTAACGTCCATATTATAGGTTAACAGCAAACAGAATATTATGTTAATAGGATATAAAATATAACCATACACTCTGTCACAGTGTCACATTATAATATTTTATTATGATCATCGGCATAACTAAAGTGGTGAGGAACTTATCCACTAAACAATTTTCTAGCCTGTTTTGGATTTTTTACCAAATCCACTAAAAAATCAGGAATACACATTTCACCATTGGTTTGTTGAGTATTTTAATATTTAAAGAAAATTCATCCAATACCTATTTATATTATAGATAAATAAAATTAAAATTAAGAGTTTCGTTGTTGATTTCCTATATTATTATCTTATTAGTGGTCTTGTTATATTTGTGTATAATATAAATATCCTTTATTATAAAGTTTAAATTATAAATGTGTTGCACATTATCCACTCTGATACTGGTAATTATATGACGGTTTTGTTCGATTTTAGCTGTCACATGCAAGACGTCAAGACGATAATATTATGTAGTATATTATGTTATTAGTTATTACTTATTACTAAATACTAGGTAATGTTTTATGCAAAGACCTTTAATTGTTAACGTATTAGGTGAGTAAAGCGGGAAGGGCCTAGCCCACCCAATCCTTATTTTTGACTTTGATCTTTCAGGGTTAGCCCCTGTCAAAAGTTACAACTACATTTTAGTTACGCCCATGATTATGATACAGTATAGGTACTATCGTCGTGTATACAGACATACAGCTGCTGTGCACAAGTGTATATAGGAGACAGCAGTGTATATGGTGTTTTTCATTTTATTTTTTTCATTCTTTTTAGCAACGATAGTTCTTTTATTTATTTATTTTTTCGGACAATGAGTTCTGTTATTGGCGAGGTCGGCGTGTATGCGCCGGCTCCACACCGCCTCCGGTCCCCGTCCGTTTTCCAGATCAATACCAGTCGGACCGCCCGTTACCGGACGTCCGAAACCTACAGCCCGAAGTGCGCTACATAACCTCTGTTGACGCGCTAACCAGCAGGCTTCGTGCACACATAACGGAAATGTGTGTCGCACTGTCCAACTAGTAATGACAATTATTTTAACGTTATGTAAATGATAAAAAAAGAAGTAGAATACGGTGATTAATTTATTAGGTATAAAATAACATGTTTCGTGTATATATCTCAAAGAAATCGTTAAAAACCGCGATTATTGTTTACATTTGATTATGACATATTATCATAACGTTGAAGAATGATAATTATTTATTATTGATAATAATTTTGTCATGCTTAAAATTTGTATTTTGGTATCAAAAATAATAATAATATCCATAAACCTAATCCTGTAACTGTATTATTGTAATTGAAACAGACATCGCGTATAGTGTGTCTTCTGAAAAATCATCATACAAATCCAATTTATCTATAATCTACATATATATGTAATAAATATTAAATAATAATGATTAACATTTAAACGGCACCTTTTACAATTTTTGTATCATAAAATATAGTTTAGCGATTCTCGGTGCAACGAGGCGGTCGGTTTCGTATTTACTCTGCCAGACGCTGCGAGCACGTGTATAAAGCGTGATTTTCGCGTGTATATCATTTCTCATTTTACGTACAGGCATGTGTGTGGTGAAAAAAAAACCAGGCCGTGCGCCTGCCAAATGCCTCCTCTCTCACTCTCTTTTTCTCTATATACATAATATATATACAATATCCTAGTTACCCCCTCCACCATATCTCTCTCGCTATATATCTATCTCTTTGGTGTGCATTGTGCATCAGCATCGGAAAAATAATCATCTGTCCCGTCTCCACTGTACGTAATATTGTTGCCCCGCTCAGATAATATCATTATGACATACTACGATGGCGAAAATGGTAATTAATGTGTACGGCGGGAAAACCGGCGTTTCATCGGAGATTTGCTGGAAATGTTTATATTATATGCGTGTACGCTAGAAGATAATTATAATTTGAAGAGCGAATAAAATATAAAATAACACCGGACACGAGCACTCACTATTCATTATGCATTCAGGCCAGCCGGTCAGTCTACCCATGTCCAAGTTACTGTAGGAGAGCCTCTTGGTGCACCTGTGAACTGCACGCCTGCAAATCGTAATGGGTTTTTCTTTTTCTTGTATGTCGTCTGCCCACAACCCGCCCCAACCCTATTCAGGATTTCCATTGCAGAGTTTGTCACCGTATACAAAATACAAGCAGTCTCGACCGAAATTGGACATGTGATTCGTTGTGCGCATTTCTTTTGCAGGAAATTATTCATCGTAGGCCGTAAACGGAAATCGTTCAAAGAGCAGAAGTCTCCCAAATAATTTATACGTTTCCGTTGGTTTGGAATTCCGCGTCGACTAGCAATGAAATATGCTCGAATCTCATTTAAAATGTATACAATATATCATATTATTATAATTATCCAATTTCAGTTGGCACTCGATTTGTATTCAAAATAAGTTTGCTGCTTCGGTTAAATAATATAATTCATGTTAAGTCTAGTGATGGAAAAAATGCCTATTGTTTTAGTCTCACAATATATAATATATAATTCCACCGAGATGCAAGAATTATTGTCGGGAGCTAAAGACCTTTAATGGTGGGATTTGACTTGAGCGTTTATTTTTATATACCGTGGTAAACAAAAAAGAAAAGCGATGGAGCCGTTTTATTGTTGACCGTTGCAACCTTTTAGATTTTGCGCCGCACAAGACTTGCGTTGTCCTCCTACAACTCTATTGTTTTCAATAGTGGTTTCAATTGTTCTCGGGTCACAATTCACAAGCATTACGTGGGTGTGTGTATAACAAATGGCATAGTCGACGATCGTAACTTCGCAAGTCTTACAATTTTATCGATAAACGGGTTTTATAGTTTTATATTACCGTGTACCTAATAGTTACACGTGCGCATATTATAATATTTATGTTCATATTTTCTTCACACGTTTTACTTTATATATAATAGTATGGTGTTTGTACGTTGAACACACGACACACTATATTATGTACCTACTACGACGGTTTATCGATTCGCAGTGAGTTATCTACAATTTATACGGCGGCAAGCATAATTTACACAATAAACACACTCCGAATGACTAGAGAATCTGAGTTCGCTTTTTGCTACTTTTCGCTGATTCTCTCAATCGCCGGAGGCGGATATAATAATATATATTATATTTGCTTAGACGTTCGGTATTATATTTGGTTTATGGGACGCCTAACGTCGTTAACAACACACTCGCCCACGGGCATTTAAAATTATAGACAAATCGCGATATATGTACCTATATTAGATGTTCGTATCATAAAGGTTTTGCTCGAATTTCTGTTTGTACGCGAGCAGCTCGATAGTCGTAGATATTCCTCGATGGATATGCCTGCAATCCGCGCACATATTATTAGGGTTATGGACGGGATTTAAATCACAAAACAGTTAATTATATACAAAGCAATTTTATTTTTTTTAAAAGAATATGTCATATCCGTCTGCAGCGTGACTGACTTTTATTAGTTGGATGCTTGGATACTAAAAGTGATATTTTATAAATGTACTTATTACTTTACTTACAAATTATATGAACGTTTGTTAAGTTCCGTTCTCCATTACCGGGTGGCGCGTATCCGCTCGACTTTTTTCCGAACAGAGTTGTTGCTGCTGACCGATGATTATATATAGTTATGATGGAATTAAATCTACTCCCAGGCATTTGCTCGCTCGCTATGTTCGGAGCCCGAGGACCGTGGTTCTTAATTCTTATGCATCACGATTCACGGCCAAATTATACTCATCACTGCGTAGTCAAAACACAAAATTACAAAATGCTAATCGCTCATGTCTGCAGGAATTATTATTTATTATTGTACACCAGAGGCAGTTTCGTTATTTTTCATCGATAACACAATGTGTAGGTACCTACTACCTTGCAGTCATGTATAAGTGTAAGTGTTGTATTATATAACATACATGCATATATGTGTAGAGCTTATACAATGGTGTGAATTAAACAATACGAAAACCGCACTTAGAACGTGCCAATAACCTTAGTCCATATAACATAATATTATTATGTATACCTACAACTAGAATGATAGGTACGTGTGTGGTGCATATTATTTTGAATAGGAAGCGATATTGCATGATGATAAACATTCGAACGAAACCAAAGAGTGTTAACAATTTTCGTACAGCATAATCACCTTGAACCCGATTTTCTGAAAAGTAAATTCTATATATATAGGTACCTACCTATAAGCCTACATTGTATGTTATATGTACTCAGTACTGCCGCCCAACGACTATACATATATAAACAATATTATTATTTTTTTATTATTACCTATAGGGCTATACGCCTATACCTAATATATTGGTAGTGAAAATTGGAAGTTGGGACGAAGTAATTAATTCGAAAGTTTATCTTACGCCAATCACTAAATATAACTTATAATATATACTTATACATATTGACTATTATTATAGTGTAAATCTTGTTTTGTTTGATAAAAAAAAATAATATAATAATAGGTACCTATGATAACTAGTCGGTCCGGTCGAGACTACATTTTTCTTGCACCATTTCAGGTTTACATTCGTCTAATAAAATAGTACACGGAGGAACAGGCTGTGTTTAAATTTTTTTAATTAACATATATAATTTAAATTTATACACAAAAAAGTACAATAAGTAATATTGATTACATCGAAGTGACGGGACTAATTAAACTGGGAAAGCACCCGCACCTACCTAATATATTAATCTTTAAGTACCGAAATTAAATATAATGATTATATTACTGTGTATTTGAAATTTGAAATAATATATATTTGTATTTAATGTTATTAAATGTATTGCATTCAACTTTTCAAGTACAATTTATTGTTCATAATGTAATTGTGTGTAATATATTGATTTTCAAAATTAACGATTTAACGATTTTTCATTTTTGGCATACTTTCAGTAACATCAATTACTGTAGTTTTCTAATGGGTTTGATAATTATGAATTATGACCTACAAAATATTATAACTGTATTATACCTATACTTTGTTCAATTGATGTACGTGCTCAACCTTCACTGGTTTCTATATTGGACTTGAATTTTATCAACAACAAAATAAATGAATGATCTTTAGCAGAAGAGTACATAGTATGTTATAGTAAATAAACATAACCTTTGTCTTGATATAATATTATAATGATATCAGATATGTTCCAGATTGTTCATATTGTTAAATGTACATTCATTTATACGACTGTTATACGTCAAAATTAAAATCAGTCACGTTTATTTGATATTTTTAATTGATAAAAAAATGAATTATATTAAACTCCATTGCAATTTGTAATGTGTTTATGTGTTCCTTTACAATTTGTAACTTCATTCATAATAAGCCATTTAATAATAAATAAATGTATACCAACAATAAACATATACATTATGTATACTTATTTTTCCTCCGATAGGTCAGGTCAGGTTAGGTTAATTGTGGTTAGATCCATTAGATTCATCAATCAATAAGAGCGTAATATTGAATGCATTTCGTTTTTCTTACATATAATTAAATATTTTTATTTAATATAAAAAATTACGACTTTTTATTTTATACAATTGTTTAATGCTCTTGTATCTTTTAAAGGTTTAGAAAACAGTGTTAACTGAATGAGAAATACACCCAAAATCTAATCAGTAAATTAATATGAATGGGTATACCTAAATGTTTTAAAATATTTTAATGTATTCTATGTATTGACATTGGGAATATTAGCATTTAATTAATATAGTTATCGTAATCAATTTCACTGTTAAATTTAATTTGATATATTATTATATATATATAATTTTAAATAAATTTAATTTAAAATTTGGTCATGAATTTCTGTTTATTATGCTTATTTTCAATTCAATTTTCAAAAAAACATATCTATTCTCAAACTGTCCAGTTATATACACTTTTAACCGTCTCAAGGTACGGTTTCCCTGCAGCGTCAAATAGTGGAACAGTACTGCCGCGTCAGACGCCGACCTACGTCCAGACCGGTAGTGAAGACGTTGCAAGGAAATCGTACCTTCATACGGTTCATGACATAAATATTTAATAATATGTCTATTTTGCTAAAATTTTTCAAGTTACATTTAATATTTTATTATCTGCATAATATTGTGTGGAGGTTGAGAAAAAAATTCATATTAAGCTACTTTTACTCATTGTGTCAGTGAATTCTTTGATCCCATATTTGTTTAGGTTTTTTTTCATTACCGCCTGGTTACACTTGTTTAAACAAATGACAAATACATAATTTAAAAACGCATTTAGATGTTATTTTGAAAACATATTTTATGTACAAGCGGTGTAGTAATGCCACGTGCTTATTGTCTGATACAATTTTTTTATAGTAGTTGTACATTTATAATAGTTTATCATTATTGGTCACCTAAGTGTTTATTTCAAGTTATGTTTACAATAATTAATTATGTTGATAATCAATATTTTCAAATCTGTCTAGAGTCTAGACTCTAGACTTTTTAATAATTTCGATAGTACTTCTGATTGCCTAATATTTAAAAAGTACGATTTATTCACTGAAAATATCGATAAAAGGAATTCTTAACAATCTTCAAACAGTTTAAACTAATACAAATCATATTTTTAATATTTAGATACTTAATTGTATGTTAAATATTTATTACACCATTAAAAAAAAAAAAAAATTACCTATTGAATTTCATCTCTATATTGCGCGTTTAATATACATTTCTCGAACCTTTATTTTAAAAAATATGTTTCTATACATGCATAAAAAATATTATATTGCTTTTTTAATTACTCTAATGTATATAGCTGCATTGTTTGGAATTTTTATATCAACAAATCATATTAGCCGTTCCTACAGGTAAGATAATTTAAATACCTCTGTTACTTGTTAGGTAAAAATAGTGTTTATCGAATTAAAACTTGTTCAAATATAAAATTAAAACGTTATAATATCATATTGTGCGACATTAAGTAGGGCAGAAATGTCACTGTTTAATGTTTTTTTATTTAAATGTCTATTAATTTTTTTGCTGAATGTAAACATTTCTAAACTGACTAAACTACCCTCGTTAACGAAAACCAATAATAACTAAACGTTGTCGCGATGCATATTGTCCATCTATAAACACAAACAACACTGTTTGTGTCGTATTGATATATTTGTTTTTTATTGAAAACAATAAGAGATCATTACGCGTCATTATAACAACGCACTCCAGTGATGACCGAGGCGTTAATTATAATAGAAGAATTAGTTTTAATTAAAAACAGACATTGTACGTCCTTTATTATTTTATACCAAATGACAGTCGTGATAAATTAACATCAATTCTCGGAACACGTCCACATATTCAACGTCGTCCCTCGTTTAATTGTTTTTATATAATATTTTGAAATCGTATTCGACGAATTTTTGCCGTCCTTACATTATAATTTATCAATTGCGCTACAGCAAAAACGCCACTGTTTACTGCTCCAGATATTATAATATATACACATGCCAACATGTATACTGTACACAGTATTGTGTATAATATGTATATGAAATATGCATTTAGTGGCCCTTCGACGGGTCACCGAAGTCAAGGGTAAATCAATTGTATAAAACAATATTGAACTCTATAAGTCGCCGTTTATGTGGAACGAATAGATAAACATCGATAACCATTACGCACTATGTACATGGATAAATGATGTAAATCAATTAAGATGACTAGACGAACGATATGTACTTGGACAATGACGCGTATATATAGCTTCAAGTTTGAGTAACGATTATTATACGTATTTAGTATAATTATTATATTTGTGGTAACGTCAACGCTCTTTCAGTCGTAATTTGTCAATACTTGACAATAATAGATAGAGTACGTCTATATCAATAGAACTTCAGTGGTGGTTGGGGAGGGATTTGGGGTTTTGGCGATTGCCCATTGCCTCCCACCCTCCCTTGGAAATTTGTTAATTCCATTTAATATATAGGTATAAATAATTTAAAAAAATAATAGTTAATGGAAATTATTAACAGTAAAAATTTTTGTAAAATCCAACAAAATTAAAGTAGGTATACATTTTTAGCTCAAGAGAATTAAAATATTTGTACCAGGGTTTTCAATTTGCCCTCCCCCCCCCCATCATCCTTGAAGTTTGGTCAAAACCGTTACTGTGATGTACGGTGTAGGTATCCAGGGTTTCATTATAATGTGAACATTGGGTATTACGTATTTTTTAGTTATTATTTATAATAATTGAATTTCAGTAAATTGTTAAACAAACTTTGCAAAATATATCCTACAATTACTATGCCCATATTGTTATGAGTCGATTTAATGAGATCTACTTGAGATTATTTGGAGGGGTTGGGGTTAAGTATTCCAATAATAATCAGTTATTGCAAATTAATTTACGAAAAATATTACCTTTTAAAATTGTGAACTGCGCCGTTCCTACATAGTAGTCAGTAGAGCATATTAATAAACATTATATTACGTTATACCTAACTGCACAACAAAGTATATTATACATAGCATAGATACTAGATATGTCTACATAGTTATATTTATTATACTTAAGCAGGCGGACTATTGAAAAACAATGATATCATAATATATGTGTGCGAATAGGTTTTGTATAATAGTATGGGCAGTAGGCACCTAATAATAGAATTTCACTGTGGTAGTATATTGAAATTTCGTTTAAATAAATTGAAGACACTTAATTAATATTATCCATGCAAATCAAATTGGAAAAAGTGTTTTTATTTCATTTTTCTAATAATAAAATTGCTTAGTATTTAGAAGTTAAAATAATATTTTTTTGCACTGATTACAAGTTAGGTACCCAACAAACCTTCTTAGAGTTTATAATTTAACTTTTTTTGAATTGCCTATTCAATTTCATATTTTATTGATAGGTAATAGTGTGATACCTTTTTTGTAAAACAAATTAAAATAATTAAATAGGTACTAATCTTAAATATCTATAATATAAAAATAAATTTGTAAATACTACTTTACCTTTTTGTTTTTTTTTTGCCTTTTTACTTTTTAGAGTAAACAATGCTTAAAAACTCTTAATCGCCAACTCCATCATTTTATTTTTTTTAAATTATGTTTTATTGAGCACTTAAACAAATATAAAAACAAAAAAAATTTAATAGTAATATAAAATATGTATTTTTTAAATTATTTATTATTTTCAAACTAAATTATGTATAGGTACATAATGTGTAACCTAAATATTATGGTATTATATTGATATAAAAATTACTATATTCAGAAAATAATAAAAATTGACTAGTTAAATTTGTAATTTTATTTAAAAACAAAATAATATACTATATTACATTTAGGTTGAATACATTTATTTATTTTTGTAAATAAAAATAAAACAAACTAGCACTGCAACCAGTAATTACAAAACTAAATAATAATTTTATTCTAAACCTTCAGGTAAAAATGGTAAAAACAAAAGTGACAAAACGTGTTTGTTAAATTTAACATAAATCTAATCAGAGCAGATTTAAATAGCACTCGAGTTAGATAACTTTTAGTATTTTATATATGATATTTTATTATTGTGGATTTATTGATAACTTTTTGAAGAGCGTTATGCTAAGTCTGATAATTACAAATGCTTATATCAACAGTTAAGCATAAAATTATGCCTATGAATGAGTAAAGAATATATTAATGGATAAATAAAATCAGGAGTAAAACAATCATTATCTCAAGTGTTTTATTTTATATGATATAACATACATGATGTAAATAAGGTATCGGGATAATTATTTTATGTTTAGAAATAGTAAAAGACGATTTGTAATCCGTTACCATTAAAGCTTAAAATAAATAAGATCCCTATAATTTTTTGATAAAACTCAAGATCAATATGACCTATTGTATTTTCTAGTCTGTAGTTAGTAGTGTTCGTTGGTCGGTTGTTGGTGTCGTTTCAATATGAGGCGCTATAGGGTATTTTCACAATGTATAATAATTATTAACCGAAATGAGTTAGTTCAAACTTGCATATCATCTTTTAGTTTGGTTTTTTCCTTTATATATAACATTATAGATAGTTTAACTTCAATTAATTAATTTAATTGATTTAATATAGATTTTTCAAATTATTGTCGATAACTAACTTAAAATTAAAATTATGTGTTTTAATTTAATGTTAATTTGTTCCGTTTCTGTAGATATTCATCATACTAAAATATAACCATCGCATGTATATATTTTCAAACTTGTGTTGTTCTCCATACCATATAGCATGAATATTATTGACGATTTCATGCTGAAACTTTTGTTATATGTCCCCTTGTAATTTTAAATACTGCTATAGTTTACTCAATGTGTTGAGAAAAGTTTGTTACATTACAAGCTCGTATAGTCTCATAACTATAGTATGAAAGAACTACTTTGCTTACTTAGATGATAGAATAATCACATAGTCGAAGTTTAAAGCATTACAAATTAAATTGTTCTTACTTTTTTTTTTCATTATGTAATGTCTAATTAATAAAACTATTATTAGAAAAGAAAAAAATGATTATTAATTAATTAATTAAACATTTTTTTCTTTTGTGATAAAAAAGGATTGTTTCTTAGAAGAAATGGTTTAATAAAAATGTTTATATTTAATTTTTAAAACGAACAATTTAATTTTTGTTGCATCATTTTTTTTTTTTTAAATTAAAATTAAAATTAATCATATTATTATGTTTTCAGGGGTCCATGCGACCGATTATCACAGAATTGGATAACAACAAAAGAGGATCAATACGAACAGATGTTGCCGATCTAGTTATGGTCAAGTACGTTTTGCAAATGATAATTATTATTAAGATCAATAGTGTTTGGATCATTTAAATCAGCAAACTAAAATAAATTATTTTTAAAACTGCACGTAATGTGAATTAGTTATCTATACCTCAAGGGTTTTGATTTTACATAGGTGTGATAATTACTATTTAGGTAGGTATATAATATCGAAAATAATATTTATACAGCTCATTTCATCATAATATTTTTGAAATAATCATATAATTACTACTTTATAAAAATAACGCGCTTAAAATTATATCTAATTTAATGCATTTTAAATACAATCAAAACTTTTATTTGATAATACTTTTCAAAAAGGAATTATATACTAGTAGTTAATACCTATTAGTTTTATTATTAATTTTAGTTTTCACTTATGACTTTTTATAGATAAGTGTATTGATGGTTGGGGTATACACTTTAAACATTTATATAATATTAAAATGTACAGTGACAGACGCACCTAAATAATTTAAATAACTTAAATTATTGAATTCCTTTATTACTAAATCTTAATCAACATTTTGAGCTATTTATTGGGCCATGCTTCATATCTTATTAAAATTATGGTTTTTACACGCAAATGTAAAATGTACCTATGTTTCATTACCTATGTAGCAACACGGAATAATATTTTATTAGGAATTCTAGGATATTTAGATTTTATTTAAGATCAACACATTAAATACGGAACCGTGACTCGGTGGCTTCATTTTTAGGATCCCAATTACAAAATGTCAAGAAGTGCGCTGGCACACCATCCCCGCTTGTCTATGGCCTATGACTATATATTATATAGTAGGTAATAGGTAGACCGTAGACATATATTACATTATAAAGTACCTCACAGTACACACAATGTATCAACTTAATCGCACCTCATTACAGTATTTATATTTATTTGAATTTTTTTTTTAAACACTTCATTTAATCAAAAACTCGGTGCAAAATCTAAAGTGGGACACATGAAAAAAAAAATGTTTTCACCAAAGTAAATAGTGGTGTCCTCTCCACACATTACACATGTTCACTTCTTCTACCATACTTTTATTTAAGGCGAAAATCACTGTTAATTTTCCTATGTAAGAATAATTCTACTCTCAAACTTGTTGAGTTTATAATCATTTATTTAAAATTGAATTAGCGGTGTCTTTATTTAGATATTTAATGCACTAATATTCAGACACAATTGTCTCAGCAACTAATTTTATCGGCGGAAAATTAACACTAAATAAAATTACTGGTGTGTATATTATAGGTACCATGATAATAAAATTGACTTAATTGAATGAATTTAACACTCAATTACAAAATAAGTGATTAATTTAACATAATATATCATTACGAGCTTAAATTACATGTTATCTTCACAATGACTGTATAGAAACAGACACACCAATTACTGTAGAAAAAATATTATACTAGTGTATTTCATATTGTTACAATTTATTATACAAGTTATGACTTATGTATTACTAATTATCTTTTAATAAACCCAATAATTTTTATTATATTTCAATAATATGTATTGACTAAATTAATTGTCTTTAATTTAGCGTACGAATAAAATAAATCTAAAAATTGCTTTTACCTATGATATTTTTATAAACATACCTAATATTTGATAATAATTAATAATCGTAATTGAAATTAGTGCTCACATAGTTCAAGCATAAGATGCAAATATTAATTTTTACTGATAATTATTCAAATATATAGTATAAACTATTTTGTAATAATCATAAAAATTTAAAAAGAAATACTGAATTATATAATATACAAATTTATAACAGCGATTTTTTAAACAGTATTATGGCCATTTTTTATATATAATTTGTGTTAAATAAAGTGTTCTACAAGTTTATACGTCTATACAAATACCTACCTATTTTTAAATAATAGTGCTAACGTGTCCATACTATACATTTATCCAGAATTAAAAAAACTCAAAAGCCCATAAAACGACAAATGACTTTCGCATTAGTATTTTATACTCGTAGCTATCCTAAACCTATACGAAATTGATCTATTTTAAAATCTCTAACAAATTAAAATATTTAAATTTGTTCGATTAATCTGTATAACAAGTATTATAAATTATAATATTAAATAATGATAAACATAATATTAGATAGCCTGCGAGTAGAATCTCAGAATCAACGGTATATTATGACAACTGTCAACTGATGTACATTGTACATGCACTTAGTACTAATACTATATTCCGATATTTGATTCGTTATAAAACAAGTAAAACGATTATAAAACGTGTCATCTCAAATTGACAAAGACATTATGAAATGTCATACGGGTATTAAAATCTCTGTAGTATATGACAATTGATTTCTATTGGTGGTTACCTCTGTGTATTAACTACCGACGTCGATCGTTGTTTTATGGCACTTAATGTTTATACTAGGTTCATTGAAAATCTATAGCGGAATAAGTTATACACTTAAGCGTTTATAATATCTAGAGGTATCTATTTTTTGTCATTGACATCTATATTTTGTATGAAAATAAAGTACCTAATAAAAACTACATTATGTTTCGTAAAATATTCCGTTTGTACTTACCAGAACCTTCAAAGAGTGGGTAAGTCACTTTTAAAAAGTATAATTAAGTTACATTACTCGTTACTTAGAGATTAAAGTAATGAAGTTACTTTATTCATTTCTCTAATAACATTTTAATGAAATTACTTTACTTTTCTATCTTTGTTACCTCCACGTTACAAAAAATAAATAAATAGTGCATATGTATTTTTTTAATTTCTTTAAACAATCGTCATTCGACACCACATTAGTAGAAACACTGTACAGGTATAATTAAAAAATAATACATTTTAAAAATATAACACTTCAAACAAGTTATAAACAATCATGTAGGTACAACAATTATTAATATTAAACTATCAAAATATAGTTAGTATAAAATTGAAATCCATCAGTCCACTCGACCTGTGTATAGGAACCTACTATGTGATTTGAGAAAGATTAATTATAAAACATTGGCGCAAATGGGGGTGGGGCTTGGGGGGGACTTAGTCCCCAGATTTCGGTCAGTCCCCCAGTTCAAAATCTAGTAATTAGTACTAATTATTATATTCTGTAGTACTAAACATGTATATATTTAAACTTAACCAATTACAAAATACAATTATTGAAAAAAATTATTATTATGCTAGGTTTTTTTTAAATCTTTATAAAAAATACTATAACGATCTTAGTCCGTGCCTCGTGGTCAAACTGATAATTGATACTGAATAAGTAATTTATAGGTGATAAACTATGAGGGCTGTGTCACGATCACGGCTATATATAGTATCTATAGCCAAAGAATAATGCCGTGGTTGCTGTTGACCTCCACAATCGACGGTTTACGCGCCAATTTTTGAACGGAGCATTTAATTATCATTAATAATTATTATTTGTTACCACGGTCCACGGACTAAGATATATGTTTATTACTTACTATTGTTAGGTTATATTTTAATATTTATTGGAATAATGGAATCTCTGGAAGAGGTCAACTATGGATCAGACTAGGTTCTCAACTATATCTATTCTACATATTAAGAGGGATTTATCTAATAATATAAATACAGAAGATATTTTAAATGTATTTGCCGAAAAAGAACGGAGAATTTTGTTAAAATAAATATAGTCTAAAAATGTAATACTTTGTATTTTTATATATCCGTAACGATAGTTGCTCAGTGGGTGGAGGATTTTATGGAGAGCGTTTCCCTCCAACATTTGTTTTACTTATATTATGACCTTTGTGGAGGGGGGCTTGAGTCCCCCCAAAAAATTTAGTCAATTTGCGCCTATGATTATAAATAAAATTAATATTACTTTATTAATTATCTTTTGTTGTAATTTACGCGTGGTTTAAACCATTAAAAACTGAATTGTGGCGATTTCAAATTAAATATATTATACCTATAAATTTTACATTCTTTTGTATACCCAATACTCGCATTATATAGACATATTATCTATATATTATTATTATAATTATTTTAACATTCGCAATACTCGAAACAAGTTGAAACCGTAACGCGTTGTATTATAGAAATGTTAATTATCAAAGAAATGTTCATTGCATTTTCGTCACATGGAAAAAATTCTAACGAAATAACTTAACGCGTTACTCTCGTTACTTTACTACCCAACACTAGTATACAACCTATATAATAGTATGGTGGATGCGTATATTCTATGTATAAAGAGTAAAGATATATAGCTAATAGCTATACCTACTATATTGTATAGTAGGTACATGCGATCACAATTTGGTTGCTTGGAATTGTGCCACTTATTTTTAGAAATCCAAAAATAAATAATGTAATTTAAATAATTTTTACTTACGTTTCAATAAATAGGTACAAATGTTCATCGAACGGGGTACCTATAACACAGACCAATGGCTCGACACTTCCGCTTGTACCAGGTTCAAGCAAAGATGCCGAATTCGGTGGATACAATCCATTCGACCACCGGACGGTCCAATACCCAACTACGTAATTAAATAAAAATTGTTAAAAATTATCGTACCAATACTTAGAATCTTTAACTTACAGGGATATGGAAACATTTATACATCTGCTCAAAGGCAGTCTGGGCTCAGGCATATTGGCCATGCCTTTAGCTTTTCTGAACGCTGGACTAATATTTGGGCTCATAGCAACTGCTGTAATTGGATTCGTTTGTACATATTGTGTCCATATACTGGTAAGATTTAACTTTATTCAAATAGCATGTTAGGTGTTAATTATTAACACTAACAAGATTAGTTGGGCGATAAATATACATGGCTACATAAATATTTTTGTATTTTTAGGTAAAATCTTCTCATAAATTGTGCCGTAGAATGCAAGTACCAGCATTAGGATTCGCTGATGTTGCAGAAGTTGCCTTCCTCGCTGGACCACCAGCCTTCCAAAAATTTTCCGGCCTCTTCAGGTACAAAATTAGTTTATTAAATAATATATATTCCTTATTATGTAATTTTTTAGTTAGAGGTGGCTTACCAAAGCTTACTGTAGGTTAGGTTAATCTAACCTGTGCTGCACGGTGGATCTCACTAAAAATAAGTTCATAAAGTACCTACTGCCTAAATAGTTGGAACTTGATTATTATTACTGTCCAGTAGTGTTAACACACTATTATAAAAATAATTTCTATTGATCGCTTCTCGTAACATTTTTGTATTTAATATATCACAGTAATTCCAACTATAAATTGCATTTAAATATATTTTATGTTTAGTAACTTGCTGTACGCTGGTTTAACTTATTTACTAAATATTATTTTCATGGTTTTTTAATACGGACATTTTATATGAATTCTAAAAAAACTAATGATAGGCTATGACTTACTTATGATAGGCCTTCATGAACTTGTTTGTGTTAAGTTCCACGTGTGATTAACATAATATGACAAATTTTTGTGTGATGTATTTTTAAATAGGTATTTTAGTCTAATTGTCTTATCATATATTGATATTGACCATACAAATATTGTCCTATATCTATAACTTTTTTTCGTGGATTTTTCAGAGGCCTCGTTAACACGTTCCTAACCATTGATTTGCTTGGTTGCTGTTGTGTTTATATTGTTTTTGTTGCAAAGAATATTAAACAGGTAAATAATAAAATATTATACATTTCTTTATATTTATTTTAATAGTTATTAAGATTTAAGATGTTATTACAAAGTAGTATTCATTAACTATTAAGGGAAATATTTTCAATTCACAAACTCAAGTAAAATAAGTAATGCTATTTATATGTGTATTTTATACTTTCCTTTTAAAAATGAACACCAAACTTTGTTAAATTTTTTTATTAGAAATGCATTACTTTGAAAACAAACAATAAATTGAATTAAATCTTGTTCTGTATAATCCTAGTTAATTAAAATATTGTAAAAAACCCATGAGAAAACAAACATAATGTTCTTATCTTTAAGTTTGATAATGGGTCAGTTAATTTTATTATTAAAATTTACTAGTACTACACACAATTAACATTCTGACACTGAACACAAATTTGGTTTTGGTATGTTGAAAGTTTGTAAGTCTGAAACAACAAAGACAACTATTAAGCTCCTATTAGAATATTTGTATAATTGAATTATTTACATATTTAAAATAGTCATTGTTGTAGATACCTAAGCAATATTGTGATGATAATATACCTAAATCTGTTTATTTAGTTATAATAGTAGATTATATGAATGTATTAGACAAATATCCATTTAAAAGAATTGGGTTACTTCACTTTTCATTCAATTTTTATGTCTTGAAATTTTTAGTTAAGTTTTTAATGTTAAACATCTATTTTTTGATTTCAGGTGATGGATGAATATATTTTAGATATAAATGTTAGATGGTACATGTTGATGATGTTGCCATTGGTAATCGCTATGAATTTAATACGTAACTTGAAGTATCTGGCTCCACTTTCAATGATAGCAAACATTTTGGTTGGTACTTGCATGACCATTACATTCTGGTACGTGTTTCAAGACTTGCCACCCATGAGATCTGTACCTTACATTACGGATTGGCACAAATGGCCACTCTTCTTTGGCACTGCCATCTTTGCATTGGAAGGGATTGGTGTTGTGAGTTTTTATCATATTTTTTTTAAATTATTTAGAATAATTTCCCAAGAATTATATTTTGTCATTTTAATTATTAATAACAATAATAATTATATAATTATACAATATTGTAATTTCATTTTTTTTCATTATACTCAATATGGCGTTCATTATATCGTTTAGAAATAGAAAAAATGTCAACATTTTTAAAATACCTTTAACTTTTCAATATTTAAATTTTTTTTTAAAAAAAGCAACAACTTGTCTTCAAAAATATTGTCACAATTCAAGTTTATAATAGGTATTTTTACTCTAGAACCAAAATTGAGCGAATTCTACTAATAACAATATATAATGACTATGTATCTGATAATTTATTTAGGTAATGCCATTGGAAAACAACATGAAAACACCACAACATTTTATTGGTTGTCCCAGCGTGCTGAACATTGGCATGGCTATTGTTGTGGTTTTGTACTCTACTGTTGGAATGTTTGGTTTCCTCAAGTATGGTGATGATACTGAAGGCAGCATTACTCTGAATTTACCGAAAGATGAATTGTAAGTTACTATAACTCTGCATTAATGAATCTGTCAACAAATTTTTGCAATAATATTTGTATCATGGTTATATTAACTGGTTACTATTCTTAATTGCAGATTGGCACAGTCCGTAAAGGTCATGATAGCCATTGCTATTTTCCTTACATACAGTCTTCAGTTTTATGTACCCTTTGAGATCATCTGGAAAGGCTCCAAGCACCGGTTTACATCACACCCCATGATTTTTGAATATTTGCTCAGAGTGATCTTGGTCGTGTGCACGGGTAAGTCATTCACTCTGTGGAAATAATTAAATTACCTATTAATACTATTATAGAGTTGTGAATTTGCATGAATATTATAAAAATGTATAATTAATGAGTAATCACTAATGAAATGTACTATTAGTTACATCTTGAGTGAGATATTTCCTACTATTAAAGACATCAGTTATTATATTTATTTACTTAATATTATGTAGTCCGAGGTCCAATTTATAATTCAAAATAAAAATTAAAAACAATAATAAAATAACAAGATTGTAAATATCAATTTAGTAAAAAAAAATAAATAATAATAATAATCAAGGGAAATAAAGGAAAATAAGTCTGCATTATAAAACACTATTCCCAAAAAACATTTAAATATTTATATCTGAGCATAGCATACAGTGGTGTACGCAAGGAGAGGGGATTAATGGGCTGAAGCCCCCCCTCCCCCATTGCTCATATTATTATTAATTTTTCTAAGCCTTAGCTATACAAATTTAATGTTTTATACATTTTGAACTACAAATTAATTGTGGTTTTGTCAAATTTGAACTTTAAATGCTTATAAAAAATAATCTTGCCTACCTAAATGTATTGTTAATATTTTTAAATAGTTATAATAAAAACTTATGATGAACCTTGTATTAAATATTTAAGCTTTTTGACCAAACAAATAATTATTTATTGGCACTTTTAGAAAAAAAAACTAAAATTAATCAAATGCAATCCAAGAGAAGACGACAGTCTAACCTGGGTACCAAACAATTTTAACAAATTTTCATTTATTTTTGTTATTCCTGATTATTTTAAAAAATACTGAGAATTTTCTATTTTGACCTCCCAAAAGTACTAACTAGATTCAATTTGCTTCCAAAAATCTCCTATGAAGTCTATGGTCAAAGCATTTTTTCTACTAGAAAAGTCGAGAAGTTGAAGCTGTACAAACATTTTCAAATACCCCACCAAAACGTCTGCAATTTTTAGACTGGACAAAATAAAAATAAAATTGTAATTAATTTTCAAGCCCCTCCCATTGAATAATCTTGCATACGGCTCTGATAGCATAAATTATAATTGTAAGTATCGTGAGGAATATAAAATAGATGTGTAATATTAAGTTGATCAAGCCTAATAAAAAAAAAGTCATATATTACTCTTTTAAATTAAAATCCAGGAAAATACAAAATATTTGACCTGGTATCTTGTTTTTTTTTATTCTAGTTTTGATTGCAATTGCTTGTCCTAACCTGGGCCCGGTCATATCGCTTGTCGGAGCATTATGTCTGTCATTTTTGGGTCTAATCTTGCCGAGCTGCATCGATCTAGTTACCTCCTGGGAAGAACCTGGATTGGGTAAATTATACTGGCGTCTGTGGAAAAACTTGGTCATCATAATGTTTGGCATTTTGGGATTGGTTACCGGCGTTTACTGTAGTATGCTTGACATCATCGTACAGTTCAATCAGTGAGCGTGCGCGCAAGTAATGATTTCAATTACAAAAGGACGGCAGCGACACAACTCTCATACAGACAGAACAGCAATATTAGCGTTGTCAATTACAGCTATTAGTGTCCAGTAAAATTGTTTTTAAACAAAAAAAAACGACAATAACTATTTTGTACTGATTAACTAGGGTGCAACAGTGAATTTTGAAAAAAATTTAAAAACAAAATCATGGATTTTAGATATTAGACTTTTATCTTTTGTCATCAGTTTTCGAGTATTATATTATTATATTATACAGTGTTCCTAGAGCGGCCTTGTAAATATAATAATAAAATAACAGACTAACAAAAATTTAAGTAAAAAATTGAAATATTCTTGTTGCTCAATATTTGTTTCCGTTTGTAGTACTTCATGATTTCTATGAGTGTTATTATGCTCGTAATAGGATATTTTGGGTCCGATCAATATTTCCTTATTTTATTTGAATATTCCATATATTATCATAAAAAGTAATTCATTATTAATCCACATTTAAATAATCTTTACTATAGTAGTACTATTATTTTTCTGATACTATATAGTATATACCATAAGACATTAAGTATTTTAGTTATTTTTATTTATATGCAATTTTTTTTTATATATATATATTATTTTATTCTTCACTGTCTCAAAAATATATAATATTGTTTTTACATGTCTAATGCTGATAAACAAATACATTTCTGTCCATTTATTATAATAAATATTTGTTTGACAAATAATGTTATAACATTTTTGATTGTTACTGTGAAATTATAAATGTGTTTATTATAAACAGATATGCATAAAATATAAATGTATTAATATTACAATAATCAGATACCTATTAGATAAATGAAGATTTATAGTTTGTTTGGAGTAATATTTGAAATATTACTTTCTACCGAACTATAACTTATCACTTTTCTTTTTACTTTGGACTATTTTTGATATAGTTAATTAGTCATTTTATATATACATACATACTATATAGGTTTTACTAAAAGCAAACAATTCTTGAGAAAAATAATGCCATTTTTTATCTAACTGAATACATGTTTTATTCTAATTGGGCAATAACTATGTTATTGAAGATGAGTGCAATCAACTTGCTATTTTTGTTCTTCAATTAATTATTTAACTAAGAAAATTACAAATAAACTAACAAATTTTATTCACGGGTAAATTCATATAATAAAAAATATTTTAAAATAAATTAATAGATTTTTGAGCTAATGATGCAAAATGTAATTCTCTAATTTAGTACTATCATATTATTCAATGATTCAAATTTAAAACTATTTCTAACCATACCAAATTATAGCTCGTGTATCTCTATGTACGTATGGACCTCGTCGGTAAATTCTTACTCTTAATCAATGTTATCTTCATGTGTGTTTCATTGTATATTTCTCTTTGGTATACACTCCTATTTGATTACATTATGTTTGACTAAACAACATACTGTTTAGACCATGTACAAACTAATAGAATATTTTGTTATAAAATAAACAAAACTATTTTACCTCAAATTTAAAATAACTATAAGTAATTCATCGAAATAGGAAACAGTTGTTTACCAAATGCAATTATTTAATTACCTAAACAATATGAGTAAATTAAATTATATTATTTATTACCATGATTTCTATAATTTTTTTATTTACTAAATACTAGGTATCTATGGTGCGATTAGAAAATATTAAAAATTATCGTAACCTAATGTAAATTGGAATAATATTATTTCAAAATGTTTGGTTATCATTTTATAGGTAGGTAGTAAATTTTTAATTTAAAAAAAGGCGACCTTGTGATGTAGTAATAATAAATATATGATAATAATAAATATGTAATTTTGACAAATTGTATAATATTGTCGATATAGTAGCTATAAGTTATTTTGATCAATCTAAGAGGTATTTAAATGATTTATTTTTAGACTGAAATTATACAAATTCATATCCATCGTTGTTGATTTAGTATCTGAATATTATTGTATTTTATTACGGATATTGATATACTTATTTTTTTCCTAACTACATATATTATATAGCTGGTGACTACTACCAATTAACTATTTAGTGAAGTGCTCATTAATTTACCTATTCATAAATTATAAAATTATTGTTTGTCAAACATCATAAAGTCTAAGATTCTATTAATTTGAATATATTTTACCCTTCATCGTAAGTAATAATTTTTGTGTAAGTGTCTTAAATTACCATCTTGCATACATAATATTACTTTTATTTTTTATAATTGAGAAATTATATTTTTTATGGTGTATACTTTGGTTAACAATAAATATTAATTTACAAAAAAATAGTAAATGTTTATTTACAAAACATCTTAATTGTTGTACGAAAGTTTCAATTTAGATTACATAATTTATTACATTGTTGAAATGTTTAGTTTGGTTTATAAATGGACAGTATCAATTCAATTAAAAACAAAAAATTATTCCTTTTGTGTACCTAATTTGATTTAGGAGTTACAAAACGTAAAGACAAATTTTGAAACAAAAAGAAAACAAAATGTTTCAATTTTTTATGTTTGAAAAATGTACTTATATTTGATAGAAAAATCATTTCATAGGTGTGATATGGTGTATGATTGAAATTATTACATCTTTTATGCCTGGAATTTGCAAGCATCTTAAGAAAATTTATAAATTTTTAAAACACATTTTACAGCACATCTGTTGATCTTATAAACATTTTACATAACATAATATATTATACAATACTAGGTTAATTAATAATTTGAACTCAAAATAAATACTGAAAATGTATTGAAAAAGGTTCTCAATCTGTAAAACGAATATAAAAACCATAAAGGAAAAAGACTATTGTTGTTAAACGACCATGTGGTTGTTTATTTGAGTGATACACCCTGTACAGTTAATTATTACTATTTTGATAATAATTGTGCTGAATATTGTTGTTTATAATTTAAATCGCATTTAGATAATCTGTGTACCTTCTTATGTTTAATTAAACCAATGACCGGATATTTTGTTTTTATAATTTTTTTTTTGGTACCTATTATTTTTACCAATATAATTTATAGTGTAAGTTTTTGTTTTATATAATTAAAGTATAATGAAATCTGTGATGTTACGCGAAACGATATTATTCGGTAGCTGTAAGTAATTATTTTAGTCTAGATGATGCTGATGAAATAAAAAATGTCTATGTAACAAAATATATAAAAAAAAAAAATTGATAATATTATATCGTCTTTATTATGTGTTCAATGATCAAATTTTTACTGGTCACTCCCAACAGGAAGTGTAGTAGGTACATACAATTTGCATTACGCACAAAAATCAATGCTCTTAAATTGCCTATCCAAAGCGCCTTGTTTTAATTAATAATATTTACATTCCGTAATGCTTATAGGTGGTGCTCAATATGTGAATTATAATTATTATAATATATAATATCAACTATGGAAAAAAAAATAGTTTAAAAGTCAATTTGTTTTCAACTTTTTTTTCATGTTAGTTAAGTTAAAATATGAAATTGTTGACGTATAAATATAGAATATAATATAATATATTGACTATCGCAAATTTATATATAATATGTTTAGCGTAGGTATAAACATACTATGATTCGGTCTACGAAGACATCAGGGAGGTATGTTCAAGACTTGATTATTTTTCATATTATAGCGAACCAATTTCAAAACCTACCTATCAGAATATCTGATAGAGAGAGACAAGTTTTATTTCAGAATTGTTGTCAAAACATAAAATGATATCCAACGCATGCGCGTTATAGGTTCCTCTCGAGCTAATTTACAAATATAATGGTATAATTACAATAAAATCAATGCTATCAAAGCTCGTCCATGAGAAAGGGAAAAGTCGGAACAAGTCTTCATATAATGTGCAATTTGTCATTAACTTCTTAGTCCATCCGGCGTATTAAAAACACACCTATATAGCATGTTAATTTTTGGAACGAATCAACACGGTGATCAACATTAAAACGAGTGAGACCCATGATTATTTACGAAAGGCCGGAATAGGTTCTAACTTCTAGATAATGACGGTTGTGTAGATGAGCGTGACTTAGTCGATAGGTATTGGCATACATCAGAATGATAATACGAGAACAATAGTAATGTCCTGATAATTAATATATCATATCATGTAGATGCGAAACGCCGTGTAGCTAAATCGTAATAATATTATGTAGTATGAGACTATGTTATGATTTTTAACTGACAAAAACCTCCAGAAAGGGTCGGCATTAAAACTGAGTTATACATATTATACCTATGTTATTGTGCACATTAATTATTAAATTCTACTACCTACATTAATTGTTGATCAAATATATAATATGATGATTATCCAACATATTTTTTTGGTGAACAGAGCGGGGATACCCCCCCCCCGCCCCAATTGTACCCGCTATTGGTTGAGACATTTTTGGTTCATTAAACCGGTGTCGACAGATGTTAGTTAAATTGTAATATTTATATCGCTAACTGCCATTAAAAGTATCGAAAAATAATTTTTATAATTATAAAACAACGACCAACTGTCAAATGGCAATTAGTTTTACAACTAGAGTGTGTGTTCTAAACTATACCGATGCAGTTGGAAAAAAAGGCGTGTCTTTCAAATCCTTGAATAATTTCAATTCACTTTTCTTTTGTTGGTAGAGACCAGACTAGACTACTGTAGAACGTATGGCGTATTCATTTTTTTTATTCGAAATTGCATAAATTATTAATTTGAATTTCACAATTGAATGTAAATTATACACCGGGTGATAAGAATCTCGTTGGATATAATATAATGTATAATAGTACCCTTAATACATATAATATAGGTATTGGTATATTTATGTATTTATATAACAATATAATATTATACGAATAATTATAACTATATTAAATATTAAAATGTACATCAAAAGGTCGAAGAAATATTTGTTCATTCAAGTAAACAATTTGGCACCTACCTCCTCAACAGGGCCGTGGACAAGAGAGATTTAGGGGGTTCAAACCACCCAACCCCCTTACAACATAGAAAGTATATAAATGTATTTATTATATATTAATTAATTATATAATATGTAATTGTTATGATAACCCCCCCCTGATTATTCCTGTTCACGGTACTGCCCCTCAAGCCCACCAAGTGAGCAATTGTCACCAGAAATGTTTCATAAATATGATTCATATTGGGTAATATTGCTCATGCTAAGTGTTGCTAAAGGGTATGCTGACAAATAGATCCCGCGTCATCGAGATCCCGGTAACCATTCTGATAAGAATTGATACCAGGTCAGAGTCATTCAGATACCGATACAAAATGATCCCGCGTCATTTAGATCCACTGACATTTATAGATCCCTGCTTGTTTGACACATCTAGGTACATTTATAACTGGCGGCATTTTTAAAATTCAAGTTAGTAGAGAATTATTTATGCCTTTACAGTTTACTCCCCAACTTCATTAAAAAATAACTTTTAACATGGTTAGTGTCAATAATTATATTATTCTGATTTAATTTTCATTGTAATGATGAGGTCCAAGTGTCACAGTCACTAGATAAGTCCTAGTCCCTAGGGTCTAGACTCCACAATGCACACATTTAACTAGGTATATCGTAATTATCAATCTAAATTTATAAAAAATACTGTACACTATTTTAGATATATAAATTTAAAATACAGAACAAAACCACACACATTTCTTTGTTGTTGTATCCAAAAATTGCAAACCTGCTTTGTAATTAGGTACTTTACTACATTCCTATCTAATTTAAAATTTATATTTTTCTAAAATTAAATAATTAAGAAAAATATATAAGTATATAAATAAAATTAATTTTCCGTTTTTTGGCTGGTATCGGTGCATGAAGTTTTTTTTTAAAAATTATGACGATCCCAAATAATTTGACCTGGGCATTTGCATTTATAAAATTTATAACTATTTATTACCTACATTTTTTTCCTGATAATACGTAGAATTTAGATCGACCTCATATACATATTTTTTTATTTTTTTTTTATTAATTATCCCGCAACAACATAGGCCATTGGGAGGGGGGTGAAACTGATATTAGGAAAAAAAGTCCGGGGAAAAAAAGTCCGAGGAAAAAAGTCCGAAAAAAAAAGTCCGGGAAAAAAAGTCCGAATAAACGGAAAAAAAGTCCCAGAAAAAATATTATTTATTAAATTAGTATACATAATTATTAATTATGCATTAATTATCATCATAATTTTAAAAATACTTATATATTAAATTATTATATTAAAAAATTGAAATAATTGTATAAATGTAATTACATTGTTTGAGAAAAATTAACAAAAACATATTTTATTATTTATCATTATTTTAAATTTTTACGGTGTTTTCTTTTGGCATGGATTTCAGAGCTTCTTTTGGCAAATTATTGACTACTTCCTCAAAAACTTGAGAAGGTGTATTTGTTGACATTATAAATTCGTTTTTCATTTCTTCTTTTGCTTTTTCGACGATTCCGATGTGTAGATCATCAGCATGTGAATGTTCTACATCTAAGCTTAGATTCTTTAAATCTGCATATATAAATATATTTTTTACATATATAAATTAATGACAAAACGTAAATATATTATAAATATACATGTATTTACCTCTGTTGGTAATTAATACACCAGGACATTTTTTTCAAAGACTTCTGGGAACATTTCCATCTTATACTTTTTTTTAGTTTATGCTGGATTTTATATGTAAATCCACCACAAACAATTTTTTTCCATTTTTTATTAATTTTACACTATCCATTATGATGATTATTATAAAATTATGTACTACACTATTACTGTTAACACTGCTATGACCTAGGACACACAGTTGACTATACTAGTGATATAATATTATATCTTATGTAGGTATATTCTAGATAAGTTGTAGAAATGTTACTCGTTAGTTTTATACGGAAATACCCCTGGACCCTAACTCAAATATCATTGTGTAAACCTGTCTCCATATAGTAGAAATACAGAGCGATTAAAACATATTATTTGAAAAAAAATAAGCTTAATAAAATATTTTTCTAGGAACTAATTTTATTTTATTTTAATAACTAATTTATATTTAAATAAATTTTTCTCGGACTTTTTTTCCGTTTATTCGGACTTTTTTTCCCGGACTTTTTTTCCTAGGACTTTTTTTCCCGGACTTTTTTTCCCCGGACTTTTTTTCCGTTTACCGTGAAACTGTAGGTTTTGTGGAACACATGGGTGATATACATATTTTGTAATAGTGCATTAGTACAATAATTATAGTAGATACTTACCATAAGCGGCATAAGCTATACAACTCGAGTTAATGATTATTAATGTCTATACCTATCCAGGCTATCCATATTCAATTTATGTGTCACATATAAGAGTATAAGACACATTAACTATATTAAACTTTAAGACATAATCAATAGTTACTGCAATATAATACGTTAAAAACTAATAAAAATGTATAATATTATCTGAATCACACTAAATCTTTTTTTTCTTATAAATTTATAAAAATGGGTGATTTTGCTTTAACATTAAATAAATATTTTTTACACATTATAAAGGTAATGGTAGTACATTGGTAATTTGTATGAGCCCTAACGTATTTCACTCTATGAACTACTTTAACATACCTATTGTACCTAGTACCAAAGATTATACATACCTAGTATAAATAATAAAAATAATTAATGGTAGTACCTATACCCATTTGTACCTGTGGGTTATGAAAGTGATGCATTTTGACTTTTGAGTTAGTTTACATTAACGTTCATCACCCGACACCCGAGTGTAAGCATATTATTATAGTCATATATTATGTAATATAGTTTTATCTTTTATATATAGTTAATAGTTATACTATAGCTGACCCGGCAAACGTTTTTTTGCCATATAAATTATATGGTATTAATATACTATTATACTATTAGTATAATTATACTCCTGGCTGATCCAGCGTACTTCGTTGCTCATACAAAATGACAACTCTTTAAAAAATTGTGGTTGTTAAAATCTTTTTGGATGTAACTCGCAGCAGTAATTGCAATTCAGAGACCCTGGTAGACAATCCTACTACGTCGGATCGCGGACAATGTGCGAGACACGATTAAAGATATACCTTTAATCATGGTGCGACAACATATCAAATAGCTGACACCATCGATGAGCGGCTATAAGTAAAGCGACAATCCGATTTAATGCACGCTTGGTAAACCAACAGTATAGCGTACGCAGGATTTTAGTTCGGTTAGGGTTTTATCTGAGTAAATAACTTGCATTATTTTTTACTCACAGTGGAGCAGGAACTATTTTTCATGAGGGGTTGTGGCAAAACATAAAACATCCAAAAAATATAATATATTTATTTGTGGATCTATAGATATAACAGAAAACCTTTCTTAATATTTTATTCTTTTAATGTTGATATAGGTAGTTTATTATAATAAAATAATTATATAAATGTATTGATATAATTATAGTATAATATAAATAGTAAATACATTATATTTATACATTTATATATTGAAACGAAACATAAAACATATTTACTTTATACCTGAATTTATATTAAAATGTAACAATATATAAATAAATATTAATTAATTAAATATAAAAAAAGGTGATCTGCTGTAGGTACTGTATAGGTTACAAGTGTGAAGTGGGTCACTGTATAATGGATGGTATTAAGTTTGAATTCAATGATATAATATCATCATTGACCATTGTATAAGAAAAATGATTCTGATCGGAGACGGTATATCAGTCTAGGTATAAGACATATTATAAACTTATCTATCGTATTAAAAAAAATTTACCTAAAATAGGTTCCTATAATAAATTCCAAATTAATCATATCACAATATCCATTAGGTACTTAAAATGCGTTATACGTCAACAACAAACTCTGATACCATCATAGTCCATACTCAATAGATATATTATAATAGTGTACTTTAGAAGTTTCAAGTACCTACCCACGAATAATATTACACAATCACAACAAAATAACTAAAATAGTTATTCTAGGTTTTTTATTATGTATTTACGTCCAAATTTGAACTTAAAATGACTATAAAAATAAACTGTGCTTCTGTATTTTTTAGAATTTTTGGTAACAGAATTAAATACTTACGTGGAATCTTGTTTTAAATTTTCAATCCTTAGATATAAAAGTTGAACATTTTATAAATTTTTAACTACAAAATAATTATTCAATTTTAAATTTGATACATTTTGTCAAAATTTGATCTTTAAATGCTTATAAGAAAAAAACTGTGCCTATGTATTTTTAATATTTTTCAACTGCTATTGTAACAATATATCAGCATTATATTACATTTTTACACTTTTCGGCCCAACAGATAAAACTTTATTGATATCTATAAAAAAAAAAAACTAAAAAAAATTGAAAGCTGTAAATGTCCGTAAACAGCTCAAAAAGAGTCAAAATATTTTCAAAAATGTATGGTGTATAGGAAATGCTAATTATTCGTTTTTGAATTACAACAAAATAAGGAAATCGCTACAAGAGAAATCGAGTGAATGTCCAATGTTGTAAAAATTTGAATTTCAAACGCTCATAAAAATTTAATTTGACATTCTTATAGACATTTTTTTTTTTTTCATAAAGGTAAATAATTTTATAAGAAATCTTGTATTACATTTTCAAATCTTAGATTTAAAAAGAAAAATTTTTACGAATTCTTAACTCAAAATAATTTGCTAATTTTCGTGATTTTTCCATATTTTGTCAATTTTTGAACTTTAAATGCTTATAAAAAAAAACTGTGACTAAGGATTTTTAATATTTGTCAATACCTTTGATATAATATAGGTACTAGGAGCCTTCTTTTACATTTTCAAGCTTTTTTAACCAACAAATAAAATTGTATTGATATTTTTAGAAAAAAAACTATAAAAAAATGGAAAATGAAAATGTCCCTAAACAGTTCAAAATATTTTGAAAATGTTATCGTGTATAGAACATGCAAATATAAACAACCAGTGAAAATTTCACTTATCTACGGTCATTTGTTTTAAAGTTACACCAAAAACCAAAATCGATTTTCTCAAAAACAGATTTTGCGTAAAAATTCCCGTTTTTCCTTAATTTTTCTTTTGTTTTTCACGGCGCTTTTGAAAACTACTAGGCAATTTTTACTTTTACCCCCCAAAGTACCAACTAGATTCACTTTCCTATCAGAAAAGCTACTGTCGAAGAAAATCCAAGCACTTTTACTGTCCTAAAGTATACTTTTGCCCCCCCTTGGATTATATCTGAGGGGTTGATTGCCTCTCTGCCACTACTGTTTACTTAACTGTTTTTATAGAACTAATCATATATAAGTTATAGTCTCAAATTTTGTCTATATATACAGTGTTTAACCTGGTCATCAACTATAGCGCCCTCCTCGGGCCGTAATAAACGTGTTAATCATTGATGGACGATGATATACACCATCGATTATGGCAGACGTTATTATTAGTAATGTTCTAAATCAGCCAAAAAAAAAAAAAAAAAAAAAAAACAGAAACTATGATTATCGACGGGTTTGTCATATTCAACAATTTATTTTATATCTACTAAAAATGACCAACAATTGATCTGTGTGTATCAAAATAAGTAAATAAGATTTTTTTATAGAAAAAGAAATTTCAGGGAAGGGTTCAGAACCCTAGAACCCTACTCCTGCGTACGCCAATACACCACTGTAAACCAATTTACCAATAAAATACTAATACTGATACGTTATTAATAATAATAATAGTTTAATTAACGATCAACCAATGGCAACCAATAATAATTATTATAATAGTTTTAATACCCATAGGCAGCAACCATTTATAAACGAAAATTTCTACCGTAAATCTCAAAATCCCCGTTTGAGCACCTCCTCAGTTTGGATCTAGGGGTATGAAAAATAGTTTAAACCCTATTCTCAGACCTACTGAATATACTCACAAAATTTCATGAAAATTGGTCAAGCCGTTTCGGAGGGGTTTGGCGACAAACATTTTCCATATTGTGACACGATATTTTTATATATTATTATTAAATATACTAGGTACTCTATCTACCATTGCAATTTGGAGTAATAATTATAGCCCATTACGTATCTGGTAGGTATATCATTTTGTACAAACTATATTTTGGATTTTCTTCATTTAATATTTTAATATTGTATATTATATTCATTTTTAGAACTTTTCCTGAACAATATAATTTTTAAATAGGTACCTAGACGGTACCTACACTTGATAAATTATATTATTATAATAAACATAATTATTGCAATAATTCGTATTGCTTATTGAAATTCAACACACTAAATTATACATAAATTATACGTAATTTATAACTTATAAGTTAAAGATTTTTACATTTTATATTCAGATCAGAGCGATGAATGTATTGATTTTACATTGTTCTTTTTAATTTCACCACCTTAGAATTACAACAGTTTTGATTTTCAATTTTTAGGGTTATAGGTAAGGTAAATAGTAGTATTGGGTGGTAACGTAATGCAAATTACAAATAACTGTAACACAGCACTACAGCAGTAATTTCATTACATTTTACTTAAAGTAACGCAATTGTAACAAAATTACTTTTTTAAAAGTAATTTCTATGAAATACCCAACTAACCAGTTATTTTTCAAGTTATTAAATTAATGGTTTTGAATGTATTACAAAAAAAAACCGTTGGGATATATTAGAAAAATTAAAAATCAATTATATTTATTTTCGTTTCCGATAACAATCCAGGAATAAAAGTTATCAGTTTATCACCTTATTAGCAGAAAGAAAAGAGTTCGGTTTAAAAATTAATATTAATTATGATTAATGACTGATTGCACATTTGTACATAATAGGTCTATGATTGTAAAATATATTCATAATAATTGAATCATATGAATTGAATATGGTTAAAAAAAAAAATTGGTGTATAAGAAATGCTAATATAAACATTCAGTGAAATTTTCATGTATCTACTGTTATGACTTTGAATTACAACAAAATAAGGAAATCGCTACATGAGAAATCGAGTGAATATCCAATGTTGTAAAAATTTGAATTTCAAACTCTCATAAAAATTTAGTTTGACTTTCCGGTAGAGATTTTTTTTTTGATAATGGTAGACAAACTTATGAGTTATCTTGTATTACATTTTCAAATCTTAGATTTAAAAAGAACAATTTTTACGAATTCTTAACTCAAAATAATTTGCTAATTTTCGTGATTTTTCCATATTTTGTCAATTTTTGAACTTTAATGCTTATAAAAAAAAACTGTGACTAAGGAATTTTAATATTTTTCATCTGCCTATGAAACAATATACTAGGAGCCTTCTATTAAATTTTCAAGCTTTTTTAAAAAAAACTAAAAAAAAATGGAAAATGAAAATGTCCCAAAACAGTTCAAAATAAATCAAAATATTTTGAAAATGTTATCGTGTATAGAAAATGCAAATATACAGTATAGGTACAACCAGTGAAAATGTCATGTATCTAAGGTCATTTTTTTTAAGTTACACCATAAACCAAACTCAATTTTGTGAAAAATCGATTTTGCGTAAAAATTCCCGTCTTTCCTTAATTTTTCTTTGGTTTTTCTTGGCCCTTTTGAAAACTACTGGGAATTTTAAATTTTGATCTCCCTAATGCACCAACGATATTCACTTTCCAATCGAACAAGATACTGAGGTTGAAAATCGAAGCATTATTTCACTACTTATCGTGTACACAGACACAAAAAAATAATAAAAAAAACACACATCGTTGTAAAATCAATACATTCATCGTTCCACTCAGAATCTAAAATGTACTTCTATTTTATAATATATGGTAATATATGGTACCTATAGAATATTGATATATAGATTATTTTCATAATACATTGATGTCATAATGCTCTTTTGCAGTGTTAAATATTTAGATACCTACTTATATTGTGTAATACAATAATAAATAAAGTATACCTACCCTTTGGCCTTTATGGTATGCTAGGCTTAATTAATGTTTCACCCAATGTATGTGGTTTCTTTTGCTGAGCCACCATAAAGGCGATGTGATATGAAGCTTCAATAATTTTTTCATTATTCTGTTGAAATTCTCCGGTTCTGTCAAGTTTAATTTTATTTAAAGAATTTTTTTTAGCAACAAAAAACTCTTTAGGTTTTTCTTTTAGCATCGGATGAGCTGTGGTTAAATGTCGTTCTAGTCGACTTGGTCGGAGAGCATCGTTACTTAACACAACGTGACAAATAACACACTGTGGCATTTGGATACCATCCTTTTGAATGAACGTGAAACCAAACTTTATATAATCGTCGTTATACAATCTTATTTTCTGTGGAGCCATTATTTTTACGTATGTACACTCGCGACGACTACGTACTACGATACTACGTGCAGTATGCGACTGCAAAACGAAACTAAATCGAGTTTAAACTAATCTAATAGCTTTTCCCTAACATCCTTTTATCGTTCCGATTAATTTACAGATAACGTAGCATAAAACTATTTATAGTCATTATCGGTTATCCATTATTGATACCCGAGAACGGATAAAGAGAACCAGTCTACTAATTTTATTTCTCTACGTTTTAAAATAAAAAAAATGTAATCAATAAAAATTGTCTTTCGTAAAAACTGCTTGCGCCTCCCCAGCAATGTGTACACGCCCCCCAAGGGGGGCGCGCCCCCCAGTTTGGGAACCAGTGATTTAAATAATGATTAATAGTCTGTTAGTTTGATATGTACCTATTTGCAAATTAAGTAGAATAATTTTAACTAAATTATGTTATTATTTTGTTTATAAAATTAAATTGTTCAATTTTTTTTTTTTATTATTTATAAGGTATATACAATCTGTTCTTTTAGGAACAATAAGAATATGTGATATTTTAAAAGTTTATAACATGATTACGTGATGGGAGGAGTCACCCAGTGGTTACGCTACCCTTACTTGATATTTTTTGTTATTTTATTTTATTTTATTTTATTTTTTTCTATAATGTTTGCTCATTATTGTGTGTTACTCATTGAGAAGATCTCGACACCATTTTCTTCTGAGCCTCCTAGGAGGGTTCCCAGGAATTGTGAATGTGGAAAGGTTTGAAATGAGGGGGTTGGTATGAGAAGGAAGTTTTGAGTGGAAACGTTTGTAAAAGGTTACTGCTTCTTCGTGGACTGTTTTAATTTTTAGATCGGTGTGTAAAGTTAGGTTTGAAATATATGGAGGAGAGTTTGTGATTTTACGAAGGATGTTGTTTTGGAAGGTTTGAATTTTATTAGTGTTCGATTTTTTGGCATTGCCCCAGAGTTGAAGACCATAGGTCCACATAGGCTTAAACAAGGATTTATAAATTAAGAGTTTAGTATTTAATGGAGTGTGTTTGTTTTTGGTAATTAGAGTTTTGAGGATGCGGAGTCGTGCATTTAGGGCTAGCCTTTTAATTTTAATATGATGTGACCATGTGAGTCGACGGTCAATTGTCAGACCTAAGTATTTAGCCGATTGAGAGGAAGGGATTTGAATATTGTCTAGATAAACCATAGGACAAGGAGGAAGACGAAGGGTGAAAGTTGTGTGAAGTGATTTGGATTGGTTAACTTTGATACGCCATTTTTTATACCAATCAGCCATGAGGTCCAGGTGGAGTTGAAGATTGAGGGAAGCTGTGTGAGGGTTATCATGGATAGAAATAATAGCCTTGTCATCGGCAAACTCCGCAACAGATGTGTACGGAGAGGTTGGTTGATCGGCAGCGTATATGTTGTATAATAGAGGAGAAAGGATGCCCCCCTGAGGAACACCTGCACTAATTTTTGCTATGCCAGAAAAGGATGTGCCAACTCTGACCTGAAAGTAACGATCCGTGAGGTAGGATTTGATTAATAAGTAGTAGGTTGGATGAAATATTGGCTTTATTTTATACAGCAGTCCCTCGTGCCATACCCTATCGAATGCTTGGGATATATCCAAGAAGACGCAGGAGCAATAACTTTTTTTTTCAAGGGAGAATGAGATAGCATCAACTAGTCTGTGTAGTTGATGTATTGAGGAATGAGCGGAACGAAAACCAAATTGAGTATTTGGTAATATGGAACTGGCAGAAATGCATGGAAGAATTCTTTTAAGAATTAATCTTTCTAAAATTTTGCTGAAGAAGGGGAGGAGACTTATTGGTCGGTAGGAGGAGGACATGTCAGGGGGCTTATTAGGTTTTGGAACTAGAATTGTTACAGAGAATTTCCAAAGCATGGGAAAATATGACAATCTTAGGCATGCATTATATATAACTGTGAGAAAAACAATGGCTCTTTTGGGGAGGGACCTGGCCACTTCTGCAGTTATCAGGTCGAACCCCGGAGATTTTTTGGGACTGTATTTTTGAATTGTAAATTTAACGTCTCCAGGAGAGAAATGCTTAACTGCGGGAGAGATAGAAAGAGGGATATCAAGTAAACGATTTACTTTGTCAGTATGTGAAGGAATTTGTATATCCTGATGAGGCGTGAAAGTTTCAGTTAGATGTTCTTTAAACAGTTCTGCTTTTTCAACATCGGTTGAAGCAAATCCACCGTGGGGATTTATTATAGGAACGAGCGACGGTTTGAATTTTAGAAGGCTTTTGGTAGCTGCCCAAAGACTGCCATTGTTAGGTGATAAGTTGGAGAGATGGTTTACAAAAGATTGATTTTTATGTTTAGCTAGTATTTTTTTCAGCGAGTTAGATAGATTGTTATAAATACGTTTGTGGGATGGAAGACGTGAACGTTGGTAAACGGCCCTTGCTCTGCGCTTATTGGATATAAGGATACGAATATGTTCGGGGACTGAAGCAGCAACATTTGAATGCTGTATTTTAGTAGGACCAGAAGCCCATGCTGCAGATTGGATTACATTTGTTAGGTAGTTTATGGCTTCATCAATTTCTTGGGGGGATTTAAGACTAACTTTGAGATTTATATTTTTATCCACCAAGTCGTGGAATTTAAGCCTATTGGTTGAATGTAGAAAGAGTTTTGGTAGAGAAGGCCGGGTTGGAGGACAGGCACTGACAGTCAGGAGTACTGCAGAGTGATCCGAGCAGGGTTCTAAGAGATTGGTAGTCGTGCAGAATAGATTGCGAGGTGTGTTGGAAATAAATATGTCTAGTATGTCCGGTTTTTTGTGTAAGGAGGTAGGCCAGTATGTTGGTCCAGGGGGCGCAAGGATTTTGTAGCCCTTAAGATTTATAAAATTGTAGAGAACCGTACCTCTTGGGTTGTTTGTACGACAGCCCCAGCTGAGGTGTTTAGCATTGAAGTCACCACCAATGATAAAGTTTTGGCTAAAGGAGCTAAAGTAATCTATATAGTTTTGAATATTAATATTATGCCTCGGAGGGGAATATATTGCTGCTAAAGTTGTTGGAATATTGTTGAGGTGTAGTAAGATAGCACAGGACTGTAAATGGGGCTGACAAAAATTTGGAAGGGATTGAAAGGACAAGGAAGATTTAATATAAATTGCAGCACCACCATGAGCAGAGTTATCTGGGTGATTTGTTTTTAGGAGATGATAACCAGGTATAGCGATGTGAGAGTATTTTGTAAAGTGCGTTTCGGATATCAAGGCAATATCGATACGCTTCTCCTGGAGTACTATCTGGAGTTCATTTGAGTGATTTTTAAGACCATTTGAGTTGAATAGAAGGATAAGAAGGGAGTTACTTGTGTATGAAGACATTAATTTTTATCCAGAAGTTTTGAGATAACTTGGGTGAGAAGGGCGATTAGTGGATTTATTAGTAATTTAAACTCGTCAAGGAACTTGTTTATATCTGATACAGGAGGAGGGATTATGTTATTAGAGCAAGAACCGGAGGTAGCTTGTGCGTAGGTTTGGAACGAGTCTGGTGGATTTGTTGAGGGGGTAACCACTGGATGACTAACCTGTACATTTTTCTTATGACTAATATTATCCGACAGAAGATTGCTTTTTTTTGGTTTGTTGCGATGTTGTAGATCCTTGTAAACAGAGCAGCCTTTGTAATTTGAGGGGTGAACACCGGAGCAGAGGGCACATTTTGGAGTAGCATCTCGTGGATTGGGACAGTCTGATGAGGAGTGGAGTGCGCCGCAGCGGACACAGCGAGCTGGATAGCCGCAGTACGATTTGGTATGACCATAATCCTGGCAGTTGATACACTGGCTTATAATTTTTGTTTTGTATGGTTCTTCCACTTTTATTTTGGTGTGAATAAGAGATGTCAGCTTATAAATATCGTTGGATTGAATTGTCGGTTCGAGGTCGACGAAAAATAACGGTAGTGGGTGTTTATTGATTTTATGTAATACATTTGTTACTTGACGGACCTCAAATAACCGCAACTCAAGCTCCGATTTGATAAGTTCTGTGGACGTGGACGGATGGAGATTACGGATGACCACTCGCGTTGGTTTATCCTCTTTGAGCTGGTACGTGTGGTATTCAGCTTTTTGCTCTTTGAGGAAATGAATCAGCGTTCTATAGGAAGCTGGGTTACTTGTCATAATTTTTAAGCGGTCAGTTGAGGATTTGCAGGAGAAATTATCTACTCCGATTTGTTCAATAAGTTCTGAACAAAGATCGGTAAAACAGATTACACCTTTTACAAAAATTGGTGGGGGGAGAGTTGTTTTAATTCCGACATTGATGTTGTTATTTGAAATTGACTCATTAGAAATCGGTGGAGTAGGTTTTGTTGGAGAGGTGGGCTGTGAATCATCTTGTGAGAGCACTTCAAAGCGGTTTGACGTAAAAAATAATTTTTTGTTGTTTTGTATTTTTGGCGAATTTTGTTCGGAAGAAGAGGAAGAGAGATTTCTTTTATTATTACTTTGATTTTTTTTGACTGTGCCACGGACCAATTTCCTGACGAAGAATTTTCCATGGTAACGTCTTGATTACCGACTGAGTGATTAGTGTTGACAGAAGTTGAAACTTTGTTTAGGCGAGCAGGCTGTAGTTTGGTAGTACCGTTAGATTTAGTGCTGGCTATGTTTGTGTTTATATTATTGGATGTAGATTGCGGCATAATTATTATTGCGATAAAGTCGAGGTCGCTGCCGCCGCAGCGGCGTGCGATAAGACAGCACACAAGTTGTTGTAAATAATATAGTGAATACGTAGGTAATCGACGATGAGATTATTAATTTTGTTATTTATATCGACTATAAGAATAATTTGAAACTAAGTAATCTTTTACATTACTATATTAATTTAACGCAGATGTTTTAAGTGTAATTAAGTATAAATTGATACATGAGACCAATATACGGAATAAATAAAATCACAGGACGGAGCGCAAGCAGTGTGCGCGACGGATGCCGAACGCGAACTAAATTGTTCAATTAAATATTAATTCATGATTGTTTAGAGTGGCATATTTGCAACACCTTCGCCAATTCGTCCTGGAATTAAAAAAAAAAATGAAAATGGCTGATACACAATTGGAATTTATGAAAGTATGTACAGCTGCTTTAAAAACTCAAAATGTTACTGATGTCAGTGAGTGTGAAGCAATCGGCATTACTGTGACCAATAAGTTAGGAAGAATGGATCCAATTCAAATGGTTTATGCCGAATCGATAATAAATACACTTTTACGTAGAGACTTACTTAATACATTGACAGATGACACAAATGTATGCGATAATAAATGTTTTTCTCATTTGCTTTCTATCCCATCAACACATAATGCCGCACCATCTCTAACATCTAACCACTATCAAAATGTAACTCGGACATATCCATTGGAGTATACAGCCACACCTTCACGCCCAACACCACAATACTATACAGAAGAAATGTCATCTCATGGTCCACCTTCAACTCCAGATTCATATGCAGAAGAAATGTCATCTCATGGTCCACCTTCAATTCCAGAATGTACAGATGATTCATCGTTTATAGAAAACAGCAATCAACTTGGAATTTTAAAAAAAATTTATGAAAGTATAGGTTCAGAAACTTCAAAAAGTCATCTATAATTTCCATTTAAAAGTTTAAACGTAAAATAAAAATGTGAATAAGTTGGTTAATACTAAAAGACTAGGTCAACCTAACTTAATACAAAGTAAAGTTTTCTAATAACTATTCTAACCTGTGACGAAAACATTTTTCTGCGCCTACCTATGTGTTATTGTATTTTAAAATAATTAATATATACTTAAATCAATGCTTTAATATAATATGTTAAACCAATGTTATACATTTAAAAAAAACCATTTCTGTTATTGACATTTTGTAATTTTTGTTGAAGTTAATGATTTATCAATTGTTACACCATTCATAATATACCAAGTCAGTAGTCATCAACATAATATTGTTAATTATTCCCAGATTTAAATTTATTAAATGTATTTATCTATTATATTGTTAACACTTTACACTAAAATACAGGTGCTAGTAACTATAATATATTACCTATGTTCAATGTTATGTAATTATATTCTAATTATTTTAATTGTAATTATACTGTAAAGTCAACTGAAGTTAGAATAATCTTATTGAAATTATAATATTACTAGCTGATCCCGTGCACTTCGTTTCCCGTTAAATGTACCAACTCTATATGTGTACCAACTCTATATGACTCAAACATTGTTCAATGCGTTATTTAATATTCGGTGTATGATGTTCTAGATTTATCTTAACTTTTCTGTTGCCCGGAATAAAAATTCTGTTTCGCAGCAGTATATTATCAGGTAGGCAATCTACCTGTGGTAGATCGCGGACCCCGTGCTGTTTGTACGTAAGTATATGATTCAACTCAAAAAGTACCAAAGTTATACCAAGGTTGAAGTTTTTACTTAATTCCACATACCTATAAATCCTAACCTGACCTAACCGTACTAAAATCAGATGAATAAAAAAAAACCAAATTTAAAACTTTTTAAATTAGCGTATCTTCTTCCCATAGGTCTAATCTACACACCATCATTCATTTATATATATATATATATATATATATTGACAAAAAATAATAATACAAATCAACAAACATGCCTGATTAACCAATAGCAACCAATATAATATAATACACCATAGAGTAAATAAAGACAACGGTATCGAGTTCAAATCCCAGACATCAATAAATAGTTATTGCAGTTTTTCTAATTATTCAGTTGACTTTTTAAAAATTTTCCTTCGTAAAAACCTTCACCTATTAATTACGAACATCTTAAAAAAAAATTGAGACAAATCGGACCAGCTGTTCTCTAATATATTTTTTTTTGATTTTTATCGATATTAATCGATTTCCAGCCCTGCTATTATCGATATTTGTATTATTATTTATATTATATTTATATTTTTATTTTTATCTGCTAGAGGGCGCCACCGGTGTAACTCAGTTTTTGTCTCCAAATCTCTAATTCACATGAGTTAGGTCCATAATTTATGCTATAAACCCGCTCACCAACATTCTCTATCATTTAAAAAAAATTTGAGCAAAATCGGCCCAGCCGTTCTCAACTGATGCTATTTCAAATTTTTTGTCTCCATTTTTATATATAAAGAAGATAAATATAAACCTAAGACATCTAAAAAATAATGTATTACCATTGAGTATAGATAGTATCTATACTCAATGGTATTACCTACATTTATTGTTATGTAATTATATTCTTAAGTAAAGTGAAGTTTGAATAATTTTATTGTAATTATGATTTTATTAAATAAATCTAAGCCATCTTAACAAATAACAGTTGACCTAACCTATATGGGGCATGGTTGAGTATTTGATATTAGGTATTATATTTAGGTGATATTACTAGATATAATACTAATAATACTATGATATTTTAGTTAGTTCAGTCGTACAGCCGTAATTAATTAAATAAATATATAACATAATAATTTACAAATATTATAAGCCATAGGTACTTTACCTTCATATATTCTTCTTTCAACACTTCAAAAATGGCTTTGCATGTTTCAGGAATTAGTACACTTAATGATGGAGCAGAAATTCCTGAACTGAATTTTAGGTCCTCAAAAGATCTTCCAGTTGCCAGAAACCTTGACATTTATAATTTTTTATTATTAAAATAATTTACAAGTAATGACTTAAATGCTAAAATCCTAAATATATTTAACTAAGTGTTGCTGTGAGACGTTCTTCTACACTAATACATTTCCTCATTATTGTATCGGTTTTACAAATTTTTGGACCAACTAATGCTAATAACATATCAAAACATGCACTATCCATCCGTAAATAATTTTTAAATTCGTCTGGGTAATTTTCTCGTAGTTCCGATATTAATGGCAAATGACCAAAACGCCTTCGATATTCCTTCACCCACACACTGCTAACTCGTTTCAATTTTGATAGATTTTGATCCATTATTGAAAACAATCCAACCAACGCAATAGTACGAATACGATTGTTTTCTCGAATTTTCATCATTTTGAAAAAAAAAATATTTAGCTTAAAAACTTCCACGCGACTGCAAAACTGTTGGAATTTCGAACACTCCACGCGCCACGCTTTCACGCTTTCAAAACGTCGGGGATACACTTTAGACGAACGTTTTTGAGCGAAAGACGAATGGTAAGGAGGAAAGCACGCGGGAAAGAATTTTACAGCAATTTGACTAGAGAGGATTGCGCGCCAGAGTATTGCGCGCAGTCAAGTCCTCGCTCAAACCCGTACGTTCCAGGAGTGAAGGAAAGATTCTACGTGTAAAGGCGCCTTAAGTATAGATTGTGTAATTATTTATGAAAATAAAAAAAAGGACAATAGGGTAGGACGGGTAAGAAGTAATTTATTTTATTATGTAATAATACTATAATAGTAATTGTATACTGTATAGATATTATTATGTATAGTATGTACCTAGTCGTAAGATGTGTACCAACTTAATATAACAATATTTTTAGATTTCGAGTGGAGCGATGAATGTATTGGTTTTAAAATGTTAATTTTGTAATGTTATTAATTATTTTTATTTAAATCATCACCTTTTGGAGCAGTAAAAATCCAGTGAATTCAAATTTAATACATCCATTATAGTGGCCTAATCTATGATTAAGTAGTAAGTACACTTGGCACTTACTATGAAGCAGAGCTACTTCCCCAGTTTTTATAATTAATTATATCATAACTTATATATACTAAACTACTAAAGACTTAAGAGTTAAAGTCTTAAGGGTACTTTAAACTGGCCCTGTGCTTTTACTTAGATTTGGGGCCTAGTGTACACATACAAAAATAAATAGGGAAATTAGTTTCATACATTCAGTATTTCAGTCATTTAAAATATTATGCCGATCGTAAAGTAGCGATATAGGTAGGTACTTATCATGTAATAATTAAATAATTGTTGCGGTCAAATATATTATAATAATGGGGCAAATTATTTCTCCAAGACAAAACCAAGAGGTACAGTAATTTTCAAAAATCTCAGACTCTAGAACTTTTTCTGTTCTATCTTAATTATGTATGTATTTGTAGATATACCTAGTACCTAACAATGTATCATCCATAACTGCAGTTGCTATTAATTGTTGTTGTAGTTCTAAGACTAGACACTAGTTTTCGGCTTCTACCGAAAGATGAACAATCCAAAAGTTTGTTAATTCAATATGAACAGAAATAAAAGTGATGAGTAGGTACCTACATATTTTAAAAGTACTTATAAATATTATAAATGTTTTTAGAACTGCGATGGCCGTCGGCCAATGAGGTAGTCTTTGTCATTATTTCCCACACGTATTGGCCGTATTAAATATTTATAAAACTAAAAATCCATTTACAAATCGTAATATAAAAATATAATAATTACCTAATAAAAATGGTAACAGCCATTAATATTATACATTTATACTAACAGTTAACAACTACAGATCATTTTTTTTTAATACATAAGTTAAGTAAAATATTATTTCGTACCTACATTATGTTATATTTTTATCAAATCTTTTTTTGACAGTTACCTAGTTGTATTTATGTATTAATTATATTTACCATTAGTATTTTATAACGGCTAATTACGAATGATTCCAACTATCAACCTTTACACATCGGATGGGGACCAATTCCTTCTTAGTCCCCCTTCCAAACGAGCGACGCCTGCAGTACACCACTGCTGTAATAATATATCGTTTTGTGCAATTGTTTCGAAACTAGTATAAATTATAATATTGGTACCTATATTGCAAGTGTTCGATGACAATATATATTATATTATATTGACGCGGAATTGAATTACCTATATCTGCATATTAGTTGAAAGCTTATAAATATAAAAACAAATCTGCATATAATATATTGTATTATTGTAATATGTGATAGGTACTATTGTTACCCATCCGCTGTATCGAAGAAGCTCTACAAAAGAGACAAAAGCATCTGTACAATATTGTATAATATACTTATAATAGTATAAATATAATTATACCTATATATATATATATTATAGGTTCCTCCTTTATGCATTATCCCGGGTGTCTCGCTGAATTTGTCCTCGTACATATCCGCCACCTACTATATAACATTATATATACTCTCACCAGCCTTCTCCTACCTACAATTTAAGACTTAAAATAACTATTTGAAGTCCCTAACGGCACCTAAGACCTAACGGAAATCGTTACTAATTCATTATTTTTAAAATGTTTACAATATATACCCTGCAGGTACTATTGTACTTAATGCTGTAAATCGGCTAAATTAATTTACTATTTGAAAATCGTTTTACTTTTCTTCTTTGAGTCAGAGCAGACAAAATAAATAAAACTATGATGGTTATAACCATGGTTTTTAATCATGGTTTTTTATCTGCAATAATAAAATGTAAGTAGCTAGGTACCCGTGGTGCCGGTCGAGTGTGCAAATCTGATGTTTTTCTGGTTTGTGTGCAACACGATTATGACTAACGGCTAGACAGTCACCCTGTACCTATAATGAATTATATTATTATTATATCGTGCACGTACAATAATGCGTACTATGCAGATACAATATTATAATATAGTATATACTATACCTACCTATATATACATACCTATATACCTATATATATACCTATGTATGTACCTATATATATACCTATATAACTCTCGACCGTGCAGCCGTTTTCGTTTCGGTTTGACCAAATTTAGCAATAAAAAGATCAACGGTCGAAGGGGGACGGACCACGTATATAGGTATTCAAACTATATATTATTATGCTATATTATTACACCTATTATACCTATATACATCGGCGTATACGATGCGGCTGTTCTCGCGGTGACAGAGAGATCGTTGCGCGTGGGACCCGGCCGGGCGTGGGCCTGACGACGAACGTTTTGCACATGCACAAGCATCCGTTTGCGGTGGTAAAGCCGCGGGGCGGGCAAACTTTTCCGTTTCAGTTATACCCGTGCTCCTGTCGAACAAACACCGCTTTCACGGGTGTACTCTAAATACATAATATATCATTCGAATTAGAATCCGATATAATATATCAATTGTATTATACTCGCCAATAGGTAAGTACCTACATATAACATTACAATTTATAATAATAATTAATAATCATCATATATTTTGCATTGCACTATTTAGGTAGGTAGTAAACATACGTAATATGAGGTATATTATCTATTTTATAATTTCACTAACAACCCTCATTCCTCAATTTGTTAAGTGGAGATCGTATCGAAAACCTCTTTAACAAATAAAGATACTTTCTTCTATGTTTATGCAAAATCGTATATTCGAAAAATACTCACTTTTATAACTAGCTAAAACAACAATAATGTAAATAACATTGGAATTTAATTATTTAAGACACCAGCTCGTAATAATGTATGTGTATACTATAGCTAATGGTTAATATATGAGTTCTAATAGTTTTTAGAAATAAGGCTGTGACCACCTGTTTTGAGAGATGTGTATACCTGTACCATATATTGTTATTCTTCTATGCAGTAATAAAATACGGTCTCCTGTTTAGTGCTATAATTAGGATTAGGTTTGTGAAGCTAAGTAAAGATCGAGAATCACTTTTAACAACTAACATTTTAGAGGTATAATAATTAGTAAAACAATTAATGATAAATGTTCCGACAGTGTACTGCAGGGTTTCATGTGTTCAAACGCGACACGTGCATATAGCGATATACTATATACTATAACGACCTCCTTATACCTATGGCTAAAGTCATATTATACGTCATATTATTATAATTTATAAATTATAAGGTTTTCAATTTATTTGTGAAACTGTTTAATAATTGTACAGAGTAATTCAAACTGTATAACGATCTATTTTGGTTCTAAAGTTGTAACAACCTCTTATTTGATATTCCAATAGACGATTTACATATTCAGAAATATCAGAATAATTAGTAGCAAAAACAATATCGAAAAATCAAAAAAAAAATACATAAACCCCCTACGTGCTTTATCTTAGTTATAAAGAACCATAATTGTAAACCAACTATTTGTTTATGTTCTTTTGACTTTCGAGATATAGAACAAGCATCATAAAAGTAAAATAATTATTTACATTATGACTACAGTTTTCAAGATATTTGAATTATGTACAAGAATATAAAATGCCAAGCAATACGTACTTATTGTCTAAATTACTTAAATGGTATGTCGAATATTTACGAAAACAAAGAAACAAATTAATTTCCAATAAATTACCAACTTCTCTTCAATTTTGTTTTGAACGAACTTCAAAAAAAAAAAACGTACCTACCTAACCAAAACTTCTAAATTCACAAACAATGACCGCAATACTGGAAGGTACTAAGGTCCAATGTTCATGGTATCAATTTTCCATTGCTGAAAAAGATCTGTGGAAAAATATATTAAAATAGAGAAGATTAATTTTGATTTTTGAAGATACCCCCTCCCCCCCCAAAAAAAAACCAGTATCTTAACCTTTTTACACGCAAACCACTTAAAATAATATACAGTGAAACTTCCATACAGCGAACTTCCAATTAACAAAATGTTCTGTTCAACGAAACATTTTTGAGAACCAAACCAAATTTATTTAATTCTATTTAACGAAATTCTTTATAATACGATTTTTTTTGTTGCCCAATGAGACTTCGTAAAATGGATGTTCACTGTATTATAATTTATAACTCTTTCACACGCAAGACCTGTTAATGTTATATGTTTGTATTGAACAAAGTCCAAAGGGCCTAATAATATTTATGGATAGACTGAAGTTCTTATAAGCATACTACATAATATTATAATCCTGTATTTTATTATACTATATAGAAAGGTAAAAAAGGAAACATGGAATTATTATTATTATTATTCGAAAGTAGATGACCATATTTGTAGATTGTATATAGCTGATTGTGCATATACAATCATCACGTTCACGTTTATTTTTGGAGTTTTTCTTTGGTTCGTGTGACCATGTCACCCTATTAGTTTAAAATAAATCGATTATTATTTATTACTGTTTAAATCAACAAATATTATTGATTGGCACATTCACACAGTTCATAATAGAACCAATCGATGTATTGTTGTACTCGTTAAAAGCCTCAGCGTCAAGGTCCTTTACTAATATTTATAATAGTTTATAATCTACCTTATTTAAGAATAGTATAGAATCTATATGAATGACAATAAATGGTGTATAGTAATAAGTAATAACAATAATAGTAAAAACTACAATAAGTATTGCCGAAAAAAAAAGACCGCAGTAATAGTAATAATATTAATATTAATAATTGATACAAGAGGGTTTGACCAAAAATGGTTATATCAAGGAAAACGCGTGTATACGAAACGGCCCACTTGCGATGGTCCGTCCCACGTAAACTTTAGGTACCGTAACCCGTGTGCTGTACACAGCGTATATACAATAATAATAATATAATATATATATATATTGTACACACTGTATTGAAATAATGCGAACGCGTTTCCGATATAAAAGAAAAACTCCACTTCCCCTTCTACCGTCCACTCTTACACGATGGCCCCCAACCGTTCCCCCTCCCACCTTTATTACTCTTCTGATCCTTTTTACATGGCCAACGCTAACACCTTCGCACTGACGCTGCTGCTGCTGCTGCAGCAACCTTAAGTTGACCGCCCCCGTGATTCAAATGTCCCAATTGAGCGTGTACACGACACTGACTCATAAAATGTATTAAATATACCACATAGGTAATAATTTAATTGGCATGGCACGTATAAACGTAAAGGTACCTACACTAGAATATCATTAAAAATATATACACCTATATATGTAGGAAAAACGACAAATTATACAGCGTAGGTATTCACAATACCTATACATTGTATTTTGATTATAATATGCAAGTGTCGGAGGGAAATTTTTTGGAGGGACGAGGGAGTTGGGGGACAAACAGACGGTATCAAAGAAGTGATTTTTAAAGCATTGATATTATTTTCACGAATTCTATAAGTATCTGAATATTATACATTAGTATTACATAATATATTGCCATATATAGGTAAATTATAAATATATTATACCTATGTGAATATTTAACGAGCCATGATTTATGCCGTGATTTTTTTTTCAAAATCTATGTTTTTTAAGTTCAATTGTATGGCCCTTACAAAAAAAGACAAGTCCATCAAATTTTCTTTTTTTTCAAATTCAAAACTTAGAAATCTTGTTTATAAGTATAAAATACCAAAAAATAACATTTTCAAATTTTAGATTCTGAGTGGAGCGATAAAAAACATTTTTTCCTTATTTTTCTCAATTCTTCAACAACATTAAGTTAAGCTTAACGCTCAGCAGATCACGTTTAGCTCCGTAGTTTAAAAACTGTTATAAAATTTAAAGGTAAGATTATTATCTAGGAAATCTACTAGGATATTTATTATATATTTATCTTAAAGAGAGTTGAGTATTTTAAAAGTGTAAATTGTCTGTACACCATAAAATACTCATAATTCGCTTTAAAATTAAAATATAATGAAAATCCCATGAGATTTCCTAGATAAAAATCTTACCTTTAAATTGTATAAGAGGTAAATTCACTTTAGTTTTTACACTAACGTAGCTAAACGTGATCTGTTAAGCTTAAAATTTGCTATGTTACGTACATGTATAAGAAGGTGACAACACAAGGGGTGCCACGTCATTTTAACCGGATACTATAACAAACAAATCGGTGCCCCCTGCAAGTGGTACCCCTTATCATCCGGCACATGGCGCCTTGGCGATATTCGTTTTTGGTTTTCCGATTTCTCCCTGCATTTGATTGCACAGTAATAAAAAAATCACATTTGCAACTAGGTAATGTTACATTCACCATGTCCAATGTCAGATTTATAGTAGTTTTATACTTTATTAGATACTTGTACATTTATATTTTATAAAAGTACTTACTTACTTAGTATCCTATCTTCCTCGGATAACGAGGGAATGAGGGATTACTGTTCTCTGTATAAAATTCCATGTTTGCTATTACCTCGAGGGGGCCTCCACATTGGAACCCCCACCGATCAATATTTAGATTATGAAAAATTTAAAACTACATTTTTTCTGTGGGTAATAGGGTTAAAAAAAAAGTTTAATTAAGATTTCTGTCAGTATGGGAACTCAAGAAAAAAATAAGGGTCTAAAAATGTTGGCTTTAGGTTTAAACTTTAATATCTAATCCCACAAATACCGCATGACTACCTGATTACGCGTTAGATTATGATTTATGTTATAATAATGAAAATACAATACAAATAGTACCTAAGTAGAATGACGTATATACAATGTTTATTATGTATACCTATCAATACTAAGTAGTATAGGTAAACACAATAAGTAACAACACTTCAGTTATAATCGTGTACGTAATGTGTTTTTTTATGTAAGATTACATTTTAGTACCTATATTATTGCAGATATGAGATAATAATGATAATATACTAGAGTAATTATTTTGATTAGTGATATTGAAAGGATATAATAACATTAATATAATGATAATTTCATAAAATATTCCACTAGGCTGCACCAGGTGACAGGTGTTATAAAGTAACTTATTTATCGTAACTAAATGTTTTTTTTTTTTTTAAAAGATTTTTTATTATATAAGGCATAAGGTATCGCATATTGCATATTGTAGTTTGTATAATAAAGTATATTACGCATATCGTAATTATTTTTTTAAACGTTAAAATAATAATTAGTATTGCATTATTTGTAACAATAAAATTTAATCTAAAAAAAATTTTCATATAATATAGGTACCTAATTCCTTATAATTTATATAACAGATTTATTATTTACATTATTATAATTTGCCCTCGGGCCTGGACTATATTGAATTAAAATTTGCATGGAAATTACTTAATCTTAAATATAATTTTAAATATTAATACATTATATTTCAATTAAGTTATTATAATTTAATTTTAGACAGTTTGTAACATATTTAAAATACTGTATTATAATATTATAAGAGTGTGTAGTAAATAGTAATATAGAATAAGATTATATACATTTTTTGATATATCAATAATTTATTATTCTATACTTATAAGGTTAGACGACCCTTTCTATATAGGTAAACTTTATAATAACAATTAATACATAATAATTATGATAGTTCATATTATATACAACCATGAACATTATAATGTAGTATGTATGTAGGTATATATGAATTATGAATATCTTTCAATATCTTTGAATAATTTATTTTTTTATTTACAAAATTATTAAATAAAAAGTGTTGAATAAATAAATGTAATAACTGCAGGTTAGTGATTAGGATGATTACACCTGTTGAAATGTGGTACCTACTTAGTTACGATGAACTTTCAGTTGATTAGGCGTTGAGATCCACAGAATTTCAAATACTTTGTATAAGAATAGTTATCAGAATTCTATTTGTTTTAATAAATATATTTAAACGTCTTATGTTTTTGACGTTTTTTGATTCAACTGGTTCAAGCGTAAGTTCTTATCTATCTAATATCACCCTTTAACCACGGGATCCTTTTATATATCGTTACCTACCTACTCACTGACAGAACGAAAATCACTTCCGTTCCATCGACCTTGTTCATTGTTGTATTATTTTTAATTATATGCTTATGATTGTGTTGTACTATACACCGTACCAATTAAAAAGTATAAAAATAAATTTGAAACTCTCTAAAATAGTATAGGTATGACTGTATGAGATATAATGTATTAAATGCGCATGTAATTATGTAAAATACCATGAGTAGTTAGGCCTGAGTGGCTGAGTAACGAACAATATTGTATTAAGTGTTGGCTTAGCAGCTTAGGTGCTTAGATGTTTATGGGATTTATTTTTGATTGTTTGCATTATATTTAGATGATCATTAAATTATTTTATTGGTGGTCTTGACATTATCAACTACGTTACTTAATAATTATGACAAATTATCTTTAAACATTTTAGCACAATAAAACGATATCACCCGAGTAGTAAGTAGGTACATTAAATTAACTGCCATACTAAAAATATTTTTTATAAGAAATAATAAGTAATACCTAACTATCTTTTTTTTTCTGTTTGAACCGACGGCTTTCGCATTACTTCCTCAAAAGTAATAACTATTTAGCGGAATTAAAATAGGTGCCTATACTTGGTTATTCAGTATTCACATTTACTAATTGATGTCGTGTATGAATCTATAATGAGTAATTATTAGTGAATACCTACTAGGGAGACTATTTTGGTCTCTTAGTTAAAATCTTAAATGAATATTATTTCAAATAAATTATGTTTTAGTTAAGCAAACTGAACACCGTGTTTATTTTATTATTCATTGATTATTATTTTTTTGAGATTTAACTGTATGATAAAAAATTATTTTAAATATGTTAAATGCAATATAATAAATATATTTTCATAATTAATGTTGAAACATTAAATATTAATAGACAATTAATAAAAACTATGTCTTTTATCTCGTTGTTATTTCTAACTAGAGTATATAAATAATATTCAATATAAATCACGAATATTTATAACAAACTTTTATACCACATTACAATAAGGACAAGGGCCCGTTACAGTAACATTTGTTGTCTCCGTCTTACAAGTGAGTAACATAGCGAATTATGTGTATTTTAAGATGTACAAACAGTTTATAATTTTAAAATACACATAACTCGCTTTAAAATTAAATCATAATAAAAATCCCATGTCATTGTCTAGATAATAATCTTACCTATACATTTTATAAGAGGTAAATTCTCTCTAATTTTTAAACTAACGGAAGATAAACGTGTTCTGCTGAGCGTAAAATTTGCTATGTACGCGCTTGTAAGACGGAGACAACAAATGTCAGTTAATGCCCTTAATATGTATTAATTGTCTTATTATTTGAGATTTGATATTTATCGACATATTTTTACAAACATTTATACATTTTTGGTGGTTTGGTTGCCTTTATATATAATATACTGTAACTGCTGATTCACCAAGCATACTCACTGCAGTGGAATCACCACTTTTTTTTTGTAATATAATAATCATTACGTTTACTGTTGTAATATAACAACATTAAAACTTTAAATATTTAATAAAGTGAATACTGATACACTCATGCCCCTAATGGTTTCCATAATTTATGTGTTAATTCAAACTACGATTTTTAGAAATTTTAACTTTTAAGTACCTATACCTAACCCTAAATAATTTTAATTAATTGGACTTTATGATATTTAAGCACGATTAAAGATATACAGGTTGCACATCGCCCTATAGTAAACCGCTTCCAGACTGATTTACAAAGTGACTATAAAAATCAGCTGTTAATAATTAACTAGTGGCGCTTAATGTCAACACTCAACCATATGTGTCGACATTTAGAACTAATTTTACACCTATATATCTATAATTGGTTAATTGTAATACTGCCGCTTGGAGCGCCACTGGTTAATTATTGGTAGTCATTTCGTATTTCACCTTATCAGTAGTCGATGTGCAACCTGTATATCTTTAATCGTGTATTTAAGTAAGGCCTTGTGGTAGAAAGTACAAACTTCTGATTTTCAAATCAGAACCACCCTTCTATTCTGTTAATTGAGTGATTTTTTTGAAATTTTTTGAAATCAAACTAATTGCTTTTTAAAAAATGACTGCAATAACTGCACAGATAAAATTTTGATTTAAACGCACATCAAAATATTCAAAAAAATCATTAGCTTAATGATTTAAAGTAAAAACAGTGAGTGGTTCACATTTGATAAAAATAAGTTTATATCGTCACATGATACATTGATACTTAATAAACTATGATCCTTAAGTATACATAAAAATTCTAAGATTTGGATAAATGTATTAATAAAGGATAAAAATAGACTGAGCATGCTTGGTGAATCATTGTAAGTACTGCTATCATTGTAATATTGTATATTATAATTAATATTGTAATATGACACTTATCATGGCACAGTTTTCGATAAAAATGTTGGTGTTTCGATTTCGACGAAATAAGGTTCAAGGTATACATAACATAATATACGGCCAAATGTAAACTCCTACACGAATAACCTTTTTACCTGAATCATCATTAAATGTAAACTCCTACACTAATAACCTTTTAAAATTTTTACCTGAAAATCAAAGATATTGTAATCTCCTACTTAGAAATTTTTCCCTTTAAAAAATAATGTAATATTACTTAAATTCACAGTTTTAAAGTTAAAAAGCTCAAAATTATCATAACTTGAAAATAATAAATATACATTATTTAATAAACAAATGCTTGAATAGAGCTTGTTTATACGCTGTATGATAATTCTCGAAGGTTAGATTATATCCATATTATATACTATTATAGTACTATACTATACGTTCATATCGGCACTTGCAGTACAAAAATTTTTAAATAGATCAGCGATATGGCATCGAATATTGTTGAATAACGATAAAACAAGTCATAAAAATATACGTAAATGATTATGAATTAGTATTGTTTTATTGAATTTTTTATTATTTTTTTTCAAAAATTTTTTTTTTAACGTATGTGATTTTGACAATTGTTTTATTATATTTTTCAAATAATTTTTGTTTTAGGATTAAAAATGATTATGACTATTATTTTATCAACATTTTTATTATCTATATTTTAAAAATTTTGTTTTAAACGTAAATGATAATGATTATTGTTTTATTAACATTTTTATTATATTTTTCAAACCATTTTTATTTTATGTGTTAATATATTGCAAGACTGATATTTTTTACAGCAATACGAGCGGTATTAATTTTTTGTAGGAGTTAACACTATCTTTTATAGGAGTTAACACTATCTTTTGTAGGAGTTAACACTATCTTTTGTAGGAGTTAACACTATCTTTTGTAGGAGATAACACTACATTTGTAGGAGTTTACCATTCCCCTAATATACTACCTATAGGTAGCTATCTAAAGTACCTACTATTTAGGTTGAGTAGGTTACCTATAACCTATATGTAACATAAAAAATTATAATACTATTATTTTGATCTGATTTTGTTTCACTCGTGCGGTCGTGACACGTGTAGGTATGCCACATCTATATTTTATACTTGAAGTTGACAAGTATACCTATACTGTTGAAGACTCGATAAAAATAAAACCTATCTATATAATATTATAACAGCATAAAACAGCTATATTGTTAGTTTACATATTATGCACCTACATACTGTTGTATACTAAGTAATAGATATTCTAAATTGTGTTAAATAGAGTTTCGAAAAATTTAATTCAAAATTCAAATACGACTTGTGGTGATATTCTTAGGACTTAGAACGTGCGTACAAGCCGAGAGCTGACTTTCAGTGCCCTTCGTATTACTATAATGTTACGAATAGTGACGTACACGCATTCACGTACTTAATAGTTACCTAATACTAATACAATAATACATTCTATATTGATAGATATACGGGGGGGGGGGGGGCACCAATGCCTACTTAGTACATATGTATACCTACACTATAATACATACTACTTGGGTAAATATTATAATACTTTAATGCAAAGCCACGTACTTACATACCTATCGCAGTGGATAACAAACGAAAAGCGTTGGTCAACAATCTGCATTCTGCAGCACTATATTATTATGTTAATACTTTATACATAAACACCTAACCTACCTATACCTACTTGACATTACCTACATATATCCTACGTCAAAGTCGATATGATCGACTACCACGCGTAGGTTTCCAAGTAAAAAAGAATGTGTCTTAATCCCTCGGCTTCTCGGGTAGAGTGAAAAAAAAAAAAATATTAATTGTACTCTGCAGAAAGTAGAAACGCCAGAAACTGAATACGATAATCTCCTTTTAGCGTTCCCAACGTAATATGGTCCGTTTGGCTTTTCCAATAATTTCAGTGCATATATACATAAAGTTAATAGTTATAGATTCGAAACGATGTATAATTTTATTACGATATATTTATATAAATTTTAAATGGAATAGAATATATCGGTACCCCCAATGTTGGGCTGTACACACTTTATCGTGTAAGTATTCCTACCTTCTACACTGCAAATATGATAATATGTAAGCACAAGTGCAAAAAAAACGCATTGAAACGACACCGGTATTTGGTTTGAACCGAACCAAGTCTTTGAATTCGAATCGCGTGACTACTATCAGTGATATTTAGCCGGATGGTACGGACCTTAACGCTGTACACATATAGGTAAACGCGTGCGATTATAAATTATATGTATATATATATTATATTCATATACACGATTCGTACACTGAAAAAAGCTGCTTGTCAAAAGGCAAAAGTTCGAGTTTTTATTTTTTTTTTTGGTCGCTCAATGAAGGTAAAGGTCGTTTGAGAATTAGGTCGAATACCTCTGTCTGACATGACAACAATTTAACGAAAATCACTGTAAAAACATGCAAACGAAAAACAAAGATTTAATATAAGTAGGCGTACCTTTTGGCTATTATACATTTATACCTATTGTGTATAAATGTATAGGTAATTTATGCTTATTTACAATATGCATATACCTACAGGTTATTATAGCCGTGGTGTATAATCATTAATTACACAAATAATTTTTCATTTTATAGTTTAAAAGTTTATACATAATTTCGTTACAAGGATTTCGCTTGTGTTTGTTTGTATAGAATTTTCCTGTAATGTGGGAATGACAATGACCGCCGTCGTGAACCATAAAATAGTTAAAACCAACTTATTAATCCCATTTAAATTTATCTATGAAACACCTATAGGTTTAGAGCCATCAAAACGATATGTATGCGTTGGAGTCAGTAGAGTATTCAAAATTTTATATTTTCGGGGAAGGAAACAACATAACTTAAGTACAAAAAATAGGCGTTTTGAGGTACCTATTTTTATAATTAAAAAAAACGATCATTATAGTGTACGAAAAATAATTTTAGACAGACTAAAGCCCTTCCCCCAAATTAAAAGGCCTCAAATCTTACTATATATATGCAGATTTATATAGCTATAAAAATTACATGGATTATTGTGTTTATATAGTTTATAAAACGGGGACCCCGGACCTATATATAGCTACCCATATATAAATAGTTTAATTCACACATATCATGAGTATATAACATTGAGACAGAAGCTATTATATTTTTCTCACAGTGACTGCCGATTGGCTCTTTAAAGTTTAAACTACCATGGTAGGAATTATAGCTGTAGTCACGATTGCAACTATCCCGTTTTACTATCATCGTGTGACTTTAGAATGTAGTAAAGTTGTAAGTACCTACCTACCTACTTTATAAAATGTATAAATAGACCACATTTTACGCTCCATGTATTATGTACCTATTATGTATGTAAAATATAAAATATTTATCATAATGAAATAAATACAATGGTGTATGAATATGAACAAGAGCAATGCATAGATATTGTAGAATGGACAGGCCATATCTGATTATCACGTGGTAACGAACATGACAATATTGAGGGATTATCACAGTTATATTTATGTATAATTATATATAGGTAATAGGTATATATTATAATATGCCAGAATGAGTGGCAATGATAAAAATAGTATTTCTCTCTTCCCCATTCCGGCACACTTACCTTGAATTGTTAATAATTAATATAGTTATTGACTGATTGACTATAATATTCTTTAATATTTATGGAGCAATGCCATAGCCAGGAGGGTGGGGGTGTTTGGGTGTTGAAATACTCCCCTCTCAACCGTATTATGCAAAAAATATATTTGTTCATTTTTGGTTGTATACTTCAGATTTCTACAAAATATGTTGTCATATTATGGTTCTGTTTCATATTTAATGTTATATTATGTCATTATGAAGATTAATGACTATACAACACAGTGTGTAAAGCCCTCCACAAGTTATATTTAAATACAAAAATAACACCCCCTCCTAAAATAACCCTGACTACAAGAAGCAACTTGAACAAGAGTATAGTATTTTTAGATTATTCCAAAAAACCGTTGTTTGATAAAATTGCTTTAAAAAAAGTCTATAGGATCTAATCCAGTGGTCTTCAACCGTTGAGTCGCGACACGTCTTCTTTTTAAAATAAAAAATAAGTTTAATACATGAAATAAATAAAAAAATAAGTTTATATGACCTATATTCTATAATATAATATTTATTATATTTTTTCGTGTGAATTCTATACATATTCAACTAATAATAATTAAATACTCTCCCTACTAAAATTAAATTTTAGATTCTGAGTGGAACGATGAGTGTATTGATTTTACAATGATGTGTGTTTTTTTTTATTTTATTTTTTGTGTTTGTCATCACCTTTTAGGACAGTAAAAGTGCTTGGCTTTTCTTCGATAGTATATTTTCTGATATGAAAGTGAATCTAGTTGGTACTTTGGGAGGTCAAAAGTAAAATTTTTTCAGTAGTTTTCAAAAGCGTCGTGAAAAACAAAAGAAAAATTAAGGAAAAACGGAAATTTTTACACAAAATCTGCTTTCGAAAAAATCGATTTTGGTTTTTGGTGCAACTCTTAAACAAATGACCGTAGGTAAACAAAATGTTGACTGAATGTTTATATTATCATTTTTTATACACCTTAACATTTTCCAAATATTTTGACTTATTTTGAGCTCTTCACGGACATTTTCAGTTTTTTTTTCTATAAATATCGATAAAATTTTATTTGTTGGTTAAAAAAGCTTGAAAATGTAATAAAAGGCTCCTACTAGGTATAATGTTTCAAAGGCAGATGAAAAAAATTAAAAACCCTTAGTCACAATTTTCTTTTATAAGCATTTAAAGTTCAAATATTGACAAAATACGTAAAATGACGAAAATTTGAAAATTATTTCGAGTAAGAAATTCATAAAAAATTTTCTTTTTAAATCTTAGATTGTAGAGATATAATACAAGATTCCTCATAAGTTTGTCTACCTTTATCAAAAAAAAATGTCTACAAGAAACTCAAATTAAATTTTTATGGTTAGATACTATAGATACTTGAAAATTTCACTGAATGTTTATATTACCATTTCCTATACACCATAGTTTTGAAAATATTTTGACTCTTTTTGAGCTGTAAACGAACATTTTCAGTTTTCAATTTTTTTAGTTTTTTTTCTATAAATATCAATAAAGTTTTATCTGTTGGGTCAAAAAGTGTAAAAATTTAATGCAAGGCTTCTGATATATTGTTACAATATCAGTTGAAAAATATTAAAAATACATAGGCACAATTTTTTTTTATAGGCATTTAAAGATCGAATTTTGACAAAATTTATCAAATTTAAATTGAATAATTATTTTGTAGTTAAAAATTTATAAAATGTTCAACTTGTATACCTAAGGATTGAAAATTTAAAACAAGATTTCAAGTAAGTAGTTAATTCTGTTACCAAAAAATGTAGAAAATACATAAGCACAGTTTAATTTTATAGTAATTTAAAGTTCAAATTTGGACGAAATTACATTATAAAAAACCTAGAATAACTATTTTAGTTATTTTGTTGTGATTGTATAATATTATTCGTGGGTACTTGAAACTTCTAAAGTACACTATTATATATCTATGATAGTATCAGGGTTTGTTGTTGATGTATAACGCGTTATAAGTACCTAATGGATATTGTGATATGATTAATTTGGAATTTATTATAGGTCAATTTTTTTTTAATACCATAGATAAGTATATATAGTATGTTTTATACCTATAGTTACATACCGTCTCCGACCAGAATCGTTTTGAATGATTCTAAAATGATATTGTATCATTGAATTCAAATTTAATACCATCCATTATACAGTGACCCACTTGTAACCTACTGTACAGCAGAGCACATTTTTATTTATTCAGTTATAATAGGTAGTACTACTATACAAAGCAATTTTAGTTTTTTTTTTTGTTTTTCTACAAAGCCTACGTGGGTCGCGAAAAATGTAGGCCTAAAAAGTTAGTTGTGAGTCCAAAATAAAGGTTGGAGACCACTGATCTAATCCAACCCCCCCCCCCCCCAATTGTCCCTAGTGGCTGGGTATTGTATGTATATTGTATAACAATCTCAATGTTTGTAGCCTACAAGTAGATAATATATTACAATACCACTCCGTATACGGTGTTCTCATATGTTTATTTAAATTATTACTTAAATTCGAACATAAACAATATATTTACCATGGGCATTAGGCGTACATCGTTGTACCTATATAACATGTACGGACACGCGTGTATGGGTATGGATATTACCTACCTACCTATTTATATTAATAATTTGACGGCATTCCGTGCTCATGCGTAATTTACCGGAAAACAATACAATCTAAATTAATTTCTATCTCTTATTCTGTTCTAGTTTCCATACACATAGATTCAAAATCTATTTGTAGAGTTGTCAGCACTTGTCACGCAATAATATTTTTCTTGCAGACTTTTCGAACGGCTGCAAATATATAGGCATAATACATACAAATATACAATACAATATTAATCCGCGTATATTATACATAGGTAATTATTACTGATATGATAATAAATAAATATACTATACGTATAAGTGTAATATCTTTCGACGGGTTTACATTTTCTTTTACGTACACCCACATAATACTATATATAAATGATTTACATACTATTAATGATATAGCCGATATAGGTAGTATTTTTCCGTGACCCGAAAAAAAAACCTTGAAAAAGTCATCGGAAACATCAATAATAGCCAACCCGTGGGGTAAATTCCTACGCGAGGTTCGTTGCCATTTTCTCACCCTATTACTAAATATTATAATCTGATATACAACGATAAAATAATGTGATGTATACAAATTACCAATACCTGGATTGATGGTGATTATTGCATTATGTTCGTCGAATTTATTTTAAATTCTTTATACAATGCACTATAGTGTATTATATTCTACCAGAAAATTGAATGCTTTAAAATGTATAATCTAATATTAAGGGAAATGTATAAAATATAAATACAATCCATGGAGTAGTACCTATATAATTATATATTATTTTGAGTTATTACAATAATGCACAAATGTGTATTTATCAAGCGCGTGTCATTAGTGATAGGTAGGTACCTGTCATCTCAAACTGACACAATAATAATAGATTATAAAAGCTAATTAATTAAAATGTTTTCAATAATACCTACTTAAACATAATAATTTAACAATTTTAACACTTTCATAATATAACACCAAAAATTCAAAAGTTTTTATAAAATAAATTTTCATTTAAAGATGATTTAGTACATCGAAAACTTGAAAATTGGAGTTTTACAAGATCATCGATTTTTAGTTACTATACATCAACATTGCAGAGAGATGAGAAATGCTATGCATTTGTTGTTATTATTTAATTGTACTTAATATATTATAAATATTACAATACCTACTGCAATAGGTACTTAAATAGGTACTTTACAGTTATCATAATATTAGATACACACCTATAGATTAGGTAAATTCGGTGTTGGATCACTTGGATCTAACTATTGTATTGTCTTGAACGACAAGTCTTTCTGAAAAAAAATAATTAATAATATAACATTTAACAAAAGACCATGTATCAAGAAATATAATTTTCTCATTTCAAGGTACCGGATATAATAGACGCATTTCATTAAACAATGGGCGGACATCAACAAAGACAATGGACGCCGACTAAGAGACGAGGCCCGATAGCTGCTGAATTTTCAGGTCCCGGACCAGCTGCCGTAGCGTTACCAACTCTCGTCGGTGAGTCTATAATACATTAATAGGTAGGTACATTAATAAACGAGTAAACAAAAAAAAATTCAAGAGGACGGGGGGGGGGGGGGTAGCTACATACTTTATACCACTCCACAATCTACGCGAGCTTCAGTCCTGCAGGACAATGGAATGGGAACAGTCCATTTGCGTAACTTAATGTGGAGCTCGAGCCCCGAGTCAGGGTACTTGTGCACCCCAAGTTTAAAATTTAACTCCCAAGAAATAAAAGACTTTTTCTGATATATTTTGATTATTTTTATGTAAAAATTATCAATAAATACATTATACAAACATGTTGTATATTATACCTATATATTGAGGAATATAATAAATAGGTGTTTCGCAATTATTTCCCCAGGTATATGTATATAACATAATATTATGAAATAATCTTTTTTTAAATTGGAATAATTTAATGGGAATAAGAAGTCACTCATTAGTGGCACTCGACATGAAATAATCTTTGGCTTACCTATTTAATGTTGCACAAAATAGGTCACAGACAACCCGTATCTGGACGAAGCCCCCCCCCCCCCGAAATTGTTTCAATATCTTATTTTTAACCAAATATCAAAACCTAAATTCAATAAAATTACAATATACATGTTTTGGACAACCCCCCTCCCACCCGGGATAATTTCTGGATACGGCCTAGGTCACAGATATGAAGTTATTACTTATTTGTTTAACAATAGTCATAAACCATAATAATATTATATTATCAGTTGACGAAATAACTTTGAACACAGGATAACGACATTTTCTCTTTATCTTTGGCAAGATGAAAAACTGCTTTTGAATATGAGAGGGTTTACATTGTTTCCTTTTTTATAAGTTTTCTTATAACTTATAAGTTAGGTATAATATTTCAAACGATCAAATTAAGCGTTCATTTAATTAAAGTTTAGCTTAATAAATTAAAAATATAATGCACTAAAACGGTAAAAGTATCTTTAATAGTATTATAGGTATATCGTATATTGTTATAATTTATTAACTTGGATAAATAATTTATTTAAAAAAATAATGATAGGTAATGTGAAAGGTGAAAAAAATAGGAAAGAAGAAGACTAATACTAAAATGATAATGCTACCTATTTATTTAATCTCATTAACTCAAAGTAATAAAATTCTCATAAATTGATTCCGCGACATGCGGTAAAAAATGTAAGTACTTAATTTATTTGAATTTCTTTACAGGAAATTTAGTACCAGAATCCAAACGTGGACGTGCACCGGCCTTTAGTTTTGGTGCTAGGTATGTTATTTTGATTTATATTTATTTAAATATAAATAATATTTTATTAGCGCAGTTTTAGAAAATTAATTATTGTTGTTTCAGACACAACGAAAAAAATGACAGCGCCGGACCGGGACCTGGTCAATATAATATCACCGGGTTGAGTGCAAAAGGTTAGATCAACGTAATAATAAATAATAATCTTATACAATATTTTATTCACCACCGGGATATAATATTGTACCCCCTGTTAATTAATATAACTATGTACCTACCCATATTGAGTACACCAAGTACTTAGGTCTTAATTAAAATTTAAAAGTTAAAACATGCAAACATTCCCAAAATTGTGTCAAAAAATATGATATCTGAGAATTTGTTTTTAGAGTTTACATTGTACAACACTACACAATTTTTCTAAGGTGTGCATAACTTTTTATTGCATGTTAATATAAACTTCGATGAATATCAGAATATGTGATAATATGTCAAATCGAAAATGGTAGGCATAGATAATAATATTTATTATTTGGTATCATGATTTATCATGAAAATATTATTGTACCTATTTTATACAATTTAAACAGATTTTTGAGTTTGTGTGTTCAGTGTTGAGTGACGAAGCACCGATATTATTAATAAATAATAATATATTATACAATTTTGAATATAGGTAGTAATAAGTAATAACACTAATAAGTAGTAATAACTAATATTTAATAAATAGAAATAATAACATTTAAGTGGTGATTTATTATTATCGTGAACAAGGAAATATATTGTTACCTATTCCAGCATTTATAATTTATAAGATTTTAAATTTTTAAGGACAGACTATTTTACATGTAGGTAGGTAATTTTTCGGAAAATATCGATGCTTAAAAATCGGATCTCAAATGAGTAGTTAATTAGTAGGTTACATCCTACAACTATTATAACCTATAGGCTATAAGCAGTGGCGTGGCGTGGGTATTAAAAAGATGTAAGCAGTGAAATTTTTTTTTCAAAAGTGATTAGAATATAGGTACTATACCTAAATACCTAATTATAAATTATGTATAAAAAAATGTTATCCTTTTAAGGTTTTTAATATTTTTAAAAATATACTAGTTGTACAAATCAAATTCGAGAAAATAAAGAAATTGAAGTATAAATACTTCAAAAGTCTATTAGGCGAATGACAGTGACAGTGTACGTAAAAACGACTATAGTCTACAACGCGTCGAGCTACGTACTGGTCGCTCCTTGTTTGCAAAATCAAATGTGCTTACAAACGCTAGTTAAAGGACCATCCAACTCAAAAAATTTTCTCAGGATTAAATTGAAGTACAAACTTTGATGAAAAAAATGATACCACTAAAATTCGTTTGTGACTGTCCGTTCGCTAGTTAAGCGATTGCGCGTGCATTGCGCGTGACGTCACGGATTCGTTCGTCGCGGCGATGTTTACACAGCAATGTTTATCCGTTTTTGGTTTAACGTAAAGTAACTGCTAATAAACTTATATTTTTGCGAATAACCTAACCAAATGTATTTAAGAGTACCTTTCTATTCGTATAATTATATTGAATTTTGGTTTAATATTAATGAAATAATAAACATCTGTATCATCTTCAGAGGAGCTATTTTCATCGGACAAATAGTTGAACGACTTATCATAATCACCTGCACTATCTTGACAACGGTAAATTTCATTACCTATTTCACATTGGATGTCCTTATCATTAACAGTGTCGGCATAACTTTGTCTTGAACATACAGAAATCAAACTAGAATTTATATTTATGAAATCGTCATCAACATTTTCGTCATCAAAAACTTCATCATGTACATTTTTTTTTTTTTTTGGTGTGCTAGTTTTTAATACTTCTACGACCATCTCTTTTTCCCTCGAAATTCTTTCCTCTCTATTTGAATCACTAGTAGTTGAAGCGATAAAAAAATTTTTTTGAGTACTAAAAATGGTAGGGAAAACTGGGTTTTAATCTTACAATTACTTTAGTGTCGGCCGTCGGGCATAAGTTTTTCACGTAATAAGTCGGATTCATTAAAATCTTCGTTAGAAAAATGTTTAGAACAAATCATTGATGACTAATAAAATATTATGCCACGATAGATAAAAATATTATCAGACAATTAATAATAATTATAGCCACTGCCCTACTAGATATTCATATATCGTCGTTGGGCGAGTAACATGTCGTATCTCAAAAAAGTAAAACGTGAACACTGATAACATGTAATCAAGTTACGTCAAAATTACAATTAAGTCTTCAATCTCCTTGGAAATTATTATTATTAATATTAATATAATTATCAAATCATGTGTTATTTTTTCCCGCTTTTTTTTATGTATAAATCACGAACTAAGATCACGAACTAAGATATACAGGACTGGAAACAATAAGGTTGGAGGGTGTGAGAGGTAAATCCTCCTTAATGTATACAATGAGCGGGGTACGGGGGCTTCGAGTTCTTGTCAACACTAGCGCCATCTAGGTATCCAAAACAATAAATTAATAAATCGGTATGCTAATCAACAGGAGCTTAATTTCTCGCCTTTTTCATGCTTCGTAAAATATATAATTATACAATAATGTTATAAACTTATAATATATTATTATACATTTTATACCTAATTAACATAGTATAATTATAATTCATAATAATTGTGTCTGTTTGATCTTGACTTTGGTGACCTGATGTTCAACTTTTTTAAGAAAGATGCATGCTGAATAGTTTTTATAATTTTTATTTAATTTATTTATCTTAAAATACACACAATTATGGTGAGGTGTTGTGTAATAAATTGTCTTTCACATAATGAAAAAAAAAAAAAATTTATTGACATTTCCTTGTAGTGATCATAAAACAGAAATAATGACTAATATTTTCCAATACTACATCACTATGAGAATGAAACAGTTTACTTTGTCACAAAACAAACAACTAAAAAAGAAAAGTTACAAAAAAAAAAAGTTATCAAAACTTATTACCTACTACATAATAGGTACTTTATAAATTATAGGTAATAGGTTCTACCTATTTTTTATTTCTTAATTAACGCTACCTATATAATAGATATTAGATACCTATGTAATGTTTTATTTCCATGATATGTTATCAACTAAATATAATTATACAATAAATTATTACAAATTTGAAATTATAGTTAATATCTATATTCTATAATAATATTTTGAAATCATGATACCTACGTCCTACATTCAAAAATATAAAAAAAAACCGCTCAAATATTTAATTATTTTCTTAGACGTTACACCTAATATTGAGTAATATATAGTATCTTTTTTTTATATTATATTTGGGTTGCTTTTGGTTTAAATGCATAACTGTTAACTGAGAAATATCAAAATCAATAATAATTAATAAATAATAAGTATTAACTCGGATAGCGGCCGCCAGCCTAGAGTTGAGCGCTAGTGTTGATAAGAACCGAAATTCCCTCGTCCCCCGCACAATCATAATATTAAGATGTACTCGTATCAACATTCGTTTCCAGTCCTGTATATCTTAGTTCGTGGTTAAAATAGTTGGATAATAATAAGAAAGCCTCACCCATCTCTAATATTAGCTACGAGTTAAAACTATATAGACAGTTTAGGCGTCAGAAATCCGTACACGATGTCACGATCGTCAAAACAATATTACACACGTTTACTGCAGCAGCAGTATGGTAAATTCATAATATAATTTATTTAAGAGTTATTTTTGTCTACACTATTAAACCAAAATGTGATATAATTATACGAATGGAAAGATTATGAGGTACTCTTGAATACATTTGATTAGTTCATTCGAAAAAAAATAAGTTCATAAGCAGTTATTTTATGTTAAACCAAAAATGGATAAATATTGCCTTGTATTATATATGGCCGCCGCCTCGGCGGACGAATCCGTGACGTCACGCGCAATGTCATAAGTCACAGTGACTAGCGAACGAATAGTCACAAACGAATTTTATTTGTATCATTATCTTAGTTAGACTCTATTCTATTTATTTGAGTAAAAAAATAATTATTGATTTTTTGAGTTGGATGGTCCTTTAAATACGTGACCCCCACTATGGCATTATAGACTATTCGAAAACAACAGTTGCACGTAAGCAATTTCAGAATGTGTTACACTGTATATCGTATTATGATAAAGCAGTTAACATAATACGGAATGGATTAAAAATAGACCTACAATCGATGATTTTCTTAAAATAGTTGGTAATCAGACAGCGTACGTCACAAATAAACAATAACAAAAACCACTACCAGCTATAACTTAAATATTTTATAAATAAAATTAAAATTTTAAAAATCATTTATTGTGTACCTTTATTGGTCGTGATTGATCAAATTTATTTTTCTTTCATTTAAAGTGTAAGCAGTGCTTACAGTGCTTACATGCACGCTACGCCCCTGGCTATAAGTATTTAAAGTTTTGATGAACGGAGTAGTGACTAGTGGACACTGGACCAACATTTTGAGGGATATTTCTATGTCGCTCATATAATATTTACGTACTTATAGGTATAACTATAAACTATTAACTACCAGTAGTTACTACTGTATAAGTTTAAAGTTACAACTAATTAACTACTAATTAACTACTCTTTCAAAATTCTAAGTACCATCTCTGAAAAATAATCTGCTTTGGAATATAAAATTAAAAATGTATTTTGTCATTTAAAACGGTAAAAACTTAAAAAAATAATAACGGTAAAAATTTGATTTTTTTCACAAATGCTGTTTTGCAATGACCGTCGACTTATTCGACTTGTGTAAAAAAAATATTTACAAAATAGTGAACAATTTACGAAATAACGAATTAATGCTTGTTATGCCACTTGAACCGTTATAATATTATAAAATTTAGTCTATAATTATATTATCCTTAATAATATGTGTTTTGTAAATTATTAGTATATTTTATTTTGTAAAATTGCCCTAACGGAAGTTGATAAATAATAAATAAATAATATGGAGTTATTGTTATACAGGCAAAGACACACCGCCGGCGTCTACACTGCACTCGAGGCCCAAGGAGGTGAGGTCCGACAACTTCCCCGCACCGGGCGACTACAACCCGGAAAAGGCCGAGAAGGTGATCCACGAACACTCGCCGCAGTACACGTTCGGACTGAAAACGCAGGTGGACAAGCCGAACCCGAACCCGGCGCCCAACGTGTACAACATCCCGACGGTTATGGGAGCGGCCAAGGAGGGGCACTTCAAGGCAGCCCCGTCGTTCAGCATATCCGGCCGCACCAAGGAATTCCCGGACGGCCGGCTGCTCAACCCCGGCCCCGGCGCTTACAACGACGTAAGCGCTGACAGTATTAAACCGAAATCGCCGGCGTACACGGTCAGCGCCCGGTACAACATGCCCGGCGACAGTTCCCCCAGACCCGGCCCGGGAGCGTATTCTCCCGAAAAGGTTAGTGCATATCCAGTACTATGCACTACAGCACGCAGGGGTGGCTCCCGAGGGCCTGCCCCCCCTAAGGCCGTATTTCTAAAAAATTGAATATAGTTAAAAACGAAATTACAGAAAAAAAAATCGAAGGTTTTCTGAAAAAAAAATGACTGAGACCCCCCCCACAACCAAGTCAATGGAGCTGTCCCACAGTCCCTCTGCAAAGGTCGATGACGATTATACATGCGTATAGGTACTTATATACTACAATTAGGCCAGCACACGTACATCCTGGGGAAGACTAAGAGGGTTGGCAGGATTTATGAGGAGGGGGAGATCAGCTAACCTAGTAATGGAAAATCAGTATAAAATAGTGGACGTCAAAAATGACTAATCCAGTAGGTAGTTGTATTCAACTCAAAAATCAAGTTTTTATTAGACACAATGTTTCATTTGAACTAAGTAAGAAACTTCTCACTCTTAAATTACCTTGTTTATCTAATAAATATATAATTACCATAAAAATATTAAAATGGTTACTGCGACCACGATAAAATATTGCAGCCTAGAGGAACCTTATTCTTCAAGACAAGTAACAATTTATGTACCATAAACTCCAAGTGTTCATTGATACACATCCGATGCACAGCACAACAATAATACAACATTTTTATAAAACATATTATACGGTTTGAATTTGTATTATTTAAGTGGTTTTATATAAATAACAATTTCAATAATTGGCATATGAACTTGAGTATTTGACGGTTTATTTATTAGACAATCACACACATGAATTAATATATGAAACAATTAAAACACAGACAACACGAGTCAATACTCACTACTATATACATAATATTCTTAAATTAATGTATGAAACATTTTAGGTGACAATGTTAAAATCGTCTGTACCATCCTATTCTTTTGGTATACGACATTCGCAGTATGAAGGAATAATATATGAACAAGAATAGGTCAGTGCGTACAGCATAAACACTTCAAAGTAATTTGTATAATGTATTAGCACTTTGGGCAAATTAGAAAGTCTAGTATATGCACAATTTGACTAGATATGATTTTAAAAAATACACTTTTACTATACACAATAGAAAGCACAAATATTAAATTAATTGAATCTCACATTGGTTAGTAGTTAGTAATGAAAGATACAGTAATCACAAAATTAAATCTAGTTGTGTTCATGGCATAATATGCAGAACTAGGTGAGGGTTTACCATTAAATACATTAGGTAAAATATGACAGATTCTAGTAAAAGTTCTACTATTATGTCCATGGTCACATAATAAAAAATAAAAATATAAACGATCATGCAAAAACCAAAATATTAGTATATCAATCTGCTAAGCAAACAGCATTTTAAATGATTTAATTTCACTCATTAACACGTTATTTTCTAACATGATATGTAAAATGTAAAATTCTGTTTTTAAGATTAATTAATGTTTATCCAATATTTACAGTTACAAAAAAACTTCAGCAGGTTGGTAAATTAATTCGAGCAGAGATATGCGTTAACGGAATGGGTCTTGAGAGTTACTTACACAATATTTCATAATGTCCGAGAAAACTATTTTATAATGACATTTATGTTTAAAAAAAAAGTTATCTCCGATAAACAGTAAACGTTTGGATATACTTATGATTATGTACAATTATTTACAACAGTATTATCTTATTATTTCAGGTTCAAGTTGATTTGTCCCAAGCACATTCATTTGGAATTAAACATTCACCGTATTCTAATTCTTTTGGCATTGGTTACTGAATGAAAATGACAACAATTTAACAAGTTAATTGATACGCCTAACAAAATATATTGCTTTCGAATACAAAGTGAAGCTACCAAGAAAAAAATTGTTTTTAAATATTATACTATGAATTTTTTTTACTGCAAAATTATTATTATTTTGAAAACATAAAAATTATGAAATATGAATCATTTAACTAACAAACAAAAATATGAAATACATTTAACTAACATAAAAATTGTAACTTTGGACAATTACATTAGTTATACAATAAGTCTTATTTCTGTGTTCAGTATTTTATCTATTAAATCCTAACAATCAAAATTAACTGTTTATCATAAAATTAATATTTTACATATTTTTGAAATAGCCAGTTGTGTTTAACATTAATATATTAGGATTTTCTTTCTCAAATTCAGTAGGAGCTCGTTCCCGTTCATCATCTCCCCATTCTCCAAGTGTGTTCATAACATCAGGTTGTTGACTTAGAAATTCTTCTTCTTTTTCAGCTATAATAAAATAGTTAGTAAAATTGTTATGAAGAAGTTTAAGAAACAAAAAGAACTTACTATCTCTCTTAGCAAATTTCTCAAACATATTTGAATAAACAGATTTTTCTATTTTTTTTTGTGATTTAAGTTTTTCATCACATTCAACTATTTTTGTCATAGCTGCACGATTGTTTGGTTCTTGTTGTAAGACAGCTTCAAAACTTTCTTTTGCAGCTATTAATTCATGTAAACCAACTAAAGCCTTTTAAAATAAAAAATAATCCAAGAATTTTAAGACCTTTGAATGTTCTTTTTCTTTCTTTTTTTTTTTTTTTTATTGAACAAAAAAAATTTTATTTACAATCTATAATTACATGTATTACAATAAGTAAATGGGATGGGGATGATTAGCGGGAGGGGGAAGTCACCCAGTGGCGGCACCCCGTCCTTTGAATGTTACGGGGATTTTATTCAATAATAGATAAATGAAGAGTTTTATCACATAAATAATATTAGAGTATATATTTTACTGATAGTTACACTTCAAGCCCAAATTCTAGGAAATAGAATATTAATTTTAAAATGTAGACGATGTACATTTTGAGAATAATAAACATTATTTTCACAAAAAAAATATTTTTCTTTAAAAATTACAGCATCAACAGACAACAGAAAAAAAAAAAAATTAATTAACTACGTCAATCTGCTAAATAAAAGCGAGCGAAAGAATGTATTGATTTTATAATGTGTTTTTTTTTGTCTGTCATCAAAATTTTGGGAAAAATGCTCAGATTTTCGAGATTAGGTTCTTTTCTGATAGAAAAGTGAATCTAGTTGATACTTTTGGGAGGCGAAAATTGAAAATTCCAAATAGTCTTAGAAAGAATCAAGAAGAACGAAAAAAAGAGGTAATTTTTAAGCTAAACCAATTTTTGAAAAATTATAATTGTTTGATGTAACTAAAAACCTAATAAGTAATAAGTAATATAACGTGGCATATTATAACCATGATAATTTTTTTCAAATTTTAGATTCTGAGTGGAACGATGAATGTATTGATTGTACAATGATGTGTGTTTTTTTTTAAATTTTTTTTGTGTCTGTCATCACCTTTTAGGACAGTAAAAGTGCTTGGCTTTTCTTCGATAGTATATTTTCTGATATGAAAGTGAATCTAGTTGGTACTTTGGGAGGTCAAAAGTAAAATTTTTTCAGTAGTTTTCAAAAGCGTCGTGAAAAACAAAAGAAAAATTAAGGAAAATCGGAAATTTTTACACAAAATCTGCTTTCGAAAAAATCGATTTTGGTTTTTGGTGCAACTCTTAAACAAATTACCGTAGGTAAACAAAATGTTGACTGAATGTTTATATTATCATTTTTTATACACCTTAACATTTTCCAAATATTTTGACTTATTTTGAGCTCTTCACGGACATTTTCAGTTTTCATTTTTTTTAGTTTTTTTTTTCTATAAATATCGATAAAATTTTATTTGTTGGTTAAAAAAGCTTGAAAATGTAATAAAAGGCTCCTACTAGGTATAATGTTTCAAAGGCAGATGAAAAAAATTAAAAACTTTTAGTCACAATTTTCTTTTATAAGCATTTAAAGTTCAAATATTGACAAAATACGTAAAATGACGAAAATTTGAAAATTATTTCGAGTAAGAAATTCATAAAAAATGTTCTTTTTAAATCTTAGATTGTAGAGATATAATACAAGATTCCTCATAAGTTTGTCTACCTTTATCAAAAAAAAATGTCTACAAGAAACTCAAATTAAATTTTTATGGTTAGATACTATAGATACTTGAAAATTTCACTGAATGTTTATATTACCATTTCCTATACACCATAGTTTTGAAAATATTTTGACTCTTTTTGAGCTGTAAACGAAAATTTTCAGTTTTCAATTTTTTTAGTTTTTTTTCTATAAATATCAATAAAGTTTTATCTGTTGGGCCAAAAAGTGTAAAAATTTAATACAAGGCTTCTGATATATTGTTACAATATCAGTTGAAAAATATAAAAAATACATAGGCACAATTTTTTTTTATAGGCATTTAAAGATCGAATTTTGACAAAATTTATCAAATTTAAATTGAATAATTATTTTGTAGTTAAAAATTTATAAAATGTTCAAATTGTATACCTAAGGATTGAAAATTTAAAACATGATTTCAAGTAAGTAGTTAATTCTGTTACCAAAAAATGTAGAAAATACATAAGCACAGTTTAATTTTATAGTAATTTAAAGTTCAAATTTGGACGAAATTACATTATAAAAAACCTAGAATAACTATTTTAGTTATTTTGTTGTGATTGTATAATATTATTCGTGGATACTTGAAACTTATAAAGTACACTATTATATATCTATGGAGTATGGACTATGATAGTATCAGGGTTTGTTGTTGACGTATAAAGCATTATAAGCAGTGCCGGATCTAAGTCTCAGTTGGCCGGGGTGCAACTACCAATGGAGGCCCCTTAAAAAAAAAATTTCTTGACTTTACAATTATCTATTTATTTGATACGTTTTGTCGTATTGATATATAAAACAAACTAAAAAAGGTGGGTAAGTGGATGTCGCTCTGCTGTACAGTAGGTTACAAGTGGGTCACTGTATAATGGATGCTATTAAATTTGAATTCAATGATACAATATCATTGTATAAGAAAAACGATTCTGAGCGAAGACGGTATGTCAGTCTAGGTTTAATACAAATTATATACATATATATGGTATTAAAAAAAAAATTGACCTATAATAAATTCCAAATTAATCATATCACATTATCACAATATCCATTAGGTACTTATAACACGTTATACATCAACATCAACAACAAACCCTGATACTATCATATATATATAATAGTACACTTTAGAAGTTTCAAGTAGGTACCCACGAATAATATTATATTTTTCGGTAAGAGAATTAACTACTTACGTGGAATCTTGTTTTAAATTTTCAATCCTTAGCTATAAAAACTGAACATTTTATAATTTATTAATTACGATGATTAATAATTTTCGAGATTTTGAAAAATTCTATCAAAATTCGAAGTTAAAATGCTTATAAAAAAAATTGTGCCTATGTATTTTTAATATTTTTCAACTGATATTGTAACAATATATCAGGAGCCTTGTATTAAATTTTTACACTTTTTGGCCCAACAGATAAAACTTAATTGATATTTATAGAAAAAAAAAACTAAAAAAATTGAAAACTGAAAATGTCCGTAAACGGCTCAAAAAGTGTCAAAATATTTTCAAAATTGTAGGGTGTATAGGAAATGCTAATATAAACATTCAGTGAAATTTTCATGTATCTACAGTAATTCGTTTTTTAATTACAACAAAAAAAGGAAATTGCCACATGAGAAATCGAGTGAATATCCAATGTTGTAAAAATTTGAATTTCAAACGCTCATAAAAATTTAATTTGACTTTCCGGTAGAAATTTTTTTATTGATAAAGGTAGACAATCTTATGAGTAATCTTGTATTAGATTTTCAAATCTTAGATTTAAAAAGAAAAATTTTTACGAATTCTTAACTCAAAATAATTTGCTAATTTTCGTGATTTTTCCATATTTTGTCAATTTTTGAACTTTAAATGCTTATAAAAAAAAATTGTGACGAAGGATTTTTAATATTTTTCATCTGCCTTTGAAACAACATATTAGGAGCCTTCTATTAAATTTTCAAGCTTTCGCAACCAACAAATAAAATTTTATTGAAATTTTTAGAAAAAAAACTAAAAAAAAAATGGAAAATGAAAATGTCCCTAAACAGTTCAAAATAAATCAAAATATTTTGAAAATGTTATCGTGTATAGAAAATGCAAATATAAACAACCAGTGAAAATTTCATGTATATACGTTCATTTGTTTTAGAGTTACACCAATAACCAAAATCGATTTTTTGGAAAATCAATTTTGCGTAAAAATTCCCGTTTTTCCTTAATTTTTATGTTGTTTTTCCCGGCGCTTGTGAAAACTACTGGGAAATTTAAATTTTGACCTCCCCAATGCACCAACGATATTCACTTTCCAATCGAACAAGATACTGAAGTCGAAAATCGAAGCATTATTTCGACTACTTATCGTGTACACAGATACAAAAAAATAAAAAAATAAAAAACACACATCATTGTAAAATCAATACATTCATCGTTTCACTCAGAATCTAAAAATTTAAATTCTATAATTTAATAGGTAAATAAAATTATGATATTATACATTCACTCACTGTTCTCATATCTATTATACCACTCTTAGATATTATGATGTATTAATCATTAATATATGCTTCTAATTTCTATGCTAGTATAATATAAATTAAGAATAAATATCATTAATATGATATTGGCTGTATATTCTCTATATTGTCCTAAAATGAAAGGACCCAAATATGAATCGGCACCTCAGTTACCTGAATTGTATTCAAAATTATTCATCAATCCTTTATATTTTTTTAATTCATTGTTTTGAACATTTTTCTCAGTCTTTTAGATGCAACACTTTCAAATTGTCTGTTAGACGTGTTTTTTTTCAAAAGTCAATAAAAGATAGTGTAGGTAGGTACCTAATTTTTATTTTTAATAATCAAATGAAAAATTAATATAATAGAGTAGGTACTCAAAAATAAAACTGACAAAAGTACAAAATAACATATCTGAAACCAATAACACTGCATCAAGGCGAAGGCATGTCCGTAAATCATAATCCATTTATATTAAACAGTATTAATATTAAATACATATAACCACGGTTACATTATTAGTTTGTCCAGCAAGATACTGCACTAGCGCGAGTTCACGAGCCTCTGAGATTAAATATATAGTACGATTATACGAAAATAGTATACGATGCATAAGTACTATATAATATAATTAATGAGTATACAAATAAATATGTAAAACAAACAATAACAATGATAAATAGTATTACTTATCTAAAATTCAAACCGTCCAAAATAAATGGTTGTCACTTGTCAGTAACATCTTAAAATAATAAAATTTGTTCATTTTATAATAAAAAGTTATAGAAAGTTAGAAAATTTAGGACTTTAACCTTAGGCCCCTAATACAACCTTGGTCTTGAGGCCCCGGTGCAATGCACCCCCTGCACCCCCGCTAAATCCGGCACTGATTATAAGTACCTAATGGATATTGTGATATGATTAATTTGGAATTTATTATAGGTACCTACTTTAGGTAAATTTTTTTTAATACGATAGATAAGTATATAATATATCTTATACCTAGACTGACATACCGTCTCCGCTCAGAATCGTTTTTCTTATACAATGATATTATATCATTGAATTCAAATTTAATACTATCCATTATACAGTGACCCACTTGTAACCTACTGTACAGCAGAGCACCTTTTTTAAATTAGTTTTCAGCTAAACATTTATAAAAGTTTTTCTTTTCATAACTAACATTAGACATTTTAATAAAAGGTTCCCAACAAGATTTCTACCTCTATCAAAAAGAAAAAGTTGACTGAAAAGTCACGCTATTTATAGCTACGAGCTATTTTCAATTTATATTAATTCTGTTTTTGACTATTAAATTTGATTATTTATATAAGTATGCTAGGCTGACACATCTCCTCTCAGAATGGTTTTTTGTATAAAATGATTTAACATTGAATCACAATATAACACATCTATCACAACGGCATGCTTGAAAACTACTATACAGCAGAGGAGTTTGCCAGTCCACCTTTTTTAAATTTAATTCAGTTCAGAATTCTTATTTGGTTATAATGATATATCATTGTTTTCATATTATGTACCTAGATTTTGTACTCTGTTTGGCTTATTTAAATAAACAATTGCAAATAATGTGAAGTTTATTCATATAAAAATGTCTCTAAAAAATTAATACATACCTCCCCTTTTCTAAACATTGCTTTGACATTTGTTGGTTCAAGGTTTAATGCATTCTCACAATCATTTTTTGCTTGAGTATGTCTATGTGATTTTAAATTACATAAAGCAGAATTCAAATAAGATGTAACTGAAAGAAATTTGATTTCGTTCATTTGACTTTCATTGCCTAAAATAAAATAAATATAGGTAATTATAATTTGTTCTATAAAATAAAACATTAAATTAAAAATAAATATTTACTAGTGACATCCACTTTCAAATAGTCCACCACTTTCTTATAGAATTTAAGTGCTAGCTTATAATTATTCATTTTAAAGTAATCTGTTCCTTTTTGTTTGAAAAATGTTGCTTGTTTTATACGATCTTCTGTTGTCAATGACCAATTTTCTTCGAACTACAACGTACATATATTTTCCGATATTTCATTATTCATAATTTATTATAGGAATTATAAACATTAAATTAAATCAAAAGAAGAAACGACACAATGGTATAGTAAAGAAGGGTTTGGGTGTTGTATCCACCCATTTTTTTTTTGTTTTGGTTGTTTTTAATTTTTATGTGATAATAATTAAGGGTGTTTGTGCCAGTTTTTACTATTTTCCACAATTCTAAAAAATTTTAAAATTATATTTTATACTTCAAGTTCAGTGATTCCGAAAGTGTGTTCTGCGGAACCAAAGCTTCAATGGGACAACCCAAGGGTTCCACCAGATGTATGTAAATATTGAGAAAATTATTTTATAGTTATACGGAACTACTTGCAAAAAAAAGATCAACTATACCATAATTACTAGTATAATATTGCTATGAAATATTTGTTTTACAGACATTGGGGTACCACGAAACACACTTTTTTTTCTAAGGATGCTATGATTAAAAAAGTTTGGGAACCGCTGCCTTAATTGCTTCCATAATTATAATTATTTTATCTACTGCTCAACACTTATTATTTTTGTTTATATAAATTTTTTTTTTCCGGGGGGGGGGGGGGGTTAATATGGTGTATTTAATACACTGTATTACATCATCAAAAATGACTTAACAGGAAAAACTTTCAAGCCCAGTTGATATGTCAGATTTTGATATTTTTTTTTTTTATCTGGAAGATTAGAACTTTTTACAGGTTGGATTACAGCAGAACTTTTATATTACTTTAAATAGTGCTAAAAAAATACGTTTGAAAATAACAAATATTGTGCATTATTCAAATGCATATTTTAACTTCCATAATTATAATTTTGAAAATTGGGCTTTGATCCAACATGCAAAATGTTCTCCTCATAAATGGAAAAAAAAATCTGAGGAAAATGTACATATACAGCGGCGTAATTTGGTCATACTTGTGGAGATGGAAATTGAAACATTTACCTCATCCCTACCTACAAAAAAAAAATGTTGTTTTATATCTTAAAAATCTCTCAGTAAAACCATTGTGATCTGTAAAATGTAAGGAGTACATGTATAAATGTACATATTAAACTATACATATATGTGCTTATTAAAATTAATTACATACTATTTAAAAAAGTTTTAACATTTACAATAGATTAATGGAATACGTAAAATACTCAAAATTGCAAACACTTTAAAAGGTTATAACGTTGAAACTAAGTCTCACTGACAAATTTTGATTGCACCACTGTACCTAACTTGTTGAAATATATAGGTTTTCCAAAAAAAATTCTCAAAATTTGTCAGAGAGTTGATTGCATTTTTATGCCGTATCTATTTCAATAATATTATATTAGAGCAATATTGCATTAGGGATCAATGTTTATTAGTTATTATTAAGTAATATTAAATCTTAGTTATGTACTTATGTACAGCTTCCATAGGGGATTCGGGCTTAAGTGTAGTTTCTATAAAATGTACTATATTAGTACCTATGGATAATAATATTTATAGTTAATTAAGTACTTAAATATGGTTAACCAGTTTAAAAAAAAAAGACATCCAAATCCCCCCTCTATAATTACGCCACTGTACCATCATCCTATTTAATGACAATATTTGTATTAAAATTAAAATCTCATAGATAAAAATTAAAAATCAATAGAATTATTTAATAATTTCTAACCTTTTCAAAAAAGTTAAGTTTGATGACATACACTTCATTGAAATCATCTTCTCCATATTCCAAAAATGTATGTTTTTCATGAATAAACAATCTTGATTTCTCTTTTGTCTTAAATTTAGTTAATGCTATCTCTATACCAGGACAAACATCAAAGTCTTTGCCTTCTCCTAATCTAAACTCTATATCTCTTTCTTCAATAACACTACCATTTTTTTCTTTTTCTAAATGAATATTAACTAACGAAACACTACTAGGTGTAGCATGGTCCACTCCATATTCTAATATTTGTCTTGTAATACTTTTATCTTTCCGGCGACTGATATCTTCCCATGTCCATTTGAGTAAGTGTATTTCAAATGTAAGCCACGTGTTAGGGGGGATGATTTGTTCAAAACCATCTATCCCATAACCATAATCTGGATGGCATTGAAATTTTGACCTTTCATCACAAGTCATTGAAGACACAGCCAAGTCAAAACCTTTTATAGTCATATCTAAAATGAGAAAAATAAACAATTTTTATAAACGCAGAAAACTTTAACCAAATTATTCCTACCTTTTCCTATTGTAAACTGAAATGGTTCATCATTAGTTTTGTCGAAAACAGTGCCATCAGAAAGGGAACCAGTGTAATGAACATAAGCCTTACACCCTTTATGTGGCTTATCCGTTCCATTGCCATGTATTAGTATCTCTTTCAAAACTCCACCATCTAAATTATGCGTGATGTCCATTTTTGAGCAATGCTTATTTAGTATTTACAGATATAATTTTAATAACGATGTTAAATAATAATTGTAAGCACTAAGCATGTAACAATTGCGTGCGTAAGGGTACAGCAGAGTATGCTTTCATTTAGTAAACGAACGAGCTTTGGAAATTTAAATTGATAGAATTGTAAGTATTGGGATAAGTAATGGAGATGGTACAATCTAATGTTTATACTAACTTTACCAAATCCAGTAAAAAGTCATTCGTTATATGTTTGAAGACTGAGGTAGAATCTTATTTAATGTAATTAAAACTATTTTGTTACATGGAGAAAATAAATATTTAATTATTATTTTTATCAACTATAAAACTTATATTTTAAGTTATAGCTTATTGTGGGTTTGAGTAAAATATAAATTATTCAATAAATTAATTTCAAAAATATTAAATCTTTAGGGTGATTGTCCCTGACAATTATATATTTGATGTGATAATTCACAGTTCTTCCAAGTGGTTGATGAAAATGTTCACTTCACCTGATCTGAAACTTAACACAAGTCCATAGAGTCCAGTGTAAGATATATATAATAAAAATAATAAAAATATACCTATTAAATAATGTACACGGTGAAGGTGTAACAAATAATAATCATATTACAAACACATAGTAATATCAAAGATCAGTTGTAAGATTATGATCCAAAGGTTTGATTTAGAGCATAACATTGATGAAGTTCATTTGCTTGTAGTGTTATTATTATTTTAATTGCACAAGTTTTTAATACGATGATTTAAATTTTTATTAGATGTCAAATTTAATTGATAGAGTTGAGAATAACAAAAAAATAGATTGATGCAGAGTTGAAAATTTAAAAGTAACGAAAAAATTGAACTTAAATTAGTTAAATTCGTATTTTACAGAATCGTACACTATCAGACTATCTATTCTAATTTCTTACATTATCCAGTATTCAGTAATATTATGATCAAATATAATTGAAACAATATAACAGCTATAATAATTAATAATTATATTATTAAGTTTTTTATTATCACTTATTATCAAACATAATATTATAACGAGTTATGGTCATGAACTAAGATATTATCTTAGTTCATGGTTATGGTTGAATGCGTCGACGGTGTGGCCAACCTAAGCTTCGACTGACAATTTTTCTGCAACTGACGGGCTCTCCTGTAGTTGTCATATGGGTTTTTTTTAATCGAATTTCATCCTCTGAGCACGATTGTTGCTAAATATATATATAAATACACACCTAAGTTCTAACATAATATTAAATATTTTATTGCACATAGCCAGTAGCCACATAGGTACCCTGGTACCCATATTACATGTAATATCTGTTTATTGTATTGTTCTATACTAAATGTTTTTGTTTTGTGTTTTATTTCGTCTTTACGTTCAATGATTGTTAATTTTACTGTTAATCGAATCTTTTTAATATTTTTCTCATTCTCCGTTCGGTCGGATCAGTATTTTCGTTGATGTGCGCAGCGCACGTCGGTTTCGTGGTCATATTAATTCACATCGTTACAATATTATTATCGTCAATGTTACTCGCGAGAACTCGTCTTTGACACATCAGCGACGACGACAACAACAACAACAACAACAACAATAATAATTTAAGTAATAACATATTAATATTATTGTTGTTATTATATCACCGTCGAGGGACGCGATGCACGTCCGCGGAAAACACCCGCATGACGTGCCTGTCGGTACGTCGCTCGGTCGTTTTTCCACGGAATAAAACCGTATCGCTTATTAAGAAATAATCTTCGCTGCAGTCTTGGACTTCAACAACGATCTATCCGACGGACCGACATCACACCGAGGAAAGATCGTCTTCCTGGTCCGACGGAAATGCATGAACGCTAATCGTATTTTGGATAAAAGTGAGTTTCCTGGACCTCGTATCAATGGGGATGATAAGGGCGGTTAACCTCCCCTCGTGCCGATAATGACTAATCATTAACAATAATATTATAAATTATAATGGTGACCATCAAAGGCGGACGTCCTTCGCGAAACTAGAACGCGACGTTTGCCATTTTCTAAATATGCAATTTTACTGAATACAGTGACATAACTTGCCGCTGGTCGTTTTCAAACGGAGAACGATTTTCCCGTGCGAGTGTGTGACATTATTATTCTTGTGTCGCATTCCGTACCAGATGTTTAATAATATTATATTGTAGGTTCTCTGTAGTGTTGTCGACAAGGTTGTCTAGTGCAACGTGATAGTGTGTGCCTGCAGCCATTAGATTCAATGACTGCACAATTTTATTCTCTCTTTTCCAGTCGTGGTATAATGTTATTTGTTTGTCCAAAAACATCATGCAACATCACGTAGGGCATTATTGTTGTTTCGTTACATATTATTATAATAAATGTTTAGAATGTCTATCCTTTTACAATAGATAGATTAAATAGAGTTAATTTATTCCGTGATTTTACTATCAGTTGTGTATGTGATAAAAAAAAAAAAATAATAATAATATTTAGTATACATATGCCCTATTGCTACTATATATCATTAATATCCATTCAATTAATTGTATGCACACCAATGTCAAATTAAATTTTGATATGGATACCCTTAGCCGTGTAGGTAATCAATATTATTATATATTATTACTTTATACTTAGAAGGAAGTCAGAACATCATAGCCACGAATGACGTTAAAAATAACTATTAACTACGAGGTTTTGAGGTTCACCGCGAATTGCAATGTCTTTATCTATACTAGGTACCTTCCTATTTCCGACGATGATTATACGTAATAACTTTATAACGTAATATAAACAGAACATTTTGCTTTGACCTTTGACCGTCCAGTGTTATTTAAACGTTTATAATGCGGTTAAGCGGTGGACAAATATTGAATTGAATTTCATGTTATTCGATAGTGTGTTATGACTTATGAATAATAGATTAACAATTAGTAGGTTCCTACTTCCTATGGTATTCAATTTGAATAAATTTAAACATTTAAATAGTTTTAAACTTCCAGCGTTATCAAGTCCATTGATAAAATTTAAATTTAATAGGTACAAAATATATTGATACTACCTATGAGTTTTAAATAACAATTTTTTTTTCTTATGGAAATTACAAATTTTATTTTAAATAACATTCTGATTTTATGTGATTTATACTTAAATGTATTTAAGTAAACTGTATCTACTGTACTCTGTTCATTGTGAATAGTTCTATAAATATCCAAAATTAAACCTAAATAAAAACCTTCTTTTGATAAAGGTAATAATCTTGTATTACTATTATTATCAGTATGAAAATATTTACATATTTAACACTTTAACACACTTAGTTTTATTATAGATCAGTGGCGTAGCTCAGATCGTGGGGGCTGATCAACTTTTACAAGTTTATACATTAAATACGTACTAGCACAGATAGATAGCTGAAAAGTGTTAATACTTATAGGCAAATTTTTAAATATTTTAAATATAATGCAAGACTTTTTGAGCGACTATCATAGACAATAAAAATAATTTTTAAATTTTCTTAACATTTCGGGAAGGGGGGAGGCTGCAGCCCCTTCAGCCCCTCCTCTGGCTATGCCACTGTTATAGATATTTAATTATTTAGTATTTTTAGATCTATCAAGATTAGATTAAATACGAGGTTGCTAATATTATAGTATTATACCATTACGATGTTCGGTAGTTCTGTTCATAAAATATGTATAATGTATATTGCAGTGGCGTATTTAGGTTTTTGTCTGTGGGGGAGGGATATGACGTTATTCAGTAACCCTGCCTTTAAAGTTAGAGGCCTTAAGTTAGGAATCTGAAAACTTTTGCATATTATATGCAGCCTATTGTGGAGGGGGATTGACCCCCCCGCAAATACGTCACTGGTCTATTGTATAATATATAACACTTTAAATCCAATCGTCAACCGAACTGATCTCAGGATTCATCTAGGTATCTACAATGATTTATCCTTATTATAAAATAAAAAATGATATAAATTGAATGATGTAAAATAAACGCTCGACATCAAATTTATTCAATCTTATATTCTCTTTAAGTGCTATCATTTAAATTTAAATAAAGTAATTTTACATTTTAGTTAAAGGTATAATAATTAATAACCCAATTTATATTGTTTTAGATGGAGTTATCTGATTCGTCTGGTAGTTCATCAACTGTGACTCAGTCTATGTGTCATGTACGAGCCTCTGAGTTGTATCCAAAGAGAGATTTGGAGACCGATGAGAGTCCTCCAACTTTAGAACCACCATTGGTGCCTTTTGTTCCTTTAGCTGGTGAATTTGTTGAATACTTAGGTCGCGGTGCCAATAATACTGTGTTAGCCCTATCCAATTATCGTTTTTATCTAAAAGTATCTGATGAAGGGTCAAAACGAAGAAAAGGTTTTCAAGACAGCAACATACCATTGGGCCTAATTGAAATGATTGAAATAAAAGATCTATTTTACATGATAATTAGTTGCAAAGATTCTCGGACATGCAGGTAAGCATTCACTATGCTTAAATTATTTTCCAAAAAAATACAAAAATAAATCAGTCAAATCTACAATGAAACAATTTAACCTTAGAAATTATTATAAAACGAAAGAATACATTTTTTAATGAATTAGTTTTGTTATTTTTGTACCTAAAATATATGTGCCTATATTAATTTAATATTTAAAACATCTCGCTAGAAGTCATAACTTTTTTAATCTATCTGCAATTCTAACGTTTTTGTATATTTTTAATTATTTCTGTAGCTTAGGCATTCCTTGTATAACTTTTTATTATTGTTACCAAATAAAATGTATGATATTCTATAACTATTAATTCTTAAAAACAACTATATTGTAATAGAGATTAAATATGATATCCTCCTCCATCCCAAAAATATTGTTTTCTTTTATAATAAATTCTATAAAGTATTGAGTGAAATATTTTGAACAAATAAAAATAAAAGTATATAGAGACATAATAATATAATAAACAAAAAAGTAATGAAATTAAAACAAAACCTCTAGCTTATATTTGTATGACTTATAGACTATAGTGTTAAAGCATTAATTTTAATATACATTAACCTTGGTTTATATTTCCATTTCATTAAATTTATATCAACACTTCTAAGGGCTTCTTTTCAGGTAGGAGCTTAATTTCTCTAATTTAAATATATGTATATATATATACATACATATTATATTAATATTACAAGTTTGACACAATTTATTTAAAATGTACATTAATTAAACACCTATAAACCCAAAATAGTCAACATTCTTAGAATAATATTATGGTTAAAATATTTTTTGTTAGGTTTAAAAGATACAGCTGCTGTTAGATAATTTTATAAAAATGTAAAGATAATGTACCTTTCATTATTTCACTTTGTAATCTATTTATAATTCCTTATATAAATATACAACTCCGGGAATTGTAGCTAATAAAAATATTTAAGTATATTTTTATCAAACTGATATAAGATAGTATATTTTGTTATTACAGGTGTACTTTTACTACAAATGATTTATGTTTGGAGTGGTATAAGCGATTGACCAGAGTAATAGTATCACCAAAAAACGTTCAAGATGTTTTTGCGTTTGCATTTCATGCTTGGGCCATTGAGGATCAATGCAATGAAGACATTTCTTCAAATTTAGGGCATGATGGTGATGATGATTATTTTATGAAAGAGGTAAAATAATTTAACGACAATTGGTATTAAACTAAATGCTTTTAACTTAACATTTTTAATATCACTATGCAGATTGAAAGACTAAATATAAGTGTTCTAAGTGATAACTCTAAATGGCGTATTTCTAAAGTAAATTGGGACTATAAATTATGTGCCTCTTATCCAAATCGATTATTGGTTCCTTCTTGTATTACTGATCAAACTTTGGAAGTTGCAGCCAAATTTCGTAGTTCCAAACGAGTTCCAGTAATTGTATGGAGGTAAATTATAAATTTAAAAAATATTTATATATAAATTCTAATTGCATTTTTGTGACTTAAAATAAAATAAGACATAAGGGTAATGGAGCTATTTTAGCAAGATGTTCACAACCTGAAGTGGGTTGGTTGGGATGGAGATCGTCAGAGGATGAAGACTTACTGAAAGCAATTGCTGAATCTTGCCAAAATAAATCTAAAAAATCCAAAGTAAATACAAAAATACCCTTAATAAAATAAATGTCTTTATATGTGATCAATAATCCTTCTTTATAATTTTATTAGAAATTAGTTGTAATTGATGCACGATCATATCCATCAGCTGTTGCAAATCGAGCTCGAGGTGGAGGATGTGAATGTCCCGAATATTATCCTGGATGTGAAATTCGGTTCATGAATTTGGCAAATATTCATGCGGTCAGAAAAAGTTATCACTTACTTCGTCAACTGTGTGCTTCGCCTCCTGATCTTCCAAAGTATGTTCTTTCCAAATAATTTAATATAAATGTATTTTTCTTATTTCTAATAATTTATTAAATATTTAATTTAGCTGGTACAGTTTACTGGAAAACACACGATGGTTACATAATATAAGTGGACTTCTTCATGCTGCTAACACAGTTGTAGCAACTATTGAACTTGAAATGCAACCAGTCCTTGTGCACTGTTCAGATGGATGGGATCGTACTCCTCAAATTGTCTCTTTGGCTGAACTAATGTTGGATTCGTATTATCGAACAATTGATGGTTTTCGAGTTTTATGCCAAAGAGAATGGTTAGATTTTGGACATAAATTCGCTGATCGTGGTCAAGGTGAAGATCCGAATGAACGATGTCCAGTATTTATTCAATGGTTGGACTGCGTGCATAATGTGATGTCACAGTATCCTTGTGCTTTTGAATTTTCCAAAACATACTTAGTCAAATTAGCACAACACACATACTCAAATCTTTTCGGTACATTTTTGTGCAATAGTGGGGCCGAAAGAAAACGCACAGGGATAGGTACTGCTACATTTTCTGTTTGGAAACATTTGGCTGCATCTGCTGAGTGTAAAAATCATTTATATTCATCTCAACAAGACAATGTAATATTATTGGTATATTTATAAAATTTACTTTTAAAATAATATAATTTTATTAAATTTTAGGTTTTATGGATTAGTTGTAATGTAAGAGATATGAATCTTTGGAGGGATTTATATGTTGGACCATTTACTGATGGACCTCAACTAACCAAAACTACTGAAATATGTAATTCTATGTAAGTAATTTGATGGTCTAATACCTACATAATATTTGAATAAATATTTATTATTAAACAGTTGATAAATATGTGTACATTGAATAATATTGGTGTGTGTCCTCTTAAGAACTTATTTAATTTAAATCTTAGTGTTTATTAGCTTTGTACTTATATATTTATTAATTTTAGATTGGGAATGGAAGGCGAAGGCATTATCGATCCAATAATAAGAATTGATCAGCCTGTTGTGATAAATAGTGAAGGTCCGTGCATGGAGTTTCCAAAACACGAAGATACAATATCTTTAGATGACAGAGATGATAAATCTTCAGACACAAATTCTAGTTCATTGTCAAGTATTATTGCCGAGGAAAATGGTATAGGTAAACAATTAAAAGGTTCCTTAACATTTAACAATAAATAGCAAAGGTGGGGTGGGGGGCATGAATTAGTTAAAAAAAATGTTTACTTTTAATTAAGTAGTTGGTTAGTTTTTCTAATCAACTTATGAACTCAACTAGTTGAATTGACAGTTGAAATAACTTTGCTTTCTTCAGTTGATTTAAAAATAATCCATCATTAAAGTTTTGAAATTGGTCGTTTTTATGGTTTTTTATGTAAATATTAATATTAAAATAAAAATACTCCAATACTATTATAATATAAACATTTCTGTTATTATTCTGGGTTTTTTGTATATTATAGTTAATTTTAGTAGAAAAGAGACATAATATTATATGATCTTAAAATTGCAATTTGATATAAATTAATTAATATTTGTTAAATTATTGATTGAGATGCGTATAGTTTAAATATCTAAGAAGACGCTTCCCAATTATGATTTGTTGTCTCCATCCTACACACGTACGAGTGTACGACATACCAAATTTTCATTTACTAGTTTCAATAGTGTGCTGTTAATTTTGATGTTAGAATGAATTATAGGTTTTAGGTTATATTATCAGACTTTTAGAAGCATTATCTATTTGTGCTTAAGTGTCTGCTTTTATTCAATGTTTAAATTTTCAAGATAGATATGATCATTTTTAATTTATTTTATTTCACATACCCATTTCTTGGAAATTATAATATTGAAAAGTAGCATGCTTAAACACAGGTCATGTTTTTACCTAAAAGTTTGCACATAGGTTAATAAATTAGTGGAAAAATTTGGAAAAAATAGTGAATTATCATTCACTCTTATATCAAAACTAACAGCACATTATTGAAACTAGTGAACAAACATTTGCTATGTCATACTTCAGTTAGAGGGAGACCCCAAACGCATGGCTAGCGTCCTATTAGTAATAATGTATAGTAAAATACATAGTAGGTTTATGTTCTATACATTATAGGAAATTAGAAAGAAGTCACTCTTTATTTGATACACTTTTCAAATTAAAAAAAGTAGGTTAACTTTTTTTAAACAAAGTTAGATAATATTTTTTTCCTTTTTAACTTATAACTTAACTTGAATTAATTATTTTCATTAACTTGCCCACATTTGATTAATACTAAATACTAAATAGTAAATAGTAATGTATTATATTTTATTAAGTGTATTTTGCTAAAATAATACTATTTACTATTTAGTATTTAATATTCATGTGATTGTATTTTATGATGTAGAACGAAATTCAAGTTCAACTAATTGTATCTTAAACACTGTTGATGGACTGTTACCACTTGTAGATGACGTACAAAATAGACTTCAGCAGTTGAATTTAGAGCATAAGGTAAACATATTCATAAATTATAAAAGTTAACCATTTGTATTAGTTATCATTAAAATGTTTGGTTTTAGACGAGAGAAGCAGCACTTCAAAATGAATTACATGTCACTCGGCTAGTACTGTTGCGGCAAGCAAGCCATCGTTGTATTGAAGCAACAACTACGCCTGATGTGAATGGTCTATCACTAGCAGAGAAAACTGACGATGATGTGCGTAGTTCATTTAAAATTTAAAAGTATCAGCAGCCTTATTTGGTACACTGATATATTTATCTAGTCATGTATTAGAATGAGGGTGGAGTAATTTTTTGAAGGTATCCGTGTGTAGCAGCACAGGAGGAGAGACGACATTGTCGTGGGAACCTGTGGAGTCGTTCGATGCTCAGCCAACTCTGTGGGTACCGGATCACGCAGTTACCCAGTGTATGTCGTGCGACAACAAGTTCTGGCTGGGAAGACGGAAGCATCACTGTAGGCGAGTAAAATATATTGTTTTTAAAAATATATTTTATAGTTTTATTTGTTTTCATCAATGTTATATCTTTTTTTTTATTTATTTATTATTATTAGAAGTTGCGGCAAAATATTCTGCGCAGACTGTTCGCGAAATCTGGTTCCGCTGCCAGCTGAACAACTCTATGAACCTGTAAGAGTGTGCGAGCCATGTTTTTCTATTGGAGCTCTAAGAAGCACTAGCACTTCAACTACCACATGTAAGCAAGCTGTTGCAGATGATCAAAAAAATGTTAACATAACTTTACAACCGGCACCATCAAATTAAACTAAACTAAGTTATAGGTGAAAGTTGATAAATTTACACACAATATGTAACATTGTGTTCTGTATGAATTGTACGGAATCATTTTTGTAATAAGTGTTCTGTTTTCTATTACAATACGGAATTGAGACGTGTTCAACAAAATTATTATTAATTTTTGTTTACTTTTCCTTGTTATTATCTAAAACTTATTGGTCCACTGACTATTAATTACCCAAATGAGTAGTGAACATCTTTATATGTATAATATATAAGAATGATTTTAAGGTGTAGGCTTCTTTTTTAGTGGCTATTAACTTTTATTATGGTTACCCCACAAGCTGGACTATGTTTTGTGCACTTACAAGTAATATTTTAACTATATCTGTTATGTTTTATCATTTTATATATTATATTATATTATTATAATAAAAATAAAAATTTAACAATTTTCGGAAGTTTATTTGCTGTTATATAGTAATAAATATAACCATTACATATCCTTTACTGATTTGACTTCTTCTGATGTAAATCAAACTGTTGGTACTTTTTGTTATTGTTGTACTTCACATATAATATGTAGTTAATGTAATTTGTATATAAGTTATTTAATTGAATAAAATAAAATACAAAATGAAAAAAAAAATAATAACATTTGTTTAATATAATATGCATATATATATAATATATATGTTCACATGTATGTGTAACGTAAAGAAAACATTTACTCACTGAGCACTAAGAAAACAATGGAAATGAGTTTGTCAAAAACTATAAGTATATATTATAATTACAATAGTTTATTTCTTCATACATATCTCCGCTAAAGCGGTTCAATTTTTTTTTTTAACTCTAGTAATACAAAGACTTATCAAACTTACATTTCATATACAACTTCTAACATCACAGACAAATGGTACATAAGAAAATATTTCTTTGTACTTATATACACGTTGTTTTCTAAAGATATAATAATGAATTTTTGTACACAAGAGGTTCATAATCTTAAAGAAATTATAATGTATTATATAAAATAAGTATGTGTTTCAAGTTCATAAGAATAAAATTACAATTTTTCAAAAATTAATAGTTAATTTTTTGTTTAAACATGCAAAAAGAAAAATAAAAACGTTTCTGAATTGCTCTGAGGAATAATATTAAAGAGAGGTCAGTGGAAAAACACTGAACTTAAAATAAATTAAGAACCCCATAATAAAACAAAAGGAAAAGAAAGAAAATATTGAGACTTTGAGAAGGGCCCTATATATATTTAAAAGGAATAACAACTTTTTTTTTTTGTAGTTTTTACGATTTTTACACAAAATTGTAGAAGTCGCCACAATTTTTACTAATTAAGAGCGACCACCAACCTGGAACTTTTCGATATCCTCGACACTGAGCATGTTGATATTCTGCGACATAGCAGGCATGTTTGGCAAACGGCCAGCACGGGCTTGTGCCAACAGTTCTGGAGAAAACCAACGTGCAAGCTGATTGCTGACAGGAGATTGTACCCGGTTCATGCGAGATTTATCCGCAGAACCGTAGTTTATGCCTTTTTAAAATCAAACAAACAGTATATTATGTTAATACCTTTTACATATTAATAACTAATTGATTATAATCTATGAACTAAGAATTTTTTTAACTTTCATCCTAATAAGAATGTATTTCATTTTTAATTATTGTAAAAGTGTAAACCATGTTCAATTTAAAGATAAATCAATAAAAAGAAAACTTACTGCGACCATTCATATTATTGGATTGCTGCTGCTGTTGTTGTTGTTGTTGTTGTTGAGCTCCGTGATACCTGGGATAATTACCACTCAGTATTTGCTGGATAGTTGTATTAACCGGCCGTTGTTGTTGCTGCTGCTGTTGTTGTTGTTGCTGCTGATGCATAAACTGTTGTTGCTGGATTTGTTGTTGTAGAGTGTTTATTTGATGCTGAAGTGCATGCTGGGTAACTAAACAACAGTTTGAAAATGTGCACATTAATAAACAATAGCAGGAAAAAGGTATTATTATATCTAACCAGATCTTTCGTCAGGTATATTATGGTGTTTGTCTACCAATGGTTCTGAGGTTGAAGTCATTTTACGTAACACAGACGTTGGAGTAAGGCCAATTCTTGGTTGAGATTGTGATTGAGATGAGCCCAAATCCATAGAACCTTCTCCGCCATATGATACATTATGAACCTAATTAAAATAAATGCATTAATACATTTAAACTATAATTTTTTCTTTCTATAAGCCACACATACATTTTCCATTCTTTTGTGAGTTTGATCGAGCAATTGTCTTTTAAGCATTTGGCTTTGATATAATGCAGCTTGTTGTTGTTGTTGGTAAACTAAATCCTGTTGGTTAGCCATTCTTTGGGCATCTAAAATTATATATTAATATTTTTTAATATAAAATATATTTTTTTATAGTATCATATTTGTAATAAACACATACTGCTTGAATGTTGAAATACTTTCATTAGACAAATAAGAGTTTCACGATAACGAGACTGATTAGTACTAGTCTTTTTCCATTGCTCTACCAAATGATGTAGCATTACTTCACCACGTTTTATTCCTATTGAAAAAATTTATATTAACATATTTTTAATTTATATTTTATATATAATATATATATTATACCCATAAGCATTTCTTGTGCTTCGCGGCTTTGCAATATATCTTTGGTAGGTGTATAGAAGTTGACCATATTTTGAAGTTCCACAGGAAGTTTGAACATATTTTGCTTAGACTGTTGTTGTTGAGCAGCCATTGCTTTTGCAACCATATTTTCATGTTGCTTTTGAATCTAAATTAATAATAGATACTAATTAGGAATATTATTCTATTTACAATTTATAAAAATTTAATTTTATCAAAATAATTAAATATGACATTATGACTTATTACATAAGTTAAAAAATGAGATACATATGCAGATAACATTTCTTATTAAAATATATCAATATAAATATTTTCAAAACTGTTTAAGAGGACGTGGCACAAAGATGTATTGTTTCTGTCTTACAAGTGCGCAAAATCAAATTTTACATTCAGCAGATCACGTTTAGCTCCGTTAGTTAAAAAAATTAGATTGAATTGACCTCTTATAAAGTTTTAAAGGTAAGATTATTACGCGGGCAATCTCATAGGCTTTTTATCATATTTTAATTACAAGCAAATATTGTAAATTGTTTCTACATCTTAAAATATTCATAATTTGCTTTAAAATAAAAATATAATAAAAAGCCACAGAGATTGCCTAGTTAATCTTACCTTTAAATTGTATAAGAAGTCAATTTTGAAACTAACAGAACTAAATGTGATCTGCTAAGAGTAAAACTTGCTATATTACGCACTTTTAAGACGAAGACAACAACACACGAGGGTGCACGAGCTTTTAAGATGAGCACATATGAATATAATCAATAAGTAATAAACTTACATTTCAGAACTAAAAATGGATGTGTTAAATTTAATTTCAATGATAAATCATTGTGTACAAAAAAAATTTTCTGATAGATAGCTATATTTTTAGGGACATTTTATTACTTTATATTATATTCATATTGCTATTAGTAATATGGAACTAAGTTTCGCCAAAAACAAGGTATATAATATATTATAAAACCTATATAATAAGTTATAAGTAAATGCCTACCATGGGTGTGAATAGGTTGTGGTATAGCTTAAAATTACTCTCAATATTTTGGAAATGTCTATCGTGTACAGAGAATGATAATTTAAGTAATAGTGGATAATTTGCAGTTTCTAAAATTAATAATTTTGAAAATTACAAAAATTGTTCAAGGGTAAACTGTTATTATTCCTGTATTATTGAATTTACAATGTTATCATAATTTAAACTTACTCTTATTAAATTTTGTTATCATGGTTTATGCTAAATATTTTTTAACTTTAGTAAAAACTTAAAAAATCTTGTATTAAATTTTAGATATTGAAATTACAAAATGTTATGAATTTTTAACTACAAATAATTGATATATTATATATTATGTTTATGATGAACAGAATTTTTACAAATTATGACTATAATATTAAATCTTTAATATTTTTTAGTTGCAGAAAGATATTATGAGAAACCTTGTATAATTTCAAGATTATTCTACTCACATAAAAATTGAAATACATTAATTTTAAAAAAATTTCAAAATTTCAAATACCAATAAAAAAAAATCCAAAATATTTTGAAAATTATATCATATTTAGAAAATTATAATATGGTGAAAAGTTCAGATTCAAGTACCAACTAGATTCTATTTGCTTCAATAAACCATTATCAAAGTTGAATATTGAAGCGTTTTAAATGCTCTAAAATGTAATGATTAACACCATAGGAGTGTGCTTTAGCCCTACCTGAGATTTTTTTAGACGTGTGTGGGTTGGTACCTTATGAAGACAAGACTAAATGTAGGTAGAGCCCTTTTAGTTTCTAAACGTTTGTGTTTACCCGAGAGACTATACAGGGCGGCGATTTATTTAAAATTGAACACTCAATATTTCAAAGTGTAATTGTTTTTGAAAATATTTTTTACATAGTTTAGAGTCGTTTACAAAACAACTTTGTTATTAAAAAATTATCCTTTTAATTTTTTTTTTTATTTTTGAAAACAGAGTTTTAATTTCATATTCCAAAGTAGAATATTTTTCTAAGTATTTCGATACATAAAAATTGAATTTAGTGTGAGACGTGAGTAGTCTATGCGTTATAAGTATTTAAAGTTTAGATGAGCGGAGTTGAGTGGTACATGGTTACCTTGCAAAATGTATGTCCACTACTTCGCTCATCTTAATTTTAATATTTATATCTCATAAATTAAAAGCCCTAAGGTCAATTTACCGTGAATAATTAATAATAATAAATAAATACATATTAATGTTAATTGACAATTTTTTTTATATTATATATTATATTTTGAACGTTTTCGAATAAATTGTCTTATTAGATTATATTTGGTTAAAATTTAAATAAAGATTTATGAATTTTGTATGTGTAAAATAATGAAAACTGATTGTTTACATTTTCCAGTAACCAACAAAAGGTCACTTAAAAGTTTGAAGACTGTAATGAAAATGTCTACAATTTTTTTCTTGTGTGAGTGTGTGACCATGATAAGGGGGTGGGTGATCAGATTGAATTTAGCAGTACCTGACTCAGAGGTCTGCACACGCCTATGATTAACAGACAAAAAATAAAAACACACATCATAGTGAAATCAATACGTTTCATCTTTGCTCAGCTCACAATCTAAAATAATGGTTTGAAGAGGTTGGATAGAGACTTACCAATGTTATGTTTTGGAAAGTAATAATGGTTTATTTTGTTTATGCTTAACTTACTAATGTTTAAAAAAATTATAGAATGGTAAATTTTAAATTAGATACTTCTAATAAATAAAATATTTAATTTAATGATTATTTACCTGTTGTGCTTCCATAAGCTTCATAACAAGATCATTAGGAACTTGCATACTTGGTTGTTGACTGCGATAATTATTCGAAGAACCATACTGACCTATATAAATATTTATACCAGAAATACGTTTTTAATATTAATTGAAATTTCAAATTATTAATAAGTTATGTAAAATTGATTATCCATTTAAGGTAAGTATCATTTATTTTATGTTGAGTCCTAGGACTATATAAATATGAAAATATGTAATCATTTATATTAATACATATTTATTTGAGTGCTTATTAATCAAGTATTTCAATAGGACCATTTACAATTGTATGATTTAAAAGATATTTTTTTTAAGTAAAAATTCATACCGGCAGGGTTTTGACCTTGGTTTACCATATAGTTTTGTGGTCCTTGGGCATTATTTAGCATCTGTAATATAATTTTATCATTTATTAGTACAATTATGTTTGCTGATAAGTGATAATAATTATTCCTAGTTCTACAAAAATAAAATGTAATACCTGCAATATGGAATAGTTTTGAGAGCTATTTGTTACGTGTCCATCATTATTAGAGTTTTCGTGCTCATTTTGAGACATCTAAATATTAAATCATTCAAAGTTTAAAAATATTAGTACTGTTTTAAACTATATACACTTACTTTCATATTTTGCAGTTTTTTTAGTTTCATTTCTTCGTGGAATTGAATATTGTTAAGCGGCGGTGAATAACCATTTTGTTGTCCACTAGACATACGCAATCTAGATTCAATTTCTTCAAGACTTTGAACTTTACCATTAACCTCTAATAATACAAATAAAAAATAATAAAAATAATAATAGTTGAACAACAATAACCATATAACTTCACTACCTATGAAATAAAGAAATAAAAATTACCTAAATCACGTATGGCAGCTTTAGGATCAGTCAACTGAGGTGCACTGGCTTTAATAACATCCATGATAGCTGGAGGAAGTTTGTTATTTTCACTCGATGTAATAGAATCATATGCATTTGTTATATTTTTTGATTCGTTTTGATTGTTAAGTTTAACCATTCCCATGAGCATTGATGTTAACTGTCTAGGGTCTTCTTCTACATTATCTGTTGCACCTTCTACAATTTTTATATTTAATTGCTATTATAAAATATAATGTATTAGAAAATTTGGGAATTATTATATCTTACTATTAGTTGCTGAATTTAACATTTCAGTAGAAGCAGACGAAGCTCGACTACTATCATGAGTAGTGAACCATTGGCGGAATCGTGAACCAGCTACATTCCCATCAGTTTCCCCATCAATGTGCATATCACTTAAGTAATCTGGCTTTAAGAAATCATCAATATTGAAATCATTGAACACATTGTCATTTGTTTTATGCTCAGCATCATAAGCTTGAATGAACTCATTTCCAGTTATTGATTCAGAATCTTTTTTAGTTTGATCTTCAGATTCATTCTGCACAGAACAATAATTATAATTTCCATACAATTAAAAATGTGAATTCGAAGAACTTTACATTTGGTTTGTCAACAGTTGACTTTTTCTTTTTATCCTCATCTTTTTCTTTTTTAGTTTTCTTAATTTTAGTTTCATTAGCTCCTTTTATAGCTGCTACTGATTCCGTGGATGTAGAGTCAATTGAATTCTTTTTAGCACGGGCCGCTAAATATTTTTTATGTATTATATTGAAATATGTTTTTTTAATTTTTGTGATTAACATTATTCACTTACCGGGTTTTGTTTTTTTCTTTTTTGTCTTATCTACAGGTGGATCCTCAAAACCCCGCAACTCAATAGTATCATGTTGAGAAGTTGGGCCATCTTTTTATAAACAAAAATTATATTTATTAATTAAAAAAATTACTAAGTGTGATAATATTATTTTATATAATTATTTAAAAGGACACCGTGCTGTCTGTCTAACGACATAACTAACTTGTCTAAGTATAACATACCAAATTTGCATTCAGCAAAACCAACATTGTGTTGTTAGTTTAGTTATTGCCAATTTTGTTTATTTTATATATTAAAGATATATGACATATTCTGAAATTATATGGTTTAATGAATGCAAACGATGCATGTCTACTTTTTTCCAGTAACACTTGGGAAAATATTAAAACTGAGGCAGAATTAAGAGTAAGCAAAATATTTAATGAACCTTATTATTATTAATAATATATAATATAAAGCTCTCTTTGAATATTAGCAATTAAATGTAACCCTTCCCATTGAAAATATCTGTGTACGCCACTGGGTATCAACGTCCTTAATGTTTTAATAAAAACAAAATAACCTGTCATCCATTCTGGTTCTTCTTGTGTTCGATAAGAATCATTTCGACGTCTATCATAATTACTAGAGCCTTTGAAGCGATCATAATTTCTATAACGATCTGTTTCTCCTCTGTCAAACTCAAAATCTTTTCTACGAGGTTCACTAAAAAGTATATTGTTAAATAAATAATAATAGTAAACCAATAATTTAAAAGATAGTTATAAATACAAACATTGAGTTATGAGATGAAGATTCCCGAAAGCCACCTTTACCAAAATTGTAATTATTTGCAATTCCATTTTCTGGCTGACGAAAACCAGAATCCCATGAATCTCGACTCATTAATCGACCACTGCCAACTCGACGAGGTTCTCGAATGGGCTCCCTAAATTTATATTTTATAATAAAAAAATACAAACATAATAAAACGAATCTTACCTTTCGACATACTGTTTAGCAGATGTATTCAAAGGACTATTTGAACGTTTTGGTCCACTAGAAGCATTCATAGTAACAAAACATCCTGAATTGAAACTACGCCTTTGAGGACTCAAAACTATATCTTGATCCTTTTTCAAACGATCTTTAGCATCCTGAGGTTTTTTCTAAATTAAAAATTGTTGAACAAAGTTATCTTATAACATCCCATTTATATTTTATCATTTAAGTATTTGAGAATACCGGACACAACAAAACATCTCATTTATAGAAGTCAAATGAATAATTTGAATTTTAGGCAAATTGAAATCAACAAAATTTCAAAGTAGTATATTTTTGAATAGTATATAAAATTAATTCTTCTACTTTTCATATCTAAGAGATGCAAAATATAGTTATAAAACCATAGGTACATAAATAATATAAAATATAAACTAAGAGTACATTTGATACCTATTGCAAAAATAAAACAAAACAATATTGTTAATATTAACATTAAAAAGAAAAAGTTTAAAATGATTTAATAAACTAAATATTGATGATTGTTATAGTTGGCAATATTCATGAATGAATTTTAAGGTTCTACAAAATTCTACAATAATTATTTATGGAAAAATACTTTATTACAGAACACAATGTTATTTAGCCTAAACCGGCCTAAACTAAGTAGAAGATGGAGCAAACCAGATTGAAGAAAAAAATCAGTCTGTATATATAATTTTCAAATGAATGAAAAGATATGACAAAAGTGTAAATATAGTGTTGAGTTGTATATAAATATATTAATATATACAGTAGCATGGCCAGGGAGGGGTATAAGGGGTTTAAACAAAACCTTGATTTTTTTTACAAACTAGTATATGTGTCAATAATATTTTAATTTTCTATAAACATATTTTTAAAAAATATTTAAAATAACAATATGATACTAACCTCAGTTTTAGGTTCACCATTTTCTGTTGGTTGATTCTGCCAAGGTGGTAAATCAAATGCTACTGTCTTGGTATTGGTTGCTGGTTTTCCACTAGCAACAGGTCTACTCCCCCTGTAAAAAATAACAGCAATAATTATTTAAACTATTAAATAAGTGGTTTTATAAAACAGACAAAAATAATTTATTGTATCTATAGTTATACAAGTTGAAACTTACTTTCGAGTTTTTCCAGCGAGTTCTAAATCCAAGTCAGGGAAGTTGTCTAAAAATTTTGGGCGCACTTTGGAACTGCTCAAGTGTTGTAATTCCAACAATGCTTCTTTGGTATACTTTTGTGTTGGCTGCTTAAATCTCACTACTTTAACCTTATCTTCAATGGTTATTTCATTTTTCATTTCATTTGTTGTTATACCTATACAGTTTTAAGTTAATTATTTAGTTTTACAAATAAATATTATTTATAGGAAAATATATCAAATTTAAAAGTTTAAAAAACCTATTATTCAAAATAAAATACACAAGTATAAAGTAATACAGAAATACAAACCTAAACATTTTTTAAGGCTATTTGTAAACATACTGTTATAATTTAAAGGTAGTTCTGGAATATTTTCCTTAGAATGAGGCATGGTTTTCAGAACTTTTTTTAACATTGGACCTTGAATACCAGAGTGTCGTTTGCGACTTTTAATAACTCTATTTTCCATGGTGTCAATTATTTTATTAATATTAAATACTACACTATCACAAATTAAAATAAAATACTCTTGTATAATATATCGTTTAAATAAAACATTTTGAATAACGGAGAGCACATGGGTACTGACTACTAACTAATAAAAATTACAAAAGCTAGCTGATTTTCTTTGATACAAACAAGTTGGAATTTCTTAAAATTATTTTCTAATAATAAACAATCAGTGAATTATTTCCCCCAATCTATAAGCAATATATGATAATATTATCTTAATATTGTCTGAACTCTAATAAATAGCCAGTCATGTGTAATAACTAATAATATATAATTAAATGAAAACTTGAAAATGAATACAATAGAATATGTTGCATTTTTATCAAGTTTTTGATTGATAAATACTGAACAGCTATATTTGTTAGATATAAACTATGATTATTCTGCAAAATAATAATTTTATGAATGAATTTGTATTAAATAGAAAAAAATATAAGTACAAAATTATTATAAATAAACTTGGCTAATTATTTTACATTAGCTTTGATAAGTACATACGAATATAATAGACATTTAATGTTATTACTTAGGTATTATGTATAATTTTTAATTTCAGCATTTAAATAAAAACTATTGATTAGGTAATTAATTATTTTTAACTTTCAAATATTTCCTTCAGGTTAGACAATATAGAATTATATAACACATTATAAAATATATTACCTATATGCATATATAAAATAATAAAATGATAATCAAATAAAATTATATTAATTAATTGCATAATATTATAAAAAAAAAAACACTACCTACCATTAAATAATGCATCTAACTATAAAAATATGATTTATCTAACATTTCAATTAAAATTAAAGTATAATAATTATAAGGTCTTAAGTGTTTCAGTGTTAAAGCAAACCAATTGAACCATCCTGAACTTGTAATGAACTTGATCTATTTACCAATGGAACAATATTACAAGTTATATCAGGACTAGTTCTGAACAAGTTAAACACTCGAAACAAATCTATAAAGTGGTAGTTGTATTAACATTCAATGTATGAGTACCTAAGTTATGTTTTAATATGAAAATTGAACTAAAAATGAAATACATAATTTACAATTATTGTTAAGGGAGTAGGTATCCCTTGGAGTAACAAAGTGAACAAATGGAATACTTAGTGATACCTATACAATATAGGTAGTAGGTACCTACATAATATTACCAGTTTAACACAATATAAAAATAACATGGTAGTCCCACTAACAAGCAAAGGTGAATATTTCTTTTATTTTAGTCATTATTGATTGTAATTTCAAAATTCAATTAATTTAAATATAATTAAAATAATATAATCTATAGTAGCATTGAACAAAATATTTCCTAATGAAACAGATAAAGACAAGTATAAGAATAAAACTAAATAGCTGAACTGATATTTAGTTTTATAAATTAAAAGTACCATAGTAAGTAAATAAGGCATCAAACAAAGATTCAACTAATTTTGTCATTTGTATATTATGGCAAAGAATTCAATAATGGATATATGTTTTAGTTTAGATAATGTTTGATTATAATGTATTGGGAAAACAAGTTTTTTTAAAAGTGTGGCAAAACCAGATTATTAGTTATTGTCAATAATAGATAATGGCATAGAATATAGATTAAAACCCTAAATTGAATGATACGTTCAAAAATTAACCTTAAAAATAATAATTCTGAATATGTCCATACACAAACCAATGTCTGCTTTAATTGGTAGGAATATAATTATATGAAATAATGACAAATTAAGAGTACCTTATATTATTTAACATTTGATATAAAAATCTACTTATATTTAGATTAGATTTTTATAATTAATATTTTTTACCTGATACTCTGATTTAAATATAAAAATGATTAATCTATCAACAAATTGGCATCAATTACATAAAATGAATATCAGCACAGAAAATCTAATACAATGTAAGTACAATAATATAAATATATTAATAATAAATCATATTATTAGTATCTAGGTACCTAATAATTATATTTGGATTTTTTAATATTTGGATAATTCTTATTTAATTAGATTCTTGATTGATTGTGATGAGGAGGAGGATTAGATTTATTTAGATGCTTATTAATATGAATAGATATTTTTAATTGATTAGAATTTTTAGTTTGTTACATTTTTTAAAATACTAACATTAATTATTTATTTAAATATGTACCAGATATAACATAGTTACATGCCTATTTTACAATAAAAATATTGTCAATTGTCATAGATAAATTGAGTAACATATTATAAAACAAACCGCATAAAATCAAATAAATTTCAGAGAAATTTATGGGAGAATTATTCCAAAAAAGTGTCTTGCAGTTAGGTTAGATTTTAATCAGTTTATATACATCAGTATATTCAAAAATTAAAATGAATGGCTTAGATAAAATATATCTCGAAATATATCCTTATTAATGATTTTTTATGTTTTTACTTTTTAATCAGGTATATTTTATTTACCTATTATTGAACAGTAGATAAAATTTTTTTTTAATTCATAAGACATGTTTCTTCCCTAATTTATCTAAATTATTTGCAGTTTTATAATCAAAAAATTTAGCCTATAATTAATAGGTACTTGTTAAGTGATCATAAATTCAATAGAATACATAATATCTATAAGCATCAAGATTCAAGAGGATTGTCAGTGCACTGTTGGTTTTTTCTCTCAAGTCTATGCACAACTTAGATAAAAATATAAAACACATTCACATAAAATCAATTTTTATGGTTTTGAGTAATCTTAGAGTAAAATTACCCATAGTAAAAATAGGAAAAAACAAAAGAGAATAATAATATTAATGCTAAGATATATCAGTTTATCTAAATATTATCTCTAAACAACTTAATAACCATTTACCTAAATGTACAAACTTTTTTTTTTTTATGTCGATTTTAAAGTAAAGTAATAAGAAAAAAATACAGATAGGTCCAACAATCAAAAATATTATCCTCTATAATTTTTTTAATAGGTACCTAGGTGATTTTACTCTACAATAACTCAAAATTATAAAAAAAAACGATTTTACATGAATGCATTTGATCTATGTTGCATATGGGTCTCAGAGAGAAAACAAATATTGAGCTGACATCCACTTAACATTTAATATCCATTAAAAAATTTTTAATTTTGGAAAATAAATTTAACTAGGACTTACCTATCTACCTATATAATATAAAAATAAAATTCTAACAACATGAATCATGGTTTACCTATACAGTGATAAGAAATTAAAATATACCTAATATATTTGATCACCAATACCTCCTAATCCTCTTATTTATTAATTAATATTTATAGTATACTTAATTTTGATACTCAAAACACTTAAAATGCAATTTACATTAAACAGAAAAATAGGATAGGCACATCAATTGTTGTTAATTTTAACCAACCTATACAACTAAGATAATTTATAAGACAATATTAAATACATTAGGTAGGTCTAAGGTACAATATTTTAATTAATTATTGAGTTAACTACACCTGACGGTTTAAAATACAAATACATTTTAAATAAGCTATTTTTGATTTCATTAGGTACCTACCTATAAATAATTATAACATAAAATGTGCCAGAAGTATATTTCACAAGTTAAAATACTGATTCATTAGATATTCGATACTAGTCAGGCAAAAAAACAATATGTTAAATAAGAGAAGTGTGAAGAGCGATGAGCAAAAAAGAAACAACTTTAAAAATTGGTTTCCCGGTTCTAGGTCGGATTTACCCATAGTGATAGTGATTATTCTTAACGGTGTACCTAGTTAGTTTTATAAAATTACCTACATACACGTAATTTAAAATGTAATGCATATCTTGTGTGCTTACCTTCATTGTTGCCATCAACCGCCAGACTCGATGACTTGTCGTTGTCGTTGACCGTTTCGGACATGTCGACGACGAACAAGCCTTCGGGAACGACAAAAAAACCGAATGTCCGGAAGCCGTTTTTTTCAGACTGCAATATCGGGCATATAACACACAGACCACAATGGACACGCCAACACGGACAGTTATAGCTGTCAGAGGATCCACGCAGAGTGCAGATGATCAGGAACAAAAACAGTAGTCTCCTGTTGGTGGGACAAGACGATATCGTTATTGTTTTCTGTGCGCGACTGACCACTGACGGACGGACGGTTATTGTTATTTGTAAATTTGTTAATATACCTATTACACTAGTAACTATTATTATTATTATTATTATTATTATTATTGTTATTATTGAACGGTGATAACCGCCACCGAATGCGAAGCTCTGCTGCTGTGCCTTGTAGTTGGTGTCCCGTAACAGGCAAGGATTTTTAGCGCGTATGTAAACGACGGACCTATGCGAGCGTTAAACTGAAGTATGAAAATAATATACCTACGACGTTGGTGTTCGTTTGGCTGCAACGAAATCAAATAGTTGAACAAACAGAAAAAAAATTGTTTACTTAGACGATAAATAAATAACAAAAAAAAAATTTGAAAAAAAATATCGAATCCAAGGGACGATTGCTATCGCAATTCGCTGCACGACATTAAAGAGAACGAGTGAAGCAAACTGGGAAATGAAAGTATCAAAGTATGGAATTTTTTTCTTCTTTTAGATCACAGATATACAGGATGCCTCTAGCCCAGTGACGGTGATAGTTGTGGTGGTGGTAGGTGAGTATTTGTGTCATGGAATAAAATATACAAATTTGCTAGGAAATGTCGTTATCAAACGATAAATTGTTTTCAGTAATTTTCGGCAGTTCGGCACGTTCTACTTTATAACCAAAGAGTGGGTTTTGTGCTATAATATTTGCTATAACTGCTATAACCGTGGTTTTTGGATAGTCCGTTGCGTACTGCACTGTGCAGTATATAAATTTATGTTCATAGAACATCCCATCACAGAAAAGATGAAATCTTTCATCTATTCTATTCACTATTGTGATCCCATCACAGAACGATAATATGATTAAAGTGTGCGGAGTGCGGTAATTGATTAATTATAAATATTAAATTGTCTAGCCTGCTAAACTACTGATAAAATGATAACTCGTTCATATCTTAAATCGTGGGCCACACTGCCACAGCACGATGTCGATTACAGTCCATTTTACATTTACCATTATATATTTGTCCGTGGCCACAAGTTTAATGTAAACACTAATATTATTATTCACCGATTGGCGATTACCTACTAATGAAGCAATAACTAATAAAAAATAATTATTGTTTTCAATTTTGTTTAATTCAGTCAATAATTATTTTAAAAGTTCTATTTGTATCGTCAGTCGTTACCTGTTAGTGACGACTGATGATACATTTTCGTAACTAAGAAATTAATAGTATGATCAATAATAATATTTAATATTATTTTATTTGTCAGGTAATTAAGCTATACCAACTGTTAGCTTCGTTATTGTTGTATTTCTAAATTTTGTTTTTTTTTTTTTTCAGTTAATTTATATAATGGACAAACAATTTAATGACACCAATGTATCCGATTCAAAAGCCTTGGAAGCAACAGAATTTTATTTTGAAACAGACTTTTATTTATTAAAAAATAATAATGATTATAAAAATTTATTGAAATCCTTAGCTATACTTGAAGTACAAAGATGTACAACAATTCAAAATATTGAAAAACTTGCAGTGTTAAAGGATCAATTTTCAAAAAATCCTTCTTTGACATTGAAAAAAGTTCTAAAACGTGAAGACATAGGTACGTTAAAGTCAGTTAATATTCATTCACTACCAGATATTGATTGGTCGGTGTATATAACCAATGATGAAACAGAAAATGAGCCAATAAAACAAGTATATGATATTAATTTACGACATAAAAATATTTCTGATAAACAAGAAACACAGACAAACATTACAACTTCAGAGGTAGAAAAACCTGAAACATTTAAAAAACCTTGGACAGTTGAAGAACAATTGCGTCTTGAAGAACTTTTGATTGAATATCCACCAGAAAGAAATGAAAGTAACAGGTATAGAAAAATAGCTGACGCTTTAGGTACAAGAAATTTGAGACAGGTCTGTAGTAGAGTTCAAAAGTATAATATGAAAATGAAAAAAGTTGGTTCAATAAAATCTATTAATGCAAATTCAAAAAATTTAAATAAAAAAACTGTATCATTAAGTCATAAAAATATTGGTGCATTACTAAAACCAACTACATTTATACCATCTACAACATTAATAGATGACGTTGATGTTTATAATGCTAATAGAAATAACTTCAATGTAAGTCACAAAAATATTGAAATGAGTAATAAGACAAAATTAGCAATCTTAAATGAAGTATTACAAGATAAACTAGCAGAAAAAAATTGTCCAATTGTGCATGTGGATTATACATGTTGCGTATGTCAGTCATCTCCCATTATTGGAACAAGGTGGAATTGCAATGACTGTCCCGCTATTGGTAAAAGCTCTAATTTTTGTGGTGATTGTATAGTAGACACAGTAAGGAACATTCTCGAAAAACCCCCACATCCATTGGATCACACGGTTACTCCTATTAGAAGCGTTCAGGCGAATGATGATAATATTAACAATCCTATTGATCAAAATTATGTCCCATTAGTATTTAAAACTCAAAACTACTTGGATCCCAATTTTATGGTGTAGAATGACTTATATTAATTGTATGTGTTTTATTGTGGGTTGAAAAGTCAATTAATTTATATTATTTTTCTTATAAGCATTGTTAACAATGAATGTTTGATTTTTAATACAATGACAAACTATTTGTTAATTCATTTTAATTTTAAACTTTTTTGCAGTTAAAAATAGTAACAGATTCCATAACTGATTAATTCAGTTCAACTAAAATTTAATGTAATTTTATTTTTTTATATTAATTTGTACACATACACATTGAGTAGGTACCTATATGTTTAGTTTTTTTTTTTTTTAATCCACAATTATTGGTTGAGTTTAAGTGTAATATTTATTTATAATTGTCAAAGTGTTATGGTATATGCCAAAACACCCCCAAAACCATAAATTTATATGTATTTATTATTCTATTATACTTTGTTTTCTAAACTAAAATTATTATTTCCATCATAATTGTCTAAGTATTATAATATAGAAGATTAGGAAAAAAGATCAATCTATGTTACATTTTTATTCAATAAAGGTCAACTTGAAATGGTGTCCATTCATTTCATAATCAATTACTATTATTTTATCTATATTAATGCACGTTATTATGATCAACACTATAGAATACAGATTATTGTCATTTCTGTAAATAGGTAGCTTAATGACCTGAATGGAACGAAATAATATTGAAATCGTTGTTCGTCTCGACGATTGTCATTTTCCGTAGATTATTTATGACTAATTATAACCTATTGATGGATATTTTCACATTCTCTAAAATCTAAGCGTTTTTTTGGTTCCACTTGACACAAATACAGGAAATTGAATTCAAATGTATAATAGGGATTAGGTAACGTTTTGTTGCTCAGTAGTCGATAACCATAGCTGAGCACAGTGGCGTCCGCAGGGGGGGGGGCTAAATGGCTGAAGCCCCCCCCATTGCCCGTATTATTGTTACTTTTTCAAAAAAATATTAATCAAGTTAAACTGTCAACTATAGTAAGCAAGATGTAAATTTCATATATGTCTTACCAGAATGAATTCATTTTTGAAAGAACATTGTATTTGCATACCAATTTTCATAAATTATCTGTAATTTTTAGGTAAAAGTATAAACTACTTGTATGAAAGACCTTGTATTAAATTGTCTAGCCCAGGGGTCGGCAAGTAATTTCTATTGGAGTCCTAAAGATTAAAATAATAAATCAATGAGGTCCAGTGAAAAAAATATTTTTTAAATCTTTATATTTTAAAAATAGCAGTTTAAAAATAAAAATAATTATTCAGTTATTACAATTAATTTATATTAAAAATTCCAAAGATTAGGTTAGGTTAGGTTAGGTTAAAATAAAAGTATGAAAAAAAATATATTTATTACAGTAAATTATTTAATGCGAAAAATTGCATTTCTTTTCCTTAGCCAGCTTACCCTAGCTTTTTGAAATCGGGAACTCGTGGAGAACAACCTAACCGATTATTACCTGTCCGATAAAATATTTTTCAATGAATTATGATATAACTATAATCTGAGTTTGATAAATTAAATTAAATAAATGTCTGTATTAATAATAATACTATTATAGAAAATAACATAATGAAGTACAATGTGTTGACAGGGTCCATAGTTTTTCCTTCCGCGGTCCGGATCCGGACCGCGGTCCGCCAGTTGCCGATCCCTGGTCTAGCCTTAGCTATATAATATATTTTATATTTTATAAGTTTTGAACTACAAATTAACTGTCATTTTGACAAAATTTGAACTTTAAATGCTTATAAGAAATAACCATGGTGCCTATGTAGTGTTTGAAGTATGAAATATTCCACAAAAACGTGACACTTTGAAATTATTTTACACAAATAAAAACACAATTTATTTATTTTTTTAACACAATGTTCAGTGTTCTAAATTCTAATGACAGAATTCAGTATTTATACAATAAACATGTATAATATTGTATACCTACTTGTATAATTTAAAGATTAAAATATTTAAAAATTTTGAATACCATTTTAAATGTATAATACCAAAGGATAGGTGTATACCTATGTATATACAGGTACTATATAGTTATGAAGGTAATTTATGACAATTATATGTAAATATAAAACTTATTTAAAAATATATCAAAATACTGAAATATTTCATTTTTTTAAATTTCATGAAATTTTCAAAAACTGCCTATGTATCGTTAATATTTTAGCTATAATAAAATAACTTACATATTACATTTTTAAGGTTTTTGACCGGATAAATATAATTATGTTATAATAATTAAATATAATTTTTTATTAACATTTATATAGAAAAAAAAATTTAATTATTCAAATACAATCCAAGTGAAGACGGTATAACCAAACATTTAAATAAATTTTCATTTTTTTTCTCCAATTATTTTTAAAAGCACTGAGAATTTTCAATTTCAACCCCCTAAAAGTACCAACTAGATCCAATTTGCTTCCAAAAACATACACTGCGCATCGAAGCTTATGATTTTTCTACCAGAAAGTTGAAAAGTTACAAAAATTTTAAAATACCTCAAATAAACGTCTGAAATTATTAAACTGGACAAAATAAAAATGTAACTAATTATCAAGCCCCCCCCCCCCATTGAAAAATCCTGCGGACGCCACTGGCTGAGCAAGTTAATTTTTGGGTTAACTTTGGTTAATCTTAAATATTGTAATAACTTTCCGTATGTTGGTCAGTGGCCACATAGATAATAAAGACTGAGACACTGAGTAATAACTGAGTAGATATAATATGGAATATATTATGTAGGGTTAACAGTGGCAGAATTATGGGGGGATATGAGTATATACCCCCCCCCTTCCATGAGGTTATTTTTTCTAGAATGATTTTGGTACCTACTACACAATTCTATCAATTCAGTACCTAACAATTTAATTCTATGTATAGAAAAGCTATTGGCTATTTCCTGTGTTCAATAATTTTTATTATTTTAAACCATATTACTGGGTATTTATATTATATATAAATTATATTTTTATTTTTAATCTAGAAACTATACAAATACAATCTGTACATAAAAAAAAAAGTACAATAAGCATGAATTATGGTTATTTTTAAAATTATAATTTATGAGGGTGAATATCTTGAGGGAAGAACCAACTAGCGAAGGCACTTAGGCGTGAATTTACAATTTTATGATTTTAATTTATAAGATCTCGAGGCCATTGTCGCTTGAGCCTTCTAGGGGGATTTCCAGGGATGGAGATGGATAGTAACTTTTTAACATGAGGGTTTGTGTGGTTATGAAGGCGGTTTCTGAATTTGGAATAAAATAACTTTGATGTTTCAGTGACTTTAGGAATATGGAGATCTGTGTGAAGGGTGTGATTAGAGATATGAGGAGGACAATTAGTTATAAGTCTGAGGATTTTGGATTGGAATACTTGGATTTTTTGAATGTTTGATTTTTGGCAGTGCCCCAGACCTGTATACCATATAACCATATTGGTTTAAGGAGGAGATTATATATGTGAATTTTGGTTCAGAGGGATGGTTTTGAGAACTTACCAAGGATGGGTCTGAGAGCGTAGAGTCGTTTGTTTAATTTTATTTTTGTTGCATGAATGTGTTTGGCCCACGTTAGACGTTTGTCGAAAACTAGACCTAGATATTTTGCTATATCGGAGTTTGGTATAGGTTTGTTGTTTATTTGCACTGGAGGAGAACAAAGATAGATTTACTTTTGTTTATTTTGACACGCCTGTGAGAGTACCAGTATGATAGGTCATTTAGGTGGTTTTGGAGAGGGGTTGAAACTAAGCCCGGGTCGGTGTAAGAGGAGAATATGACTTAGTCGTCGGCATATTCGGAAATTTGAGTATTCGGATTGGTGGGCTGATGTTTTAAAATAACACCAAAAACCAAAATTGTGAAAAAAGGTTTTGCTTAAAAATTCCCATTTTTCCTTAATTTTTCATTTTTATGTAATTTTGCACGGCGCTTTTGAAAAATATTATAAATTTAAAAATTTGACCTCCTGAATGCACCAACTAGATTCACTTTCCCATCAAACAAGATAGATACTGCCAGGGCAGTATCTAAGGGGGGGGGGCAACGGGGACATTTGCCCCGGGCGGCCAATTTTTGACACATTTAGGGGGGCGACCAGGAGCCAGTGTAGATTATATAAATAATAATTTTTTGTTTTTGGTAAGAATTTGTTTGAGTACCTATACTTGGTCTTTTTGCATTACATGACTATGATATGGAAATTAGCCGTCATTTACTAATTTTGTCAATCAATGATAACTATTAATTTTCGTAATTTTTTTATAGATTACATTGGTAGGTATGCTGTCATACAATAATTAAAACAATGTATCATCGTGATCTGTGTTTTTAACAAAATTTTCATAAATAAACAACTACAACTAATGGAATAGTACGTTAGGTTACCAGTGTGCAGGGCTTCGCGCTTTTTGCTTATATTTGGAGGCCTCGCGTTTTAAAAAAAGTGGTAAAATTGGTTTGAAAACTGGTTTTCGCACTGGGCCTCGAAAAAATCCTAAGTAATGGATAGTGTTAAATTTGAATTCAATGATATAATATCATTATATCAGAAAAATTATTCTGAGCGAAAACGGTCAGTCAGCCTATATGATATTAGGTAGTTACTAAGCATATTGGATGATATTATTGTGAATAAAGTAATTTACGTGGAACCTTGTTATACATTTTCAATCCTTAGCTATAAAAGTTGAACATTTTATAAATTTTTAACTAAAAAATAATTATTAAATAATATATTTGATAAATTTTGTCAAAATTCGAAAATAAAATTGTGTTTATATGTATTTTTAATTTTTTCACTGCTATTGTAACAATATATCAAGAGCCTTGCATTAAATTTTCAAGCTTTTTTACCCAACAAATACAATTTTATTGATATTTAAAAAAAAAAAATAATAAAAAAATTGAAAAGTGACAATGTCCATAAACAGCCCAAAAAAAGTCAAAATTTTCTTTGCCGTTTTTGCCTTAATTTTTATGTTGTTTTTTCCGGCGTTTTTGAAAACTCTTGGGAATTTTAAATTTTGACCTCCACAATGCACTAACAATATTCACTTTCCCATCGAACAAGATACTGAAGTTTACAATAGAAGCATTATTTCGACTACGGGGGCACCGTAAATGTCCGGAAAATAATAAGGCGGACTGTAAAAATCCGGAATTTTTCCGTAATGTCACGGACCGTAAAAATCCGGAAAAAAATTCCCAAGAAAATTAAATATACGGACCGTAAATTTACGGAATTCAAAAATATTGAACCATAATATCACGGACTGTAATGTCCCGGACTTTAAATTACAGGACCGTAAAATACCGGAAAGCAAAAAATAAAAATACATGCTCCGTAATATTACGGACCGTAAATGGACCGTATAATGGACCGACATGAGCGCTATCTAGTAGCATACATAATTATTTGTTATAGAAATACTATTTACCATTTGATTTTACAATGATGTATGTCTTTTTAGTTTTTAATTTTTGTGTCTTTCATCACTGTTTGGGGGCTTAGCATTGGCGCTATTTCATGTTATGGTGAAAAAATGCTGGTGTTAGACCCACCTACTTAAAAATAGTGCATTAAAGTCACGATATACTGCCTTTAAATATTAAATACCACTAATAACTGATGACTTATTATAAATATATAAAATATTCAATATTTAAGTTTGTCTACCTTTATCAATAAAAAAATCTCTACCGGACAGTCAAATTTAATTTTTATGAGCGTTTGAAATTCAAATTTTTACAACATTGGATATTCACTCGATTTCTCATGTAGCGATTTCCTTATTTTGTTGCAATTCAAAAACGAACAACTGTAGATACATGAAAATTTCACTGAATGTTTAAATTAGCATTTACTATACACCATAACATTTTTAAAATATTTTGACTCTTTTTGAGCTGTTTACGGACATTTTCAGTTTTCAATTTTTTTAGTTTTTTTTCTATAAATATCAATTAAGTTTTATCTGTTGAGCCAAAAAGTGTAAAAATTTAATACAAGGCTCCTGATATATTGTTACAATAGCAATTGAAAAAAAAATACATTGACACAATTTTTTTTTATAAGCATTTAAAGATCGAATTTTGACAAAATTTATCAAAATGAATCGAAAATTATCAATCATTGTAATTAATAAATTATAAAATGTTCAGTTTTTATAGCTAAGGATTAGAAAGGTTCTCATAAATAGTTCATACTGTAACCAAAAATTTCTAAGAAATATATGAACACAGTTTTTTTTACAGACATTTTAAATTCAAATTTGGACTAAATTACATTAAAAAAACCTAGAATAACTATTTTAGTTATTTTGTTGTGATTGAATAATATTATTCGTGGGTACTTGAAACTTCTAAAGTGTACTATTATATATCTATGATAGTATCACTTTTTTTTTATGTATAACGCGTTATAAGTACCTAATGGATATTGTGATATACTGATATGATTAATTTGGAATTTATTATAGGTACCTATTATAGGTCAAATTTTGGTTTAGTACCATAGATATGTATATAATATGTCATATACCTAGACTGACATACCGTCTCCGCTCAGAATCGTTTTTCTTATACAATGATATTATATCGTTGAATTCAAATTTAATATCATCCATTATACAGTGACCCACTTGTAACTTACTGTACAGCAAAGCGACACCCACTTACCCACCTTTTTTTTTTGTTTTTCTAAAATGCATTTGCCTGCGAGCGCCAACATCCCCCTTCAATTTTTTTTTAAGAATTTGACTCTAGTTAAATTTTTTGCACAGACATGTTTATTGATTACCTTCAGGTGCCCTTTGTATTATCATACTTCTATGAGCTTATCATCGTCAGATTTTTTTCTGTTTAAGATTCTGGACATTTTAATTTGAGCTCTTTCACTTGTTTTCCTACTGTATAATTTTTTCTAAATTTTTTTTTTGGTTTTCAAAAATGCATTTGCCTGCCTGCGCAAACACTCCCCTTCAATTTTTTTTTTTTAGGACCTGCAGTTGCCCTATGAATATACTCTCTTTAATTAACTAATTATTTCGAATATGTTTTTTCTGTTTAAGGTCCTGGACATTTTAGTTGGAACTCTTTAATGTGTGTTCCTACGGTATTCTTTTTTCTAAATTCTTTTTTTTTGTTATTTAAAATTCGTTTACCTGATTTAGACTCAGCACACTCAGCACGGTTAAGACGTTACTGTTCTTTATTTTTGCTATTTTGATCATTTTTCCTGGAAATCATAAATTATAATATTATAATAATTAATAATATAGTTTTAATATATTTAAAAAAAACGCAATACAAAATTATGCTAACACGGCGCATTGTATAGGCAATTCAGCTACAACAGAGTTCATTTGTTGTGAGGGTGTCAAATAGTTGGAACGAGTTGATATCCGATATTCATATCTTTATTAATTTGAAATATTATTTAACCCTATACGTGGTTTAGGAGGTGTGTGAAATTCTAGAAATCCGTTTTAGTTATAGCTAAAACCGCGGAATTAATGCATAAGGGGATCCCACGGAGTCGTGTCGTCACGCGTCGATTTAAAATGGAAAAAAAGTCTTCATTTTGTTTACAGGCATCTATAGTTGCCAGTATAAAATGTAGACCGTGTTATTTTATATAGCAAATAATATTTAATAAACACCTCTTTCGAATTGACAAATTTATAGGTCTTGATCTTCAGACAGCGAGGTGGGGTAGATTTCGGCTTATCCACTACAGATGAGCGACCAATTATCGGAGTGAGGTTAAGTTTGCGAGACCTAAGAAGTTGTTGTTAGCTGTAAAATCATAACATAGTCATTAAAGATCGATAAAGTAATATTTCATACTTCATACTTGCTATTTAATTTTTCTAAAAATGTTGTCGTGCACAATTTATTAGAATATTTAATTTCAAAAGTAAATTTTAGTTCTAAAACCTAAATACTAACAAAGTCAGATTTTGCTGGCGCGTCTATGAATTTTCACATTATCTTCTTGGTCCCGATCAAAGTGAATTACCACGAAGAACGGCAAATTGAAACACTCTTTTTACTTCCAGTGATAACGTCATTTACTCCTAAAAAGAAACCGGTTTTAACCAATAAATTAAATCGTCGGACAACACTCCATCGCGATAGTACAAGTTACAACTAATTAAGAACAATATTGCAAAAATTATTTGCCGGAAATCATTAGTTTTTAATTGAAAATGGCATTGAAGTCTGAATTTGGCGATCAGACTTATTCGAAAGTTATAGCTAATTGAAATTTTTGGTACCTATTTTCATATATACCCGGCTGCGCTCGCTCAGACAATTATAATCTAAAACATCCATCCACTTGTCATGTAAAACTACCATGGGTTAGGTTACTTTTTTTTTTGTCGCACCTAAATATTTGGCCGTCCCTGTCGCCTGGAGTAACTGCTCCTTCCCCCCCCCCCCCTATTGATGCGCCAATGGCTAGTGAACTAAGTATGGCTCCATCCATAGTATATGGTTTAAGCTTAAGGTGTCAACAATAGAAGGATAACTTGATAATCAAACACTTAAGTTCGGCAAAAGACTCAGGATCTTTTTATTTAAAGTGTCTTAATAAGTCATAAGAAGGTTAATTAGATAAACCTATGGTTAGTGGATCCAATGGTTTCTTGGGCTTTGCAATGATCTTTTCCTACTAACTATCAAGGTATTCGATATTGTAAACATAACAATGAAAGAAAATATTTAAATAATGGTTAAGTTAGGTTAGGTTAGGATAGGACAGAAATTTAGACGTTAACTAATTATCATAGTCTTTAACGCGGTCTAAAAGACTGCCAGATAGAGTTGTACCAGTATAATTTAAAACTTAAATACAGACAAAATTAATAAATGATTTTTTTTACCACAACGAATTAATCATAAAATGTATTTTGTGTTGCAACTAGTTGCCGGAAATAATTAGTTTTTATGGTATAGCCTTATGAAGTTCACGATTTTCAGTGTTTTACGCGCCCATACAACGCTTAAAGCGTACTGAGCTTAAGTATAACAAATTAAAATTGTTTTTTTTAACCTAGGTAAATCAAACCTTTAAAAATTATGGTGCAAAAATAATTCTTACATCCACCCATGGTGTTTTTACATAACAAGTCGAGGGATGTTTTTGATTTTATTTGTCCGTGGGAGCGCGGCGTACGAGTGACTAATATACGCAGGGTATATTTGAAAATACCAAAAATTTCAATTAGCTATAAAACTTTAAACTAAGTCTGACTGCCAAATTCAAATTTTCCCGTCGTTTTCAATTATAAACTTTTGATTTCCACAAAATCGTTCTTAATTCGTTGTAACTTGTAATATACGCATAGGTTACCTACCGACAAAAAAAATTTGGGTGGGTGATAAATTAGATTTATTACCAATAAATTAATATAATTTATAATTATATTGTAAGTACAAATATTAGGTTTGTAAAGTGTTCATGGTGGGGGGATGGTTGTGAACCTAAAAATTTAAAAATTTAAAATAGATGCGAAGCGCTGTCGGGCCCCCCTGAGTAAACGATTAGCGGCCCTCTAAGGGGCATTGTCCCGGCTGCCCCTGCGGTTGTTTCGGCACTGATTATAATATAATAATAATAAACTTCAATATAAATTGGTTGTATCAATGCTAGATCGATAAGGTTTCTGAGAAGCAGCGATTCTTATATGTATTTAGTTTATATAAATCTACAATATTTCAGCAGCACATATAGTTTGGCATAATCGCATAATCTCATAAAGTTTCAAGTCCTTATGATTTTAAACTACCTATGATAAATTAATAATACAATTTTAGTTTTTTGTTTAATTATAATTCAATTGTAAAATTTTAACTCGATATCAATAAAAAAAATTGTACTTACTAGTATTTTAATCATTTTGAAGTTTTAAGTATGATGAGATACCCTGCAGCTTAAGTTGTATAGTTATGTATAGGTAGATTGAAATAATATAGTAAATGTATGGCACGATATGATATACGATTTATTAATAGTCAATGTATAAATATAATAGTGTTAAATTTAATAATACAATAATAATAAAAATTAGTCTACGCGGTGAGGCCGAGAGGGAGGAGATTAATTTGTTCTGTCCGCCGCGGAATTCAATTATTGTACGAGAACGAAAACAGCGAGCCTCGAGTGAGTCGTTGTTCGAGAACACGTCATGTGATGATTGATCGAATGTTTGAATTACGAGACTATTTATTTTTTATATAATAATAATATGTATATATAGGCTACGAATAATAACGATTTCGTTTGGTGGCTTTTGGCGACGCACAGAAACAGTAAAAATTAATACAAAAATATGAAAAATTACATATAACTACGCTGCAGAGTTGCGATATACATAATATTACGTATGACAACAGGCCGGTGTGTTATTATATATTATAACTGCATGACAAAATTATTATTACATAATATTATGATTCTTTTTGCAGACTATAAACGCTAATGAGTTTAAAAATTACAAAAGTAGGCGTCGTTAAAAGCGATTTGATTATAAAATAGATTTAAACTAAATAATAAAAACAACGTTTTTTTGTTTTACGAAATTATATAATATTATTATTGTTGTCTTAAGCGTCGCCCGCGGTCGTTGGACTGCAGTGCGTTTTGTTCGGCGATCATATTAATCGTTTCTTTGAATGATATTGTTGACGTCGTGTCTGAAAACAATAAAACAAAAGGCAAGAAATCAGAATACGTCTTGGTTGTTGTGTTTTTCTTTAGTCGTGTTTTTACCACTCCATTATGATTGGCCCGCCGTCGACATAAGCAGAAGCAGTTTTAAACAAAACAAATTATGTATTATTTTATATATTATCATTAGGTAAGAATAGCTTTTTCAAAAAGATATGTTGTTAATTAATGATTGACACGTACGTGCAGGGCCGGATTTACGCCTAAGTCAGCAAATTTTTGGGGGCCGCAAATTTTGTAAGAGAGTGAAAAAAAGATGTATTATTGTTTATTTGAATTTATAATTACTTGTTTTGTATTGTAAATGTATTAATAATAAATTCTACATTTTTTTTCTTAGGGTAGGGGCGGCTTATTTAAAAGGGCCTAGGGCGGCACCTGTTCTAAATCCGGCACTGCGTAGGTGGCATAGATAGTGATGTAGCTGTCCCGTACAATGAAGGTAAATAATATTGAAAGAGGATACTGTGAATTGGACGTGTGATTGGATTGAGATAATGCTATATTGTATTATTGTATCCTTGGTATCCTTTTGGATCACACGTATATCGTGTCACACACTCACACGTAGGTATTGTGTCTGTCTTACAAGAGTATGGCAAATTTGTGTTCAGGCAGAATCTATTTTGTGTCATTAATTTTAATGCATAAAGATCCCCACACACTGCAACGGTGGCGGTGGCGGTGGCTTTAAATTCTATTGTCTTGGCTTCACAATGTGTCCTATAGCAATTCACCGCCACCGCCACCGCCACCGCTGCAGTGTGTGGGGACCTTAAGGATGAATTGAAGAAATCATTAAATTTAAAAGTAAAAATATTCTCTAATGCATCTTGTAGACCAGGGGTCTCCAAACTACGGCCCGCGGGCCGGATGCGGCCCGCGAACAAGTTTTAACCGGCCCGTGGCCCGCATAGGACGCATAGGTAAATATAGATAAAACAATTATTTCAAAAATATATTTATATTATATTATATTTATACCTATTTATTTTTATTTAAGTATATTGTAAAGTAAACAATATTCTATACAAAAATATAAAGTAAATATATTATTTATATAGGTAAATATATTATCATAAAGTTACAAATTATATGTTTTAATAAACTTTTGGCCCGCTAAGAGCATTTGGTTTTTTTTGTGGCCCTTGAATAAAAAAGTTTGGAGACCCCTGTTGTAGACTATTAATTAATTTATTTTTTAAAGAGGCATGAGCATTTTAAAATTAATATTATTTAATTTTTTCATAGTTAATATAATTCACTTTAAAATTTAAAAATCAACAAAAACCCTACGATTCACTATACTATTAAGTATATATAATCATTGAAACTAATAACTATCATCATAAAATGAATTATTCTGAAATCATATTTGTATAAAATATATTGTATTTACTATTTTCTTAACAAGTGTCAAGCACAAGAGTGTCTGCGAGTCCTGACAGGATCACTTAAAAAAAAAAAAATTTTAAAAATATATTTAATCGACCATAACTAAAGCAGAAGAATCCACGTTGTTCTCGTAGACGCCCTCGCAGAATTACAATTATTACAACACTCATGTGGGGTTGCATGAAAAATGTGTTAATTTAATGGTTCAATAATACAATTTAAAGGACCAATCAACTAAATCATGTGTGGAGGGACCATTAGCTAAATATTGATTCGTTAAATATTTAGCGATTGTTCATGCGACCCGGCATTAGTGGTAGTAAAAAGAAAACCAGTTACTAACTATAGACGTATAGGTGCGTATATGTAAAAATATAAAAATATTAACCTTTAAAAGACATTTATTGCTTTAAACAAATTTAATTACTAAGTGTATATTATTATAATATACGTCAAACACACAAACGATCTCGAGTGCCGTGCAAGTCGTGACAAAAATTGAACATTATTATCTAATTAACATTGCATAATTAACATTGCATAATATTATTCTTATTTTTAATAAAATATAAATATTAAGTTATGTGTTTTTGTTTTTGTTAAAGTTGACCACAGACGCTTGTCAGTGAATACAATAAATTACGAAGAAAAAATTTCAAGTGATTTAGGTACCTACCGAGTATCCCTCCTATACTTATGTTATTTTTGTTTAAACGCAGGAAATAGGTCATTATTATAAATAATATAATTTAATAAAAAAAAAAAATAAGGCAGTTAATGTACCAAACCTTGACAAGACTCGTTTAAAACATTTTTGCATATTTTGGTTATTTTTAATGTACAAGTGCATGCGCCATGCATATTTATAACAGTGTTACTTAGTGCATTTAATTCACAGCCTTGATAATAACAATACCTATAGTAAATTCGGCGTGCCAGCTATTTTTTATCCTATAACGACGTCCGTTACGCTAGGTGTACAAACTATAGACAAGACCAGTGGTTTTCAACTTGGGGGTCGAGAATGATAGGTTTGGGAGTCGCAAAAATAATAGACGAAATGATTTTTAAAAATGATTTTTTTAACAAAATAAAGCGGGAATGAAATGGTATCTGATCATACAGAAATATCTCTTCATACTGAAGGTAAGTATCCATTGTTGGTTTTCATGTTTTTTCAGAATTTATGAGTAGCAATGAAATATTTGATATTAAAAAAATAAAGAAAATATTATTACTTCATATCAAAAATTTGAAAAACAATTTTAACACAGTTTGGAACATTTCCAGAAAAAAAGTTAGGATGGATAAGAAATACATTTTCTATTCATATAAATGAAATGGATTCTGATTTAAGTTTAGTTATGGAATAAGAACTAAATAATCGAGTTATCTTTCGATGAAAATGTTTAATGAAATTACAAGTAATTTGATACATTTTGGATTTTTATAAAACCAGAATACCCAAAAAAATAAAAAATTGGGGGGGGGGTCTCGATCCGAAAAAGGTTGAAAACCACTGGACTAGACACTACCCTGTAAATTGAAATAGCTTATCGCGAATATATACGTATCGAGTATGCACAATAATATTATGACGTTACAGGTTTCACAGGTTTTGGCTAAAACGAAAACATTAGTTAAATCTTCGATCGCAATAAAAATACGAAATTTTACACGGTCAAATTTATTTTTGTTTAAATTTGAGCATTGGCACAATTAGAGGTGAAGGCGATGCTAAAATTCTTAAACTATTAAAGACACCAGTTTTTCAGGTATAGATCATATTTAATTTTTACTCGCATATGGGCAATGATTTTTAAAATTATTTTGTGCTATCGTCGAGTGTTACTGCTGGGTAACTACTCTCCTCATGCTTTCAAAGCCAATTGTAATCCAGTTCATATGCTCATTGTAACTATTATTACAGATTGTATATATTCAAATAAATTTAAAAAAAAAAATAAAATTGTGCTATGTTTACTTTAATCATTAAAATAAATATTACTAACAAAATAAGTGTTATTATTTTGTCTATAATTAGGTGCTTCTTAATTATTTTAATGTATCCGTATTTTTAAATACAATATAATATAAAGACATTTTTTATAAAACCGAATTCAAATTAAACATAATTTTCTTTCACTGTCCCCTGTTTTCAAACACGAGAGAATTACTTACTCCAACCAGTTACGATTTTGGCGCCCCTTTCTTTTCACAGTGTCCTTTTATTCATTGTCACAAAAAACTTTTAAGCCCCCTCTAATTTACAATTTACTTTTTATCTCAGTTAATAGTGCAGGGCTTGAAACCGGTATAAACCGTTATAAAACCGAAACCGAGAACAAAATCAAAACCAAAACCGGAAAAACATTGGAAACCGGCATTAATCATTAAAATCAATACCGACTCGAAAAAAAATGGATACCTGTATTATAACTAAAAACCGAAAATATAATTTAAAAAACGGGATTTTTTTTGTATCTTTGTATCTTGACATTTTTGAAAGTTTACTTTACACAACAGGCGATCGGACGCTCGATCCAGCGATTCAATTTTATTGATATAGAAATATGTATAGAAATGTAAAAGATATTATAAGAAAGATACAGGGATTCACTTATCAGCTATCACCAATATAATTTCGTAACAAATCCAATAAAATAAAAAAATATTTTTGTTATAACCTCTAGCGACGGCGCCCCTTTGAGGACTCCGCAATTGCCCCCGGTCACCCCCTCCCTAAATACGCCACTGACTCCAACAAGAATAACAACAAAAATCGATCAGCATATTTACCGACGATAAACTCACATTACAAACATCAGACTGTAAAAGTAATATAAACAATAAACACCGTACTTTTATATTTCCTCCTCGTGAAAAAACAATTGTCTCGTTTATTATTACCTTTATTTGTTTTCATATAGTACCTACTTTTAGATACTATTTTTAAATCATAATTAATAAAACATTGATACTAATAAGAGGCAAGAGCACGAACGTCGAATACAATATAATTCATTATAGCATCATCCTATATAATGCACCAATGCGACAAGTTGTTACTAATTGTTAATATTATGTGCGAAAACTTACTTTACTTAACTTTACTGCGTTTTTTTTTAAAAGTATATTATTATACAGACTTACAGAAGCCGTGGTAGATCGTAGGTACCTATATATAAATATTTATATATAATGTGTGTAGGTTTTCGAATATACCGTGCCCTGTCGTTCACGTTACATATACGTTTGGGCAATATTATAAAGGGGAATATGTATCCCTCATTCAAAAGTGCATGTTTCCGTTAAATTATAATATAAAATATAGATATGTTTTTAGCGTAAAATTGACTTAAATTTGACTTTTTCTTTTAAAATGCCTTAGTGACATCTTAAGTAATAAACGTTAATATTATATAGGTACCTATATTATATTATTTTTTTATAAAAAAATATAAAAGTTCGTGTTAATTATTTTTTTAATGCATTTTTACGATGTACAACGAATAAGGATATTGGGTGATACATACCTAATAACTATGTTTTTCAGTCGGACGGTGTAAAACGAAACGATTTGCGAATAATTATTTTAACATTTTTTGCAGCCGTCGACTGTATACGCATCAGACAAAATACATATTTTCATAATAATATAATACTTATAATAAATACTTATCGTAATAGCACTTATTATAAATAAGTATATATTATATACAATATACATAATATACTCTATTATGGTACATAACATAAAATCACAACCAGTGTGGTATATAATATATTAATTTATATATATATATATATATATATATACATACATAGGATAATAACATATTGGTAAAATGGTAATATTTTCCCACGAAACGTTATAAATTAGTCAACAATAATATCAAAAACAACGTAGTTAACATAAGCCTTATGCTAAAGTTATTGTGTGTACAAAAGCATTCGTTATTGGTGTCGGACACAACGTTTCCGGTTTCGTTGAGGTCCGGCCACGCGGGGTCCGTGGGCCACCGCGGGTCCACCTGAAACACCACTTGGTCGTTAGTGGTTTGTGTGAATATCAACGAAGACGGTATACGCCTCAAGTCGTTCTTTTTATAATAATAGCTGAGTCGTAAACGAAAACGATCGATTAGTGTTATTTTAGTGTTATTTACCCGTCACGAGTCGCGGAAAAGCAGCGCGTCGGAAAGACAAAGATAAAATAAATAACTTATTAGCTTGGGCAAACAAAAACACAATCAGGGCTGTGAACATATAATGAGTTTGAGTGTTTTTTAAATTGTCTTATTGGGCTTTTGTAGAAGGAATTAAGTTCTTTAATAAGTTTTTTACAGCGCTTTCACAGCCCTGCGAATAATATTTTATATTATATTAATGCACATAAAATAATATCGTCCATGGTATGACGTAATTACCTGTTACACGAAGCAACGTTTTTGCCGGACAACGACTTTTGGCCCAGATTCACGTATCCTGAGTCCTGGACACGCACGTCACCGATACAACCCTCATACCCTTTGTAATGGTTGTCGTTCGTCGTCAGTATGACTTCCGGTACTCCACCTGTGTAAAAGAATTCGCTTTTTTCAAAACTCAAAAACCCACGGACAGGTTTTACTTTTTTTTTTACTAAAACCACTAAGGAGTAAGGACCGGCGTCAAGTACCTATGTTAAGTTCTTGATTATTGACATCTATGATTTAAACTTAAAAAACGCTAATCAAATAAAAAAACTTCCCTACACACTTGATATATATAGTTGTTTTTACTACTGTTCAGTGCTAATCCATGCAAAATAAAACCTAACATTAATTTCATTGCTTGATAACAACTAATAATAGTTAGTAGTTACCATAACATAAATCTACAACTTAATTGATTTAAATACATAATTATTAATTATAATGCATTGAAATTAGAAATATAAGTATAATAATTTAAATTCAAAGAATCGATACAAATGTGTCTCGATGAGTGGTCGTCACGACTCCCTAGGCAGGTACTCCCTACCTCTGACTAGGGTACCTATAGGTAATAAATAAGCGCTGTTTTGACTTACCTATATATATCAAATCGGTGGATTCCAAGAGCTGTTGGATGTCCACGTCGCGTTCTTTACCGTATTCTGTGGTTGACCTATCCAGTTCCAGAGACCATTCGGCCCCGTTTCCGCGGATCAATATCACGTGGGGTTCGTTGTTGTTGACGTGATGGTCTGTGGCTCGGATTGCTGGTGTCGATCTGCCTTGGAACCTGTGACTCAGTTCCAAGTAGCCGTTGACGACTGCAAAACGAGACACGATTTATTTAAACGGAAATTAATACTAATTATATAAAAAAAAAATTGAAATATTAAACTGAATTTGCAACGATTTATTATTAATATAATTGACGGTTATTGGCTCACTCGAGATGGCGATGTAATTGTCGACCACGCCATCATTGTTAGGTTCTTGGCTTTGCCAGTACAACAGACAGTTGGCTGAATCTGTGGTGAACGTCATCGATATGGAATGTTCCCTCTTGTTCCGGTCCAGTAGACTGTTTTCCAATTGCAGGTAACTGTTGCCGCTAAAATTGGCTGTGATGTCCAACACCACCTCTGCGAAAAAATTCCGCGTTAAAAATACAAAAATTAAAAATTTTCTACCACGATCAATACGCACTTTCGTTGCACGTCGGTCCCGAATGTCCGAGAGGGCAATCGCACCTGTACGAGCTCGAATCGATGTCTGTGCAGATGCCGTCGTTGAGACAAGGTTTCAGCGTCGGACACAACTTCGCTTCGACGTCACACTTCGGACCACTATATATAAAAACACGTATAAACACGTCCCATTTCAGTATTATACACGACTGGTAAAAAATCATAATCATAATATTATTCAATTCGATCGGAATCGGTTTACTTGAATCCGTTTTCACATTCGCATACGTATTCGTAGTGTTTGGACACGGTGTGGCAGTTCACGTAATTCTTGCAGTGGTTATAAGAACAGGCGTCTCCCCGAGCAACTACGCAGTCTTCAGTGTTAGCGGAATCCACTGTAGAACTTATCATGTCCAAGTCCATTCCGGAGACTTTGAGCTGAAACAGACATTTTGTTTATTAATTGGGCATTTGGTGTAAGCATACATGATGTGCATATTGCGCCAGATGTATCAAGAAGATCAGGCATAGTGTTTCAATTTTAAACGTATATTAAATTATAAATAATGATTAATTTATAGGTAATTATTTATTGATTTTTATTTTTTATTGTATTATATTATAGTGAGAAGTATATGAAACTATAATTAAATTAATTTGACAAGCTTTGATCGCAATTTGACAGAAGTTTTAGTTTTATTATACTTTCAAGTTTTTATGTAGGTTTTTTTATTCTTTATAAAAAAATATATTAATGCGTTATATCTATATGGACTATATGTCAATAAACAAAAATTAATTTGACTCCGAACTTATTAATTCTCGAGTAACGTAACGGCGTGTACCTATATCGAGTGTAATTAAAATGTATAATAATAATAGAAACAAAAAAAATGTCGAAGCTACCTTTATGTCAAGATTATGTAAATACAAATATAATATAACGTATGGTGAAGTTGTGGACACAAAAGTTAGTCCAGCTTCAACTATATCTGTAAGTTAGCATTCAACACAATTGTTAGATCTTCTTGATCTATACATAATTATAAAAATCAAACATCCAGAGACTACAGACATTACCATTTTTATGCATCCTTTGAAATTGTTCTCGACTTCCACGGATTTAGCGATTTTCACCTTGTACGAATCGTAACCGCCCACAAACAGGTGGGTTTTCAGTTCCAAGGCGTGCATATTACCGTTTTCGGTGGATCTGATAGGCGTTTCTTTGTTTACTGACAATTTGCATTCCTGTGTTTCCGTGTTACGGCTAACGGTTATCGTAGTCCACTCTCCAATTTCCGAATTTTGTCTGCTTCACAGCATGGACGTCATACCTGAACGGAATTAAAGAGTTACAACACGTCGTTTCGATAACAAGTATAATACTAAAAATAAGATCAATATAATATCATAAGCAAAATAATAATGAGGGCTTGGGAATTATGCTATATACAATTTTTGAAATATTATTTTAAAAGTCAGAATATACAATGAAAACTAACATATTTTGACAATATTATGTATGGTGTATATATAATGTATTATGTAAAAAACCCAAAATATGTGCTAAAATGTTTTTAATTTTAGAATTAACCTTAGGTATACAGGATCATATTTGTCAAAATAATTTTCACAAAAAACAAGCGAATTCATAATTTAACGAGCCTTGCAGGTTATCAACTTTTAACATACCGGCCATGGTGTAGCGGAATTCCACTTGTCTGTTCTTCAACGTCACTGACATGAATTGGCCGATTCCTTGGTGGTTTTGAGCGGCGTACAGAATCACACCGTCAGTCAAGGACGCCGGATTGATTTTCAAGGATATCGTTAGTCTGAAACTCTGAAATACGTGAAAACAATACGATTTAAACATTTTCCGACCGCTATAGAAAACGATGTATGTAAATCATTAAATCAATATATTTTGGGTAAGAGTGGTTTTTTTTTTAAATACTTCTGTTGCGAAGTCGGTGCCGGGAACGCTAGATAAGATTTGCCTCCGAAATACGGTTCGACGATTTCAACGGTACGTTCGCATCTCTTCCCGAGCGTGCCGATTTTACATTTGCATTCGATTTCTTCGTGTCCAGCCAAACATTCACCGAGCCCACAGATTCCTATAATAATCGCAAACAATTTCAATAGCAAAAATGATTTAATTGTTATACAACGAGTCAATTTTGCTAAGTGCGATTTCGAAAAACCTTTCCAACTTACCCGGCGTGCAGGGCCGTATTTGGACAATTTCCGCCCCGGGGCAACATATTTCCGCTGCCCCTCCCCCCCTCCCCCACCAAAAAAAAGATACTATTTCTTAAAAAGTAAGGTGTAACTATTTTGTTGTATACAATTTTGGTACAAAGAAAATTGAACCAACTAGGTACATAAACATAATAATATATTAATATGCTACTCTCACTTATATAATATTGGCGAATTAAATGTATATACAATATACACTATAATATTAAATACATATTATGTGCGTAATTTATTATTGTAAAATTTATTATGAATAATATTATATTATGAACATTAAACAAAATTCCTTCTATTATAGTTATTTATTTATATAGGAAAACCAATGTCAATTTAAGAAAATAGTTTTAAGTAAATAATGTATCATTTATTATTAAGTATTGTATTTGGTATTAATAATTATAATCTAAATAGGTATATAAATAACAATATATAAAAATATATAAAAAAAATGTATAACTTTCTCCTGGACTGAAGGTTTGAGAATAAAATTAAGGTGGGTAAGTGGATGTCGCTCTGCTGTACTGTAGGTCACAAGTGGGGCACTGTATAATGGATGGTATTAAATTTGAATGCAATGATATAATATCATTGTATAAGAAAAACGATTCTGAGCGAAGACGGTATGTCAGTCTAGGTTTAAGTCGTTTAAGACAAATTATATACATATCTATGGTATTAAAAAAAAAATTGACTTTAGGTACTTATAACATGTTATACATCTACATCAATAACAAACCCTGATACTATCATAGATATATAATAGTACACTTTAGAAGTTTCAAGTAGGTACCCACGAATAATATTATATAATCACAACAAAATAACTAGGTTTTTTAATATGTAATTTCGTCCAAATTTGAACATAAAATGACTATAAAAATAAACTGTGATTGTATATTTTTTAGGTTTTTCGGTAAGAGAATTAACTACTTACGTGGAATCTTGTTTTAAATTTTCAATCCTTAGCTATAAAAACTGAACATTTAATAATTTATTAATTACGATGATTAATAATTTTCGAGATTTTGAAAAATTCTGTCAAAATTCGATGTTTAAATGCTTATAAAAAAAAATTGTGCCTATGTATTTTTAATATTTTTCAACTGATATTGTAACAATATATCAGGAGCCTTGTATTAAATTTTTACACTTTTTGGCCCAACAGATAAAACTTAATTTATAATCATAGAAAAAAAAACTAAAAAAATTGAAAAATGAAAATATCCGTAAACAGCTCAAAAAGAGTCAAAATATTTTCAAAATTGTATGGTGTATAGGAAATGCTAATATAAAAATTCAGTGAAATTTTCATGTATCTATAGTTATTCGTTTATGAATAACAACAAAATAAGGAAATCGAGTGAACATCCAATGTTGTAAAAATTTGAATTTCAAACGCTCATAAAAATTTAATTTTACTGTCCGGTAGAGATTTTTTTATTGATAAAGGTAGACAAACTTATGAGTAATCTTGTATTACATTTTCAAATCTTAGATTTAAAAAGAAAAATTTTTGCGAATTCTTAACTCAAAATAATTTGCTAATTTTCGTGATTTTTGTGACTTTTACATTCAACATTTCCTAACGATGAATCGACGCCGTAAAAAAACAGTATACTGCTTGTAACAGTTCAAAAAAATGACAGGCTTCTTCACAACAATTTGCTGCACAACTACCAACCAAATTTAGAGAGTGTGCAGCACACGGAGAATACTCAGCTAGTGGATTAACCTCCCTGATTCTTGCCGTTCTTACGTTCAAAAACCCAATCTATTTATATATAGTATGTTAATAATATAATTTATATTATTTTCCGACAAACTGATGTTAACAATATTATACCTTTTCGAGCTATAATAATGTTTTTAATAGAAGGTTAAAATAATAATTAAAATTATGTAAATTTATTTATTTTTTTTCAACAGTTAATATACAATAATAATTTATCAACATAAATTTGCCGCCCCCTAAATGGACTAAACAATTTGCCGCCCCGGGCAACAAGGTACACTTGCCCCCCTCAAATACGGCCCTGCCGGCGTGCAAACTTCACTTATCTTGTCACAATACTCGCCGCTGTAGCCGGGTTGACATATGCACGTGTACCCCTGTCTGGTTTGAGCCTCTTGGCAGATACCTTGGTTCAAACATTGATTGTTGGAACAGACATCACACGTGCCCAAACCTTGTTTGTCCACCGAGTCCTTCATCAAGTTATACGTACGGGTTTCCGATTTAAAACCGCTGACGCAACCTGTAGAGAACAGTAGGTATGATACTATTATTGAGAACTATATATTATGCTACAGTGCCAATGGCATACCAAGTTAAATTAAAAGTGTTTTCAAATTTATTCATGAATATATTGGTAGTTTTTTTTTACCGTACATGAAATATTAAATTGGTAGGTTCTTACCAATTTCATAACAATTACTAAATCATTATATTATCAGTAAAAATTTGAAATTATATTTTTGTCACTTAAAATGTTGATATATTATAAAGGAGATTTGTTTAAAATTAAAGTTTTTATGTGGGGGCTAACGTGAGTTAGCTACACCGCGGGTTTGCAGCCGTTGTGAGCACTTACCGATGAATCCGGTTTGGAAACCGACGTCTTTGTGTATCGACCCAAAGTCGGGAACTCCGCCAATGTACAAGAGTTGAGACAAATCCATTCCTTGGAATGTACCTGGACTGACACCACGGTATGGACCGCGTTCGTCGATGTACATGTTACCGTGTTTTTTAACCCTTTCGAGCCTAGCCACGTGCCATTCGTTCAATGTCACTGGTTCTGTCGCCTTTATGATCGCAGCCCCAGATCCGACGTCAAAACGGAACTCGGGAATGCCGTCACGGAGCCCGAACGAGAAAAAGTCGCCCGAGCCACCAGGTTTCTGACCGTTGTACAATATCAATCCTTAGAAAACAATATCATAAACAACGAATTTAAAACCGATAAATAAAAGAAGGGTTATATATTATTATTATAACGCCACAATAACGTACCATCGTTCATTTCGGGTTTGAAGTGAACTTCGATGTTTAATTCCAAATAAGTGTTAAGGAGGGTCGGGAACGCTAGGTAGCTGTCGGTGCCGCGGAATGAGGGTACGATTCCGGTGACGACAAGCACCGTTGGTATATCCATTCTCACCATTTCGTTTTAAGCTGTGCAAAAGTACAGTCCCACACTCTTTTCAGTAACGTTGTACAGCGTTGAGTTTCTCTAAAAAATATTGATAATTATTATAATGGTGGAAAATGTATTTTATACATCATGTCTTACGCGATCGTATATAGGTTCCATTTGAAGTCCAAATTTGGCCCAAGAATATTCAACTGGCAGCGATAGATCGCTGTTACATTCTATTACAACAGATTTTCCGTATGGCGCGTACTTGGTACTCACTGATGGCGAAGCTGCGTCGGATGGAGTCGCTATGTAAACGAGAAATACAATTGAAATACAATTGATATTAAGTGAACACCTTATGTTTTGAAACACTTACGAAAATCATAATAGGTAAAGCAAATCCAAGGAGCGTAATTGTATAAATTCATGGTTAGACAGTTTTTAATTAACATAAAAAAATTATAACTTACGCGTAACGGTCAACTCGTACTCTTCAGTGACGATGTTATTGTTTTTATCTCGTTTCGTACATCTATAAGTTCCGGTGTTCTCTGGTCTCACGTCATTAAACCTGTAGTGGTCAATCCGATGTTATTAAAAAATTTTAAAATTTAAATCATCACTGAGCGATTTTGTTAAACCCATAAATAACGCACTTGATTACGGATCCTAGGTTTTCAACACGGACTAAGATAGAATAGTCCGTGGTTTTCAACATTGTTTTCCATGTCGTCGTTTAATTTGGCCCACGTAATTTCACTGTACTCGCTAGCGCTTGCGCCATCGGTCCAAATACACTCAAGCTCTAGAACGTCGCCGATGTACACCGTTCCTTGACTGGGCTTAATGTAAAGACCAGAGTTCCGACCTTTACACAGTATGTATACAAAGTTACGTTTGGTCGTTTAAAATATCAAAACACAAGTAAGTACTATTAATATAAGACAGCCGGTAATATGTATTAATAAATTTTACAGTTTTACCTGAGTTAGGTTGAAATAATATACGTATCTATATAATAATGATTAATGGTTTATATACAATATAATATGTAGTTAGGTTAGGTATAGTGCTTTCTTGATGAGTTTAACGTATTGAAACAAAAATAACTATAGTATAGCCGTAAGCATTTGAGCATGTATTATGTACATTTATTTATTGGACAAGTGAATAGTTCCAGTGTGGTTGATTGGTGAATTTCTTCAATCAAGAAAGCAAAATGTGTGTACCTATAAGTTAGTTATGAAAAAAAAAAACTCGGGGACAAACCAATTTTATTTTTCTTCTCCAAACACGAATCTTCTTCGTCCGAACCGTCGGAACAGTCCGATACGCCATCGCAATAATTTATAAAATTAATGCATTGCCCGTCGTTACAGCGGAATTCGTCATTCAGACAAGATGCTGAAGTTTTGTTAACATAGACAACCACCATCACCAAAAGCGAAAACCACAATAAAAGTTGACAAAATCGTGCAAGAAGTAATAAAATCATATAATATTAAAACTAAAATTTAGCAATAACATTTTGGTGCATTATACATAAGAAAAGTAATTATGATAAAATATGTATTGTCTGCAGAGACAACACAAAATAATAACAATATTGTGCAGGACGTATTACAAAGTTGATACAAGTACAGTACATCAATATATAATATACATAGGCAGTTAAGGAAATATAAATGTTATACATGTATAAAATGCCTATAGTTTTTGTATTTATAGTTCTACTTACACAAAGCAGTGGTTTAGAATATAAAGTGTAAAGCGAAGATAAATAAATTAAAAAGCGCATCAAAATATTTAAAATGTGACTGTCTAGTTTTAATTGTATTCAGAATGATTCACCAAGCATGCCACCCCATTTTTGCCATATTGAATTTATTCAAATTCTGATTTTTGGAATTTTAATTTTTCAAATTCTTGAGATTTTTTGTACTACTAAAGGAGTATCCTGGGGTTGTTCACACTTTTGTTATTAGAATGAAAACCCCCTACCCTTTTTTATTGTAAATTATTTAGTGGATAATTTTGATGTACCTAAGTTAAAATTTGTAAGAGTAATTTCTCAATTATTAAAATGTTTATATTAAGGTTAATAGTCCTTGGCAATAATTTTAGATTCTGAGTGAAACGATGAATGTATTGATTTTACAATGATGTGTGTTTTTTTTTTATTTTTTTTGTGTCTGTGTACACGATAAGTAGTCGAAATAATGCTTCGATTTTCGACTTCAGTATCTTGTTCGATTGGAAAGTGAATATCGTTGGTGCATTGGGGAGGTCAAAATTTAAAATTCCCAGTACTTTTCAAAAGCGCCAAGAAAAACAAAAGAAAAATTAAGGAAAAATGGGAATTTTTACGCAAAATTGATTTTTCAGAAAATTGAATTTGGTTTTTGGTGTAACTTTAAAACAAATGACCGTAGGTACATGAAATTTTCACGGGTTGTTTATATTTGCATCTTCTATACACGATAACATTTTCAAAATATTTTGATTTATTTTGAACAGTTTAGGGACATTTTCATTTTTCATTTTTTTTTAGTTTTTCTCCTAGAAATATCAATAAAATTTTATTTGTTGTTTTTTTTGTCAGAAGACCCTGAGTTACTGCGAGATGCCCTGCAAAAGTAAAATTTTAGTTAAAACTGAATTCAATAAATCAGTAAATCAAACCAATCTTACGGGTAAGAAGGATAATCTGGTGTAAGCTTAGTCCATGTCACGGTGGGTGATGGGTTTCCAGTAGCCTGACAGCGAAGCTTAACTTGTTTTCCTGGTAGTACAGTTATAGTACCAGATGGCCTTAACTTAATAACAGGAAGAGATTGGACTTCAAGTACAGCTATAGGTGATGCCATGCCAGCATTGTTTCTGGCTTCACAAACATATTCTCCTGCACTAGATGCTTCCATACCAGTAATTCTAAAACATAATACATTGAGATGATATTAAGTATATTTGAAATAAAATATTATGATGTTTTTATTTAATTTTGCTATACTTGATTACTCCCGGTGGAATCTCTTCCATTTGACTAGGTAAACTTTCACCATTGCGTCTAGTCCACTTGACAATAGGTGTAGGAATTCCTCCAGTTACTCGGCATTGGTATAATACACTACTTCCAATATTTACGATTTGTCTAGCACTAGGGTATAATTCAATAGACGGAGCTTCCCTTATTAACAAATTATATAATAAT